>VZTU01004375.1:48559-75132 GCA_013400835.1 Zapornia atra | reverse complement strand
TGCAAACTCAGTTTGTCCACATCCATTGACTTTCCTTTTCTTCATCCTCTTTTTTTCTTGTCCCTTTAGTATGCTGGCCATCCCTTCTTGTCCTTACACTGACTGGAGATGCAGTCTGTTCTATCCAGCATGTTTCTGCATCGCATCCCCAGCACGTTTTTTGCGTGTGGTGGTTTGATCAGACTGTCATATGGAGGCCTCAGCAGCTGCTCCCAACAGTCACTTTGGACATTAAACTCTTCCTGTTAACAGTAAAAATTCATATAATGAAGTTTCTCTACACAGTAGAGTTGAAAGTGATTTGAAACAGTTTTGAACAAACAAAAGGCAAGCGCTTGCTGTGATATGGAGTGAGTGCGAGGCACGTGAGCCAACGCGGTGACTGATACTTGTCCAAAGGACAGGCATCCTTGCGTTGCCTCCTGGTGATACGTACCTCCAAGATACTCCAGCCTAAACATAGCTGTATTTCTTGGGTTTGGGATGTAAAATATCCAAAAGTGAAAAAAAAAAAGTATCTGTGAAGTAGGTTACATGGAGCTTCAGGTAGCACCCGGTAGCGTCCAGCGTGGCACTGGTTACTCTAATACTCTTTGTTTGTTTTGACAAACCAGCAGCTCGCCGTTCCTGAGCGGACAACTGCTGCGAGGAGACCATAACCTCTTGATTTCAAAGGAGCCACCGTTTTGCTGGTGCCTCTGTGGTTAATGTAAGAAAGGTGTCTTGCCATAAACTTTTTCCGAGGTATTCAGCAAGGTTGGAAAGGGGTCGGCCTGGGCAGGAAGCCCTTGTCTGTGCTATAAAGAAAATAGCAAGCAACAAAATGAAAGCATCAAAGGACCAACAGGATGCAGTCCCAGGAGTCCTCTCTGGCATGTTAGTCCTTCTTGAAAGTTAGCATTGAGTGAAGAGTGACCTTAAAACTCGCTTCATTCAAACAGACTGGGCTCAAGTTTAAAGTTCAAGGCATTTTGTTTTTTCACCTGTTTCCTACAGTTTTAAGAAACTTCTGAAGAATTAATGTGTAACTATATCTGGTCACCGAGCCAACGCAGAGAGAATTTTTCTCAAGGGAAAATAATGTTACTGTATGGAAGGAGAGAAATGGGTATTTTCTGAGTTGGGAGAAAAAGTTTCAACAAAATACGACCAAAACACCCGCAACTGTGGTTACAAACAGCCCTGGAGCTGGCGTAACACAGGCGCTGGTTCTTTATTTTCTGAAGAAGCTGGTAGGACCCAGTCACTGAATTGTGGTAAAAGGGGATTTATTGTCAAAGCCACTGCTGCTGGGGAAGCGAGATCTTGTCTGGGGCACAACCTGGGAGCAAAGAGCCTGGTTGGAGTGGTTCCGTTTCATGGGTGAGCATGGCCTGTGGCTGCCCATCCCTCTCTCACTAAAACCCTGACCTGAAGCACCACTGGTAGTTGGGGGCAGATGTCAATTTGGTGAGGAAGCCCTAGCAATGCTAACACCGAGCAGCAGCCTGGGCTGCTGGCTGGGCACTGGCTACAAGCTGCTGTTATTTGCCCCCAACAGCATCTTCTGTTTTTGTGATCCTGAATGAGGGACTTTTATTTTCTGGTCTTTGCATCTTGTGTAACGAAGCAATTAGTAATCGATCCCGTGAGCAGTTCGGCAGGTCATCCTCTTTCAGAGCTTAAAGAAATAGTTTGGAGAGATGACATACAGATTTCACTCCTGTTTCCCCTCGCTATTAAATTTTAATCATTCTAGCATGAATATTTCATGAAAGTACCTTTTGAATGGGTTGGTTTTGTCCTGGCGGCTAACACTCAGTATAGAGTCGGAGGGGATGGGGTCATGTGGTTTTTTGGTGGGTTTTGTTTTCCTCTTAGGTGGTTTAATGTAGGTAAGAAGTGTCAAGCTGGATTAAGTGAGAAAAGGCAACTTCTTGTTGTCGATTCCTTGAAGGGAGCAGTCTGTGAAATGACCCTGAAGTAAAATTCTGCTCTTTACTCTCCTGCCACAAGGTGGCTAAAAATGATTCGAAAGCCCACGATACGCAAGTGCTCCAAACGATGCCAGTACATCCCACAGCTTTCAGCACCGCAACACGCGGTGTGCACGGAAAATTGTGTGTGTCTTATGTGAAGCGACGCTCAGAACATGTTTTTACCAAGTTTATTTCAGTTTTTCCTTAGCTGGGGTTGTCTGAGCATGGCTTTGGGTGGGGGGGGTGTTTAATAGGAAAAATTGCACCCAGCCCATCCCACATGATGGGGAGCTCAGCAGTCGCACGCCTGCAAAGCCACGGCTGTACCGGTACGGCAGCCTCACCGTTTCCATAACCACAGCTGGTTGGAACTTCAGATTCCCGCTCCCGTCTCTGCTCGCGCTGCCTGCTGAATGCTGGATCAGAAACACGGCTCCAAACCCGGGCTTGCCAGGTTTGCTGGCACGGCATTTCATACGGCCTGCACCGGGGGGCTGGGTGTGTTTCTGTACGGTGATGTTAAACACCGTATTTCTGAATAGCTGGCTGCTGCGCCATTGGGATTTCCCATTTCCAGAGGGGTAGCACTCTTCTCCCTGCAAACTTTCTGGACACTTACTCCAGCTGTACAGTAGGGACAGAGCTTTTGTTTAATGGAAACAAAGCATATCTTTTTCTTACAGATGGAGCGCTCGCTATTGAGCTTTTTATGTGCGTTTTAGGTTTCCCTTTTTATTTTTTAACTTATTAACTCTGACAAGTAACCTCTTGGTTGTGAACAATTTAATTCACAATTCATTTTTCTGATCCAAAGTGAACACGAGTGCCCTAATCCCCTAATGGGAATTAATTGCATGTTTCAGTGCTTAACTCTGATCCTTTCTCAATCCCCACTGGGACAAGTTTCTTCCTGAAGGATCTGTGTTTGTTATTCAAAACACAATCTGAAAGGTAATGATTTTTCTTATAAAAGGGAGTCAGACTGACTGAATATTAATGCTCTTTTTATTGAGGGAATGAGATGCATCCAGCAAAAAAAGAAAACCCCAACCAAAACCCACCTCATTAATGTCATGAAGGATAAATTATGCTGAAGTGTATCTGATAAAATACAGGGTGAAAAAATCATCGCAGTCTCTTAAGCTGAAAGCTGTTTGCCAGTAAATCAAGGCACACACCGGTTTTGCTTGGAAAACTGTCTTCTGTTACAGGACAAACTGTTTACTTCACCAGGGGGAAACTGCTTTGCTACTGCAGGATTTAAATGACCCTGCTCTTGGCCAGCAATGTACCCTTTTGGGTAACCATGGGATCTAACAGTTTACCAAAAGAAGAGTAAAGAGCAGAAAATAGATTAGGTTGCTACATCCAGACTGGTTTGAAGTGGTTTTTCAGACTTGAAGTACATCGTTTAACGACCCTTCCAAAAGGAGCCGCAGGCGCTGCTCTGGTGCTGGGTGTCTGCCCCAGCCATTTGGGCTCTGCCCCGTCAGTGACCTAGGGCACAACATGGGAAACCATCAAGCAGTGCAAGGACTGCTCCTGCCCTGCAGAGACACTGGGGCATGAACAGGGCACAGCGTGAAAAACAACCCAGGAATATGATGGTATTCCTCTCCCCTCGCCTTACCTTTCGGTGAAGCCAGCCTTTTATCCTATTTAAACCCATTTTGAGTGGTTTATGCTCACAGGTGAAACAAATGTTGAACAACATCATTCAGGGTCTTGTTTTCAAGAGAGTGCTAGGGCTGCTCCAGGTTGACTGCTTCAGGTGCCTGAGCACTTTGGGGTACCTGGGGAAGAGGGGAGGAGCACAGTGTTACTGCCATAGCTTCCAGTGGTGTTAGGGCTGAAATACCCCATCCCCCTCCCAGCGCAGCCCCAGCCAGGAGGAGTGATGGTGCGTGTGAAGCCAGAACCAGCTCTGCAAATGAAGTCTGTCACTTAGGAGCCATCAGGGAGGAAAGCCAGCATCGTTCCTCTCCTCTGAAGGAGTGGGACAAACATGTCCTTGAGCTGGCAGTGGGACCTTGGCGCCGGGGTTACCGAAAATCCTTCACTGTATCCGTGAAATGACTCAACACCGGTTAAACTCGCCCGCTGCTGTGCCAGCGTGCCTCATTTCGCTTGTAAGGGCTGGTGTGAAAGCCTTTTCATCCCTCTTCGTGACAGACAGGTCCTCTGTTTGTCTGGGGATGTCCCAGTTTGTACATAGTTAGCTTGCTGCAGCTAGGAGCACCGTGCTGCTAGCTCTTCTTGTCCTTTTTTATAAATTAAGATTTTTTTTAAAAAAAAAAAATCCCACCATCAAATGCATGCAACTGAGGCACAACCAGAAGCCTGAATGCATTAATTTGCTTTCAGACAATTCATGCCACTGTGCTTTCTTTTACCATGAAACAAGATGACATTCAAACTTCCAAGCTGCATCCAGGCTCTTCTGCCGCTGAATAAAATGTTGTTTCTCAAATCCCAACCGTGGCCACGGTGAATGCAGAGCTTGAGCAGAAGTGCCTGGGGAGGGGGGGGCAGGCACCTCCCCTGGCCCTGCTGGACTGCACCCAGAGTCAGCATGGCCCAGGCAGCGTGTCACCCAGCCCATCAGTTCAGGCTGTAAAAAACAACCAGCCCACCCTAGCGGGGGGAGACAAAGAAAACGTGGCTTGGCTCCCGTGCGCTGTAATAACCAGCCTTGACCTGGGCTACTTGAATCACAACTGCAGCAAGCAGGGTCAGAAGGTGTCTGTGTGGCTGAGCTGATCCATGATTTTTGGGGTGTTACTGAGCATGACATCACACATAGTTCCACCATGGCTCCTGCAATGGTGAGAAGGAAAAAAAATGAGGTTTGGGGGTTTTTCTGAGGCTAAGGGATGTGCTGGGTGATATTGGGGATCCCTGAGGGAAACCATGGGACCTGTGATTTGACTATAGCAAAGAACTGCGCTGGTGACTTTCTCCTGGTGTCTGTCTGCCACAGTTCAATCTTTTGACTGAAAAGTTCACAGAGAGACTTGACTTTAGTACACTATTTAGATAGAGTGAGGGACTAGGAGGCCACTTCTGCACACACCTGGTCTCATGTGTACAGCGTGTCCTGGCGTTGGGCAAAGCAGCCACGTGGGTAAAATATGCCTTTGTCTTTCAGCTGCTTTTGCAGGTACCATGGCTCGTGTCTTCGTCTACGGCACGCTGAAGAAGGGCCAGCCCAATTACAAGCACATGATCAACACGGCCAAGGGGCTAGCGAAATTCCAGGGAAGGGGCCGCACGGTGGAGAAGTACCCGCTGGTGATCGCAGGAAAATACAACATTCCTTACATGCTCAACATCCCGGGGACTGGACACCACGTCGCTGGGGAGATTTACTCAGTCGATGACCAGATGCTGCGGTTCCTGGATGAGTTTGAGGGCTGCCCAGACATGTACCAGCGTACCCTGATGAGAATCGAGGTGGTGGAGTGGGAAGGGAAGGGCGGCGCGGGCGAGACGCGGGCAGCTGCCGAGGGCGTCGTGGAGTGCTTCGTGTACAGCACGACGACGTACCCGCCCGAGTGGGTTGGCCTCCCCTACCATGACAGTTACGACTCCTCAGGGAAGCACGGCCTCTCCTACGTCCTACGCGAAAGCCGGGAGTAGGAACAGGAGGTAACGCAGCCTGGCCGAAGACGTAGTGCTAAGCAGGTGTCGATCGGTAACCTTTCCTGGAAGCTGTAATACCTTTTTATTAAACACAGGATCTCTTGTAACCTTCCCAACCCGGGAGCCTTGGCAGTAGTGCTGGAGTCTCGTAGGCCCAGAGGTGGGGACTCCTCCCGGGATAGTCAGCGTCCTCCTCGCCCCCGCTAACCTGCCATGAGTAACTGGGTTTGCATGAGGCGTAGAGTCACTCTATCTCTGCACGTCAGTTCTGGGGTTCGATTATTTCCTCAGACTCACCCTCTGCCTCAGCGCACGACCCAGGGCAGTGAAGGGCAGAGGAACAGGCTAATTTTTTTTTTTTACCTAAATTGACAAAAATGGTTACTGTGTAGTTCTCCGAGGTGGGTGGGATAACGATGTGATACTATCGCACTAATCGCTGAAGCTGATTTAAAAATTTGATGTCTGCAAGCCCAGGAAAGCACAACTCATGTTTAGTATTGACTTGTACCAGTGTTTAGTAGGTGACTGGATGTGAACAGGGAGAGATGACTGCATAGACATGGAGAGCTTCAAGGCAAAGATGGAATTGCTGGAGAAACAGAGGAAATGTAAAGACTGGTGTGGCTCTGTACTGCAATGCTTTTCTGAGCTGGAAAGGAGTAGTTTAAAAACATGTTTCCTTTTATAAGGTACTGCAAAGAAATAATATTAAAAGAGTGAAAGAGAATGAAATTTAGGATTGTATTTTTAATTCAGCACTGTAAGGACATTTGGTACCACTTCAGTCCAGTGTGTGACTGTGGGTTCTGGGGGTTGGGAGGGTGTTGGGGACCAGGAAAAACCGAGTTCAGCTGCCCACCGCGCTACAGCGGATGCAGCTGTTGGGAGCACTCACTATCCCAGTGACTCTTTGCCAAGCACTTTAACACAGAACTTGCAGCCATACGCACACTGAGCTTCCTGTCGGGGGAAAAGATTTTATATACATTCGAAAACCATCCAACAGACCTGTATGTTGTCATCACTGCAACATTCCAACTGGATTTAAAGGAAATAAAAATGGAAGACTCTCGTCCCCCGACCAACAACCGCGCTGGTTTCTGTACGCCTGGGAGAGTGGCGGCCCCCTATAGTCACGCTCCTGCGCCTGGTATTTCCCTTCAGTGTCTGGTACGTACAGACTGCAGAGCGCACAGAGCTGCCACAGGGGAACGCAAGCCGCACAGGGAGCCTGGGTACAATTACACGTACTGAGGATACTGTTAAGAACAACACTGTACTTCTGCTTCGCTGCCAGTGGCCCTGTGATAGCCGGAGGAGATCCAGGGTAGGGAATCTGCCCAGGAATCCAGGATAAGGAATCAGCCTAAACTTTCTCAGTAGTGTCAGTTAGAAAGCTGAACAGAAAGCTCCTGTCACTGCAGTAAGCAGATGAAGGAATACTGAGGCAGAACGCTCGTGTCTCTTTACAGGACTTAGTTTTTGTTTAGGGCAGCCCGCAGAAGCGGAGCCCTGCTCCCGTCAGAAGGGGCCAGACGGCATTAGGGAGAGTTGTAGGAAGACCTGCACGGTGTCTGCCACAGTTTCTCCAACTGCAAAAGCGTTAACTGTCCCAGAGGGCAGGTAGCACCCACACACTCTCCTTACTCACCTTGAGAGGTTTTGTAAACTGAGTAGCAGAGCAGAACCCTGTACTACACTGTTCCCCCTCGGCCGTGTGATGCAGTCATCAGCATCTCAGTAACAGGAAAAAGGCCTCTTCAGTCAGAAGGTACAAGCAGAATCACGACTGTTCTCTGGTTAAACGTGAGTCACCAACCCATGACTGGTTTTGTCCTTCACCTTCCAGTAAAGGAGCCAGGTGCCTCTGGCCAGACGTTTTGGGTTTTTTTCCAGGACATAGCAAGACTCCACACATCCTAGGCAAGAAAATAAGAGCAGCCCCCCTCCTCTTCTGGGCAGTGGCCAAAACACAACAGGAATGGTGACTCGGGCAGCTGTCCAATGGGCAGCAGCAAAGACCTAGACAAGAATATCGGGACAGGGCTGATGCTTGCAGGGACCATGGAGGTATCACCATGTCTAGCGAGATGATGACTTACTGAGCTAGCTCAAGTCATGGAAGAAAGAGCCTCTTAAGTGCAAGCTAATAATCTGAACCTAGCAAACTTCCAGTATCCACCCCGGCCTGTGCCATGGACCTCCTGGGCAAGGAGGGAAAAAAAGAATAAATAAATCTTACCTGTTCTGACCAAGCCATCAGCCTTCTCCCTTCTTAAATCTTCCTCCTCTCCAGGCCCTCTCTGGTTTCCCAGGCTGGATACACAGCTCTTCCAGCAGGACACGGTCTCCTAACACCAGCAGTCCTAGTTCTTCACACAGTCTTTAGTAAGAGCCTCTGCACAACAAAAGATCAGACTCTTTGGTCTCTCTCTCTAAGAGTTCAGAGGAGGCTCGACCTGAGGGGCACCAAGTGCCTCTAGCAATACCCTGGGGCAGGGAAGGGCATTCAGAGATAGTGCCAGTTCCTTCTGTAAAGGCCTGCACCCAGCAAGCAATAGACAGTAAAGGGGTAGGGGGGAGGAATTCAAATATGGATCTCAGAAGAAAATTCCCCTGCAACTCTAAAGGAAAATACAGGAGGAAAGTCTGCACTAACAAAACAAACCATCTAGCCTGTGATTCAGTCTATGCAAAGCCTTCAAAATATTACAACAAACCAGGTTGGAATTTAAGCCACCGGCAGTACTCGTTCAGCGCTTAGGCAGAGTGCAGGAACGCTGCTCAGTTCCCTCAGCAGGCAATCTTGCACTCCTACCAACCCTTACATACTGTTTGGCTGGGGCCTCAAACCCGTGCTACTGCCACAGAGAAGACAAATCAGATTTGGGCTTTTGTTGTAGGGTTGGGGGTTTTTTTTCAAAAAAAAGAAGCTTTTTCTGGTTTAAAGCAGAAATGGTATTTTATTGATTTTATTTGATCCTGAAAAATCAAAGAATTACAAAGGTTATGTACAAGTATTTCTGGAAGTAAGAATCTGGGCTCTGCTGCCAAGGTTTAACATCTGTGTTTGTTGTCTTAACCACTGACACAATAAATATGGCTGTATAAAATCTTGTGCATAGGACTGTCCTTTCTCTGGGCTGAAACTGCCTCAGTCTTACTTTATGGATAAAACAATAAAGGCTTAGCTAATTCCAGCAGCGTGGAGGCAACCCTTCATTCCAGTTCCACCAGCAGGTCTCCTTCTCCAACTGTATCGCCAGCTTTGCAGTGCACAGCTTTCACCTGCGGGACACAAACAGAAACCATTTCAAACCAGTAACAGCAGTGGTTCGGTTGACAGTGCTTACAGGGAGCATCACATCTGCACACACCGGGTAGATGGCCACCACGTAACGTCATCACCACCACAGGCTGAGTGCACCTTGGAAGGGCTTCAAGAGGCTGACAGCTCCACCTCCAGTGTTCAGAGTCCAGCTCTGAGAATGGAGACCCCACCACCTCTCCAGTGCTTGGCCAGATAGTGTCCAGCTCCATCAAGGTGTCAAGGCACCTACCACCGTCTGGTTTTCTTACAATGTAGGTGCTTGAAGACCTCAATGTCAGATGGAGGTAGCACTTTTATAAATTAAAAAGCACCTTTCTTCCACCTGTCTGCACTGCTGTGCACTTGTTACTAAACCTTCAGATGTTTTAGAGGAGAGGCCGACTCTTCCACACTCAATTGGGATGAAACATTCCAGCATTTCCGGCACTACGGACTGCAAGTCCAACCAAACTCCAGGACTGCAGCCACGACACTCCCTGCAATGCCCAGACAGCTGGAACAGGCTGATCCAAACCTGCACTGGGATGCTTTGACATAACTGGACTTGGCAAAGGGCTACACCACTGCCAAATCAATGCAGCTACGTCTGTCCATGAAGTACAGGCTCACTTGCAGGTTCCCAAATTATAAAGCAGGAACGTTGCGTACCAAAAGTCCCTCATTCCCTCTATAAAAGGCTGTAACGTGCCCAAATTCCCTTTCAGCTCTGCACAGAGCCCCAGCAAACCCCAGAAGCTGTATGTGAGACTATCAATTCAGTGCTCGCACCGACACACCTAAATCCTTGCTCAAAACCTCGTGGAGCAGTTAGCTCAGCTCAGCCCCCCAAATATGAGGTCGGGCTCCTAAAGGAAACCAGGAGCACACCCCGGCTCCCAGGCCACGATGGCTGCGCTGCCGCCCATGCCCGAGTTGGACACTGAAGCCACATGAGCTCCGAGCGTCACCTCCGGCCCCGCAGCACCAGCGCATTCCCATCGCCGCTCAAGGAATGAAGCTGAACACGGGCAAAGGCGCCATGAGACGTACAGAAAGGGGCTCTATTCCTCCATCAGTAGCCAGGCAGCCTACCTGCTCCCCCAGCCTCAGTCTTTTAAGAGATGAAAGCAGCATGGAAAATATTCTACTTCTTTCCTTTCCCTACCAAGCCAAAGTGCAGCAAACACTGTGGCTGATGGGTGTTTCAAACTCCCCAGGGATTTCTGACAGGCAGCGGGGCCAGCTCCTCGTTCTGACCCATGCACAGCTTGTCCCGTAGGAGAGAGGAGGCTCACCAGTTCCTCTCCGTCTTTCCCTCGTTCCTAAACCACCTGCAGCCGGAGTAAACTCCGGGCAGATAAAAACAAACGGCTTTTCTCACAATTACAAACAGGAAGAGGGGGTTTGGTGCTGAAAAGGAACTCAGCCGGGGATGAAAATGGGAACGTCTTCCAGCTGAAGACAAACGAACTGGGTTTCAAAACACGGTTTTTCAAAGCATCGAGATGTGGACGAAGAGCCTGTGCCAAACATCCCATTCCTGTGGAGGGGCCAAGCTATTTTAGCACTCAGAGCCATGACTTCGTACTGCAGAGCGAGATGAATCCTGTTCAGCAGCTACACAGCCCCAAACTTTCTATTTTTTGCTTTTTTCAAACTCTTAAAATTCTCAAGAACCGAATCATTTGCTTATCATTAAAATGGAAACACTGAGGGGACAGTGACAAGGTTCCCATCAGGCCTGTGCACCGTTCACATCCCACTTTGAAGGGTAAAGAAGCCAAATGCGGATATTCTGTGGCATCTGCTCAGTGTGAGTGGGGGGCACTGATCACTGGGAGGAGCACAAGCAGGATTTTAAGGGACAGGCCCGTGGGCTGTGGCACACCTGGGCATGAAAGGGCAGGGTAAAGTAAGGAACCGAAAGGAGGTGGGTGGGAGAGAGAATGGCAGTTTAATTGCAGATACTCACTGGTTACAAATGGTAGCCACAAAGAGCAGCAATAAGGAGTTAAACAAAAGCAGCCAAGATGAAAAGCTGAACGCCGGGGAACAGTAATCAAGTGAGAAAACAAATGATACGGGCATTAACCCATAAAATAAAATGATGAAGCGGCCACGTCAGAGCAACAGGAGAAGGTGCCTTCTCCCTCCCCCGCCATTTTTTCTCCCCCAAGACCCAGTTTTGCACTAGACTCGCTGGAAGAGGCCAGCCCTGGGCCCCAGCCTCAGCGACGACTGCACCACGGTGCCAAATAAGCCTTTCTTGTAAACACACAAACAGTCCTTGGCACAGAGACCCACCCGGAGATCTTGGCCAGCCTTGCCAGGGCCTGACCTCCTCGCTGCCTGGAGAGGCAGCAGCTCCTTGCTGCCTCCCCCTGGGCTGCGGCACCTCACGCTGGGGGTTGGGTTGTATTTTTAAGGGTCAGGAAGAGCAGGGGGGGGGGCCTCTGCCCAGGCAGGAAAGGGCTCAGACGTGGCGGGGAAATACAGGAATATATAACCCAGACCTCTAGCAAGGACCCCAACCAGTCACTCCTCAAAGTGACTGTGCTCTCCCTTGGAAAAATATGGATCAGGGGCCTGTGTCTAGATGATGGTTTCACACTGTGGATTATAACCTGGCACGGGGATGCTCCAAGGCCCTGATTTACGGGCCGAGAGGCCCCAGACCAGATGGGGTTTAAGGCATGCCCTTGTCATATAAACTTAACCAGTCCCCTGCCCAAAGTGCTGGGTCTGGTACATCCTGGGCTGCAGGAGGAGACTCCCAGCTCAGAGCCTACAGTGCTGATCCCCTGGCAACAAGGTACCGCAGTGCACAGCCCTGTAAGGCCTAACACATTTGCAGAACTGGGCTTCATATTTAACAGTCACAGTAATAATTAAAAAAATAATAAATCAATTGCTTTTCTCATCTTCTTGCAAAAGCACTTTCTGTGCTTTTTTTCCCCTGTGCTTTTTTATTTTTTATGCTGAATTGTTTGCCATTAATGAATTAACTGGCAAAGAGATCCCTCTTCTTCCATTGCTCCCCGGACAGACGGGATTTGGAGAAGAGGTCTGCAACACCTTTCAATTCAACTTGGCACTGGAACATCATAGAAAACAAATCACTTTGGGGGAAAAAAAAAGGAATAAAGAAAAAAAAAAAGAGTGATATGAATTTCTGAAGCCAGTAAAACTCTTTCCTGCTGTGCTATCTAAGGCTCGGAACTACTTAACAGCATTCACAGCAAATGCAAATGTTAAAAATTAAAGACACCTCACTTGGAAAGACTTACAACAATCAGACTTAATTCCTTAACAACCAGAATCTTCCTTTTAAATCCCACCCTGTTTGACAAGCTGCAGACGGTTTTAAGTGACCCAAGGTGTCTTACCTTGCCTGTTTTAGCAGCAATCATACTGTTCTGCATTTTCATTGCTTCAATTACACAAATCTCCTGACCTTCTGAAACCTGGGAAAATTAAAGCAGTACAAAGTGAGGAGAGAGGATTTGAAATGCTCTAAGTGTGTATGGTTCTCCTGGAAAAATAAAGGGATTATTTCATTAAATGCTAGAAAAGGCATAAGTCAAGGCAGCCAGCTACGCAGTCATGACACAAACCGCAACCGCAGCTCGCAGTTGCCTTTGACATGCTACCAGCAACACAGGGAAAAAGGAATCACCTACTTAGAACTGTCACCCCAGGCAAAGCTAAAGGGCCTTTCTCCCACCCCACCCCACCCATTCAGCTCCAGCTTCTACAGTCTGCATTTCGCATCCATCACAGTTGGACACTGAACCCAGAGCAAAATTCAATCTGCGCAGTTTTGGCCGTGGAACCTTTGCTTTGCTCCCCCGGCACGGACCCTGCGGGTACCAATCCCGATTCAGAACCCCCAAGTGTCTCAGCACCCATCTGGGGGAGCATGGCCCAGAGCTCCGGTAACACCCAACGGGCTGGCGCTGGGCCGAAAGTCGTACCCTTGCACAGGGCAGCATCTGGATGGCAGCTGATGACTTTGGGCTGCAGGAAGGGAGCTGGCCTGAAAGGAGCCATGGCCTCTCACCCGCAAGGGACACATTGTGGGGGCAAACCCACCATTGTCACCACAAGTTTCCCCTCTCTGCTCATCTGCGCTCAGCTGACAGGCACGCGCAAGCTCAAGGTCACCAGTAACCCACTGGGCTGCTCTACTGGGCTCCCTGTGCCTCCCAGTCAGAGGAAACGACTGCTCAGGGTCGGGGGGCTGCCTATAGATGAGGGGGAAAACCGGGGTGCATTAAAAGGACTGTGGCCAGCAGGTCAAAGGAAGTGATCCTCCCCCTCTGCTCTGTCATGGTCAGGCCCCACCTGGAGTATTGTGTCTAGTTCTGAGCTCCCTGTCATGAAAAAGACAGGGATCTCCTGGAGAAAGTCCAGAGAAGGGCTACAAAGATGATTAAGGGCCTGGAGCACCTCCCCTATGAGGACAGGCTGAGTGAACTGGGACTGTTCAGCCTTGAGAAAAGATGACTGAGAGGGGTCCTGATCAATGTTTATCAGTATCTCAAGTGCGGGACACAGGGGAGAATGTCCAGCCCCTTTTCAGTGGTCTGTGGGGACAGGACAAGGGGCAATGGCTGCAAGTTGGAGCACAGGAAGTTCCGCACCAACATGCAGAAGAACTTTTTCCCAGTGAGGGTGACAGAGCCCTGGCACAGGCTGCCCAGGGGGGTGTGGAGTCTCCTTCTCTGGAGATATTCATGACCCATCAGGAGGCCTGTCTGTGTGACCTGTCCTAGGGAACCTGCTTTGGCAGAGGGGTTGGACCCAATGATCTCTGGAGGTCCCTTCCAACCCCTATGACTCTGTGATTCATGTGACCCAGCCACCAGCCAGTTGTCCCAAGAGGACGATGTGTGCCGGAGGGGGAAGGACGCTGGGCCCTACACACCAGCATTTAGGACCAGCACGGGTACACCCCTCCAGGACACCTGGCTCTGAGCACCCACTGTGAGCCTTTTCCTTCGTCTCTTTTCCAGGTGCAGTCTGCCATTCATTCATTACCCCAGCGAATTTGGGATGCACTCACCCTGATGTCAAAGTTTCATTCAGGGGGGTAATTTGGTCTGTGGGTTGTTCTGTGTGTTCCCCCAAAAAGTCACTGCTTACACACGTACCTGTACAGACACACATGCGTTTCTCCCGAGCAATGCCTGTTTAGGGACAAGCAGCACCACCCCTGTGGAACACACCGTGGGACAGACAGGGGTGGAGTCAGAGAGCACACGCAGCACGCTGCACGAAGCACATTCTGATAATTTAAATAAAGCTGCTTTTGTTGTCCTGTTTTGGGGTGGGGGGGCCCTCTCTGGCACAGGCAGATGATCGGCACTCCCCGGCGCTACTGGGGGCCAAGGCCAGCTGCAGGGTTCAGGCACTGACCCCACCTGCTCATCCAAAGCAGGCAGGAGACCAGGCACCACGTTACGCCCGTGCCTCCAGCAGACCTCCGGGAGCCCCGTGACGGGCTTTTGGGGGTAGGTCGGTCTGTGCTATGGGCACGTGGCACGCTAACCGTCTACACAGAATAACCAACACCCAACACCTCACCTGCAGAAAGCCCCTCCCAAGCTGCAGGTGAGGATTTGAGTCGCCATTAGCAGTGTCAGACTCAGTGAATAGTATCAGAGATTTGGTCTTTGTCCCCAGTTACTTCCCCTCTCTTCCCTTTCCCTGTCTTTTGTCTCCCTCCTTCCAACACCTGCTGCTCTGCCTGTAGCCTTGTCCATGCTGCTTTCTCCCCTTTCTTTCTTGCTTTTCTTCCCACTCTCCCTACCTCACTGTTCAGGTTTTTTTTCCATCTGCTCCAAACTTTCCAGACATTTTGAAGTTAAGAGGAAGCTATGAGGATTTACTGAAGGGGGAAAAAAAAAGGAAGAAGGAAAAAAAGAAAAAATAAATTTGAAAAAAGAAGGAGGGGGGGAGGAGGAAAGGAAAAAAGAAGAGGAGGAAAAAAAGGGGGGAAGGGAAAAGANGGAAAAGGGGGGGAAGGGGAGAAAGAAGGAGGAAAAAAGAAAGGAAAGAAAGGAAAACAAATTGGAGAGGCTTTATAGGAGTGTATTTCAGAAACAAATTTGCCACCCTCTGGCTAAGGCTGAGCTCCTGGAGCTCCAAGGCCGCTGAAGCCTGAGACACTTAGCAGTGCCAATGAGGACCAAACGGCCTAATTCGGGGGGCACAAGAAATTCCCCTGATGCTGTCTGCCCAAGTGCAACGCAGCTTCCTGGAGGTGGATGGTGTGCCAGTGGCTCGGTCAGCCCTCCCCTCAAGCAGAGCTCTGGAAACAGGAACACATCTACTGCAAGACCACAGAGTCGCCTCTGCAGACCCCAAGCATGCCTGTCAAGTGCCAGGAAACATTAACACCCTGGGAACGTCCAGGGGTCTGAATTTCTCCTCAGGTTCCCCCCACCAACCTTCTCAAAAATAAAGATTTTGTGTTTCACAGAATACCTGCTGGGGGGGGGGTGACAAAGGAAGCGGTGCCTGGGAAAGAAATAACCCACCCAATCCCCAAAACACATAGCCAAAGTATCCAGTTAACATCTAGTCTTAGAAATTTGGAAAGAAGGAGGCACTTCCAGCATGTAGCAGGCGTGTAAACGCTGTGTCAGCACTTCTGGTGGTGTGCAATTTGTTGACAATTACCTCGACAAAAAGTGTCACTTAAGCAGAGAAGTTTAATTATGGGTCTTACGTGAAACCTTTACAGCTCTGCTCATTGTGAGGCAAAGCAGTGTGCCCTAAAATTAGGCACTTGTATCTCCCTTCCTTCTTCTGGGCTTTGTCCGACTCCTTTCATTCCCTAATTGCACATATCCTTCCACCTGTTACTTAGCCCGCAAAAGAAAACGGTGGCAGTGTGTAGGAGTTCTCGCTTTCTAACTTACTTAAGGATTTATCTGGACCATTTTCAGTGTTGCATTTTTGTCAGATCATTTCTTTCTCCCAGTGGATGGCAAACCAATGGAAACCGCCATCTTTGCACTTCAATTTAGAGGGGTCTCAGTGATGACCCGAATCTGTCAAAACAGGCAAGTAAAACCAAACCAAACCAAACCAAACCAAACCAAACCAAAAAAATCTGATTGATTAGACCCCCACTGCAATAAAAGGGCTCCTCTTTTATCTTGAAAGACATTAAATTCAGGTATGCTTCTCACCGAGTTATGCTACAGCCGAATGAGCCTTCACGTTGCTCGGAATACCGCGATGAATGCAGGGGTTAGCTGAGGGATCTGCGGTCCCGGTTTTAGGAGCTGGTTTCTGCACAGAGCAGCTCAAAGTATCCGCTCAGAGTTGGTCTCCATTGAATGAAAAGGGAAAAGAAAAAGGAGAAGAGCTACAGCAGAGGAGGGTGCTCAACATCTTGCTGCCACTAACAACTCTGACAGGCATTTGGGAAGAGCCAACAGCACGGGCAGAGTAACTCGGGGGCTGCGCGGCGGTTGCTGTCTCCGCTGGCCAAAAGGTCACAGGCAGGACAGGGAATGGTCTCCAGCCATTTCCCCACCAAGCGCCTCGTGGCACAGGCTGGAAGCAGCATCGGAGCAGCAGCAGCAGCAACCCCGAGCTGTGTCCACCCGCACCTACGGGAGCGCCACAAAGACCATTTTGCGCTCACAGATGGGTCTCCTTAAAACTGGGCGCCACAAAAAGACGGCGCACACCCGAGGGCAGTGCGACCACGGGACCCCTGCGAACACCGCCGGCTCTCCTCAAGACTTTTGTGCATCATCTGGCAGAGACTGAATGCTTGTGACAGGACGTCGTCAACGTTAGGCTTCCAAAATGGTCACAAGCCCCACAAGTCTTTCTGATCAACCCAAGGGGCGCTGATGTATTTACCCCCCCCGCCCCCTCTCTAATTGGTGCAAAGTTTGGGGATCTGAATCCCGGATCTTTTATCCAGCTTGCTGCGTCCTCTCCTTTGACACGAGGTCAGAGTTCACATTCGCATCCGAGGATGGAAGTGGCGCTCATTAGCCGGCAGCCCGCCTCGCGCCGCCGGAATGAGTTCGCGGGAAGGGGAACGCGGACCATTTACTCAGCAGATTTTAGCATTTTAAGGAGGCCCGAGTGTCACACGGTGTTGCTACGTTTTGAGGAGTTTCAGACATCTCCAGCTGATGATTAATTGTGAGTGATGGGAAATAAAATCCAGTAAAGCCAGCTGCTTGCCATGGTCGGCAAAATTACTATAATGGATATAGGCTGCCAATTTTCCAGTTTTACTGGCAAGTCTTCCAAGTGTAATTAAGGGAAGTTATAAATGATATGGAAATCTATCAAGTCCCATTTATTTTCAGAGGACTCTTTCCCCTGAGACTTTTATCTTCAAGCTTATAGTTTGCTTTGTTGTGCTAATGATTTAAACCACTTCTTATTTCTGATTAAAGCCCCCAATATCCTTCGTAAGAAGTTAGATCCACTTCATTCAGAAGGATTTAAAGAAACAGAAACCTTTTTTAAAGTTGTGTTTGTTAAATGCGCTGAGCTCTCGCTTCCTCTGCGGAGGCACAGCAGAGCATCCTCCATCTTAGGCACCTCGCTACCATCTGGACATCTGCTTCCCACAAAGTCTGAGGATTCAGAAAGATCTGGGGGTAGGGGGAGGGAAAAGAAGGGATGAAAAAAATTCTAAAAAAATAAATACAATTTTTTTTTTAAAAAAAAGGAATTTAAAAAAAAATCCACCATCAACAAAGCCCCCAACTTCCCTCCGAATCCTAAATCCTCCAAAAACAAAGATCGCAGGCGCTGCCTTAGACACCAGGCATTTAGCACAGGGTGGTGTTGCTCACTAATGTTGTTTGATTTGGAATAAAAGCATGAAAATGATGTGCAAAGGCCTAAAATTGGAGATGTAAAGGATGACTGCACAGTATTCCATTTCTCAATTTCATCCTTCAGAGCCACAAAATGGGGGTGATACAGTTACTGGATGAGATTTACAGTAACAGCTGTGGTCTTCCCACACAAGGGAGGACCTTCTAATGGGCTAAGGTCTGTTTTGAACAGACGGGGAGTAGCAAAACAAGGTTCCCTATTAAGGCTGTGCAGTAATATTCCCGATAAAGAAAATGAGTAGCGGTAGTCAGATTGCTTTAAGAGACCTAAACCTCCTTTTGCTGTTTAAAAAAAAATTTAAAATTAAAAAAATTTTTAAAATAGAGCTATTTTAGAAAGTGCTAACTGCTAAATAAATGAAAGACATGTGAATGTAAAGGTTTGGGTTTTTTTCTTAATCTGCTCGCTACGAACTGCAAAGAATGCATAGGAACCAGTGCCAGGGGCATATGGCTTTCTCCTGTGCTGAACATTCATACAAAAGACAGGTTCATCAGTCATTGGAGTATCTGGATAAAAAATTAGCTCCTGATGGATGGTATTTAGAGCTTACCTGCTGCTAGTACATTACCAGAGAAACACAGGTTTTGAAACCCACATGACATTAGAAACTGCAGACCATGAAATACCCCACGTGCAAGCGCGCTCAGAACGTACGCCAGGTTATACAAAATAAGAAATAAGCTATTTAAACCCTCTGCCTAAAATTGGGCCCGCTGCAAGGAACCCTGGGTCAGCCCTACACAGGCCAATTAATGCACAGCATCTGCTGTATAGAAGCCGTGCATGAAGCACTTCCGAATGATTTCAGCAATTAAAAGAAAACTGTTTCCTGCCTGTTCTGACAGCAACTGTTTCAATGCAAGAGTGAACACCAAATCATTGTGTGCAGCTGAAAAAATTAAGTCCTTTTTCTTCCCCCCCCCCCCCCTTTTTTTTCTTTCTCTTTTTTTTTTTTAATCTTGTGAAAAGGGGGTGGGAGGGATGAAGATTTCTTACGGAATCGGATCGTTCTTTTGTTGTCCGACATTCTGTGTTTTTCTGCCAAATTAGACAGAAGGCTCCGAGGGTTTACGGGGCCCTCTACAGTATCACCTTCTGGTGCACTGTGGCTCCCTAAAAAGATGGATCAATATCAACCCTGCTGATTTGCCTACAAAAGTGAAAATCCCTCAATTACATTTTTAAGACCGTTATATTCAGAACACAGGTGCTCCGATGCGGAACATTTTTAAGGCCCCTGGAGTTGAAGTGGGGGGGGAAACCAAACCCAAAAGAGAGCTTTCAAGCAAAAAAGGATCGTAGATGTGGTTAGAAGCGAAGTGAGGATTGGATTTTATCCACATCTCCCTCCCCAGCTTTGGGGAGACACCAGTAAACATCCCTCACAATTTCCACTACGCCGAGACTTTAGTGTCCCTATCAAGCGTCAGAAGTGAGAGGGGACCATGCAAGACTGTGCCACCCAAAATGCAGCTACCCTCTCCCATGGCCTTCTGCAAAACCATTACACCCATTCGTCTTGTTTATGCTGGTGCAAAAGAGTGAATTAAGTATGCACTCGCTACCTGAAAACCATCTGAAGATAGTGGGGGGGGTTGTGTCTGTTTATTTGTTGTTTAAACTTAAGTCTCTGCCGGTATCACTCCCTTCCTGGGATGGTTTTTCTCTCTGACTTGTTGGCAATCTGGCAGCAGGCATCCAACAAGAAAACAAATCAGGAAGAATTGGATGAGCAGCAATTGAAATTCCTTGACATTGTCCATTGCCCTGTAAAACAATTAGTGTGGGCTACCCCTTCTTTCCAAATTAACTTTGAAATGGGAGCTACGGAACAGCAAATGTAATTAGCGGTAATTAACAGCACTTGACAAATCATTATTAAAACTTTTTTTGCCACACTCCTTTAAGGAACGAATCCGAAGAGAGCACACCCCAAATTCTGTGACCTCTGGCTAGGCAAAGGTCAGCGATGTCCCCCTGACAGCAATCAGCACTGGTCATTGCACTCCCACTTAGCCAAAACACGCTTCCCCCACCGCTGCCGAGACCCCGGCGTGCTGGGGGAGCCACAGGCTGGCAGAGCGCTTCTGGGGGGCGATGCCTGTGCTGCTCAGCCCAGGGCCAGCCTCTGCTTCCATCGCAGCAGTCTTTATCAGCCAGCTTTCCTGGTAATGGCTAAAAAGTTGCTTATCATTCCCAAAGGCAAAGCACAGCAATAAAAAAAAAAAAATAAAAATAATCACCTATGAATTCTTTTCAAAGGATGGTGGGATTTTTCCCCTAGGAGGAAACTCTAATAATATTGACTATTTGTACATCATCATCATCAGAATGGGATTTCATTCTTAATCACACCATACTCCAAGGTGAATTGCATAAAGATAGAGACTTAGACTGTGCAATTGCATAGAGAAGAAAAATCTATTAAAGTCAAATATAAAAAGGTATATAAAATTGTCACAAGCAATTACTACAGTTAACTTGTTTTTTTAAATGCAACCACAACTATTACTTGGAGCCTGAGATGGAAGAATGGTGAGATATTTGACTGCTTTGACTCCTGAAAATTCACAAATGTGAAAAATGTTTTCATTTCTTGTTTAGCAATAGGTTTTATGCACATACACACCCCCCAAATGCACCCCAAAACCCCCTATTTAAAACAAAGACTCATAAAAACTACATGAGGTTTGTGACCACGTTTGGCCAAGTTTGCAAACTCCCTTAGACTGAAAAATGCAGTTTATATTTGCTCAGGGAGTGCAGGGGGAAGGAAAGGAGGTAAAAGAGAAACGACAAAAAAAGAGGTTCAGATGCAAGAGAAAAATCGTATTTGAATTTAAGAATGTCTTAGTCAACTATTGATACCTCATCCATCTAAATAAAATATAAAACTCTTAGTTAAGCAAATCCATTTCTACTGGTGGCCATTTCTCTGTTATGAATTCCATCTGGTGTTATTATAAGATAAGAGAGAGAATTTTTTACATTTTATTTTTTAAGATTTTCAGGCCCAAAGGGGAAGCAAGATTGAAAGCAAGTGGTTGATGGCAACAGGTAACTTCATAATTCCACCTTTTCCTTCCACAAGGATGGACAACGTGGTGAGAAAGTGAATTTAGGAAGCTGGTTTGTTTTTTAGTAGGGAGCATTTCAGCAGCAGAGGTCAAGCAAAACACATCTTTTCCCATAGCAAGAATTTTCTTAGCTTGTCAAATGGAAAATTGTGGAGAAAGTTGGTTTTTTGTTGGGTTTTTTTTTTTTACTATTTTTCTACAGAACAAGAAGATACATTGAAAAAACGTGCACGCAGCTGAGCTGGAAGAGGAATGCTGTTCAGAAGAACTGGAATGCAGCTTAAAACATCTTCCCCAGTTGTTTTTAGAATGCAAGATCACTGACAGGAATGTGTTTTTTAAGTTATACAACTAAAAAAGCAGCCTTTGAGACAGCCAGTTTTGAAACTACTGATATAATTAGCATCTAGGTTTAATAGCTGACGTTTTGGTAGGGAAAAAATATCATCCCTTGTTGTATCAATACTTATGGCTACAGTAGCACCAACAGGAAATCAGAAGAAATTTTGCTAATGAGAAAAGGCCATTTCAAGAGTGATCTGAGTGGTGATATATTCCAAAAACCTGGGGTAATCCTGAATTACTGGAAAGAAGAGAGGGAATTTAGAAATGTAGGTGAAAATAATTGACTGTCTTTTCTTTTGGCCATAATCCTATGAAGACTTAGTAACACTGTAGTGTTTACACCCAGGGGTGCTTTTCTCTTACATATTTGTGGGGGGAGATTGTTAAAATGAGTCAGGCTACCTGCACTGGTGTCAGCAGATTGACCAACACTTGGCTTAAGTAACGTCACCTACTCTGCCTAACTGAATTTAAAAAGGAAAACAACTGACAGAAACATACAGCTGAAAGAAGAAAAATACTCTGCATTTCTGAGAGACACAAAGCTAGACAAGCCAAACCTTCATTCCCAGGGGTTTTTTGTACAGCAAAGGCTACAAAGCAATCGAGACAGCTAAGAGCTTTTCTTGTTGCCATGCCCAGTTAAGACTATTGAATTCGGAAGTGGCTGTGGGAGCACTCTGGGCACCTTAGCCAGGGTACAGCAACGTTGCTTGATCTGTTCAGAAATTAGGATCTCTGGCTCGCCCTGCCCCTGCAGTGTCAACACACAGACTCCTACACACACAAACCTCCAGCTGGCAACTCCAGGCGGAGCAGAAATACTGGTGAGTGCCTATCTCCTTCCCTCGAGGTGGCTCCAGAGGTTTTGGTGGTGCTGCATTTTGGGTGGCTGTGGGGAGATTAAAGCCACGTGCAGTGCCACCTCCACGCTCTGGGAGGGGTGAAAATGCCATCCTGTGCTGGCAGGGCTGGCTCCTGCTGCTGTCTCGACAGAAACAGGGTGAGTCCCTGGACTCTTGAAGCCCAGTGGTTTCTCTTGCCCTTGGCACTGCGGGGCACCAAAAAAATAAAAGCCACTCTCCCAAAACCAAATTTCATCCTGATACACACTTGGCACTAACAATCTACTTAGAGAATAAACATGCAAACACCCTCCCTCTCCAAACAGATATTTCCTTTATACTGTGACTGTGTTATCATGAGGAATGTAAGCTAAATTTAAATCTCCTTTCCCTAAATAATATTAACCTTCTTTCCATTCAGCCAGATCTCAAACTGTTGCTTTCTGCTTCTGAGCACCTTCATTGTGTCTCCAGGAATAACTGAGTGACAACTAATTACAGTCTTCTGATCACATGAAGGAAAATACAGAAAGTTAGAAGTAACTAAAAAGCTAAAAAAAAATTGGCAGCATCACAAGTTCTGCTTCTCCCTAAATGACAAACAGCACTTCCCCACTGTGTCACTAAAATCTACAGATCATCTTACAGACAAAAGAAAATAAATCCCTTGCATATGCAGCATCTTCTGGTGAAAAGTAATTGAAAACTGCTTATCAGACCAGCTGGATAGAGGGATGCTCACACGAAATACCAGCCTTCATCAGACCGACGTATCTTCCAGCAACAGCAGCCAAACGAGAACACTGTGCTTCAAGGGGAAACCACGACAGAGGGAGCAGGGAAAACCAACGCTGAGACCGGTGTCGCCTTCTCCTTAGGCTAAGGAGGCACGGAGAGGGACTAACAAACACCAGATGCTGTACCTGACTGGGTGCAACACCCTGTAGCTGAACCACGAGCAATAAACATGAGTTTGCAAGCACAGCCATCAAGGCAAAGACTAAATGTTCCTGTCTAGGAGTTTCTTCACCATTTGAAAAGTTACACCTGAGGGAGGGGTACCGCAGCCCAGCTCCCCCAGCTACTGACCACACTGAGGGCATCCCTGTGGGCGCAGCATCGCCACGGCAGGGACTGTGCTGCACTAACGCTATTTACCACACACCACAGGTTACGAGAAAATCTCGGAGCAGCTAATAAACCAGGCAGCTTTATGGCCAGCAGCAGCAGCAAACACCTGAGAGGAAGGACAGGCGTCTACCTCGCACTCCCCTGTTTTTCAGCTGTGCTGTTTTCACAGGCCACACCAAGCCGAGCTGCCGAAGCTGGGGCTCGCCCTGTGGAACAGGAGCTACTTCAATTCACATTTCTCCAGCAGACTGAAGAAATCAAGACTTTTCCCAAGCAGCACAACAAAAAGAGCTGTTATTTATCAGGGAGCTACAGTTCCCTGCCCATCACGCCTCGAACAGCTGTAGGGAGTGAGCTGGCTTCCTGACGGACAGCCAAGACGTGTAATCTGAATCACACCATCCCACCGCTTATTCAGTGCCGATAGCTGATGCTGTCCCTCATCTCGCTGGCTGGCTGGCTGCTTCTGAAGCGTTTTGACACTAGTCCTGAAAAGGAAGGATTTAAGTTAAACCCTTTTCAATAACGCAAATGTGTTTTTGCAATTAAAGCCACACAATTAGCACTGACAAGCTCAGGTCAGCAGAACATAGATTATGCCGTTCAAATGTTCTGCCACTCAGTGCCTCCAGCAAAAAGCTGCAGGAAGGAAAAGGGGGGGGGGGGGGGGGGGGGGGAAGAAAAAAAAAAAAAAANAGATGGCGGGGGGGGGGGGGGGGCGGGGGGGGAAGAAAATAAAATCTCCACACATTATTTAACAACTTGTGCTCTGATGCATTGCACCACTTGTGGATTTGTGGATGGAGGGTCTTTTATTTATTTACTTAAAATCTCTTTTTAGAGGCCGCCTTCTCCCCTGGTTCTATTCCTTCAAGACAAGAAGAACCATTCTTCAAGACTAGAAGGCTGGTAAAGTTTAGCAGAATAAACTTCTCAAAAAACAATCTCAAGAAATTAAAAGGGCTCCAAATCCTTGTCTTAAAAATATCTGCATTCTTTGCAAGCGAATTATTCACTTAAGAGCTCCCTCCCTCAGCCTCTCTTACTGCTGAGACACAGAAATCACAGATTTCTCTACCCGTGCAGTGATACAGGGATTAATTTTATTGGAATACTGCTGGTTTTAAAGGTATAAACAGAGTGTGTGTGCACGTATAGATGATAAAACCAGAAAGCAAAGTATATGAGCTAAAAGAATTTCTCTCTTGCTAATTTCCACTCAGCTGTACTCCACTGTGTTTTCTCAGAAATGGCTTTACTTCATTAATACAAACATTGGTGCCTACAGCTTTCTCGTATTAACATGACGACTCCCTTCTCTCTGCAGAGAGTTAGAAATATCCCTATATTCTAAAACAGAAGTGGCATCGGAGCAAAACCTAAGCAAACAAACTGATGAGGGTCACACAGTAAGTGCAGTGCTACTTTGGGACTTGAAATCTTGACCCCGCTTCAAATCACCTCTCAAGAAAACCAAGGTTTCATCACCGTAAATTCTGAACACTGTGACTAAAGCTTTCTGTTGGTACCCAAGTGCCACATGGGTGTTTATGGCATCATTTCACTGACAAAGGTACTTTTAAATTAATCTGCACAATCTGATTCAAATATTCCTGGACTGCATCGTTCCATTCCTTTAAGTGGCTGTGGCAGATGATGGCCCTGACCTTAGAAATAACACATGGTGCAATGTAGTAGAGTTTCTACTCTACAAACCCTCCCTGAGTTCAAGGGAGGATCTGTATGTTAAGTCAAAAACTCAGATGTGTTTACATCTGTTTCCAGCTCAACGTGAGGTAAGCAGCACTGGAAGTCCCCAGGACAGCAACAGCACGTTCTTTTGCCCTTCAGTATGTCAAGTTTTTTCCTTCTGCAGGACAACAGGATTCCCGTAAGAGACTGGGAATTCCCAGCATGGAATTTCCAATTCAGGAAACTTGTGTGTCTTGTGAAATGCTAACAAACATGGGAATGGTTAAAAAAAAAGGGGGTGGGGGAACACACAATGAGGACGGGGGGCACGACACGATAACGGGAAACATGGGCAGGAGAAGGATGGTACAGAACACACAAGAAAGTTAAATATCTGTGACCCTTGTGCTTAGCAATATTTTCATTGCTTCAGGGCAGAAAACCAACAATTCCCTCCTGCTTGCACTACACAGCATAAATATTCCTACATATATTTACATGCACATATTCACACACACACTTCCCCCTGCCCTCCAACAAGGCATTTGTGACCCAAAAAAAACCAACCCCACAATCGAGCTTTTCACTGAGTTTCAGCTGTGGATTTGTATCCAGCTAAGAATGCTCCTTTCAAAGCCAGCTTAATTTGAATCGTGCTTCCTTATTAGTTTTGATAATTTAAATGAAAAGCAGCACACATCCTTCAGCACACTTTATTCTACAGGTGAAGTCACAACCAAAAAAAAAAAAAAAGGAAACTGTGACCTGTAGTTTCAGTTGCACCAAGGAGAAATTGGTGTGGAATATATAATGAAAATGCAGATACATAGATCACATTTCTTACCGTGTCCCCAGGCTTGACAGAAACTGCCACCACTGCTCCAGGCATGGGAGATCTCAAAATGCTGGAGGTGTCCTCTGCTGCTTTCTCTGGTATGTACTTGCTCAGCTCTGCGGCAACCTTCGTCAGTATTTGTAATTTGTACTAAAAAATAGGAAGAGGAATGGTTTAGAAAGCTACACCTTGGTGAAATCCAGTCTGTTATCTGCACTATTTTCTGGCATGTTTTTTAATAACATATCTGTTACCTATTTTTCGCTGGAGTGTCTAAAAAAATTACAGTTTGAAATCTCTATTCAGAGTTTCATTTTCAGGATACAGAAAAAAACACATGCACCCCCAATCTGCAGCAAGGGGCCCATGAAAGGAAATAATCGAGCACAGTAAAGAAATATCAGATTCATTTTAAAAACTGGGGGTATAGAGGGGAGACACCAATTTTTAAAAAGAGAAATACCCTTAAGCTAGCTGCACGTTGTCTTTAGTGGATGCAGAATATCGAGGGGTTCGTTTCCAGTGGTGTGCCAAACTCAGAAGTGACCTTTTGGGAAAGCCTGCCAGATCTCCAATGACATGGCTGATTTGAAACTTGCATGTTTACTGACATATACACAACAAATGTTCATTAAAACTAAACATCTACTTTATGAACATTTCTTTTTGTTCATGTGTTTGAAGTGAATAACTTGTTCAGATTTTGCAATCAGAACATATGAACCAATTTCACTTCCATTGTTTTGCATGAGCAGGCAGAAGGATGGAATGTTTTAGAAATGCATCACCTGAATATTTTTTATCTGAGATAAAAACTGCCCAGCAGCTGTTATCTACTTTGGGGGG
>VZTU01004375.1:0-48539 GCA_013400835.1 Zapornia atra | reverse complement strand
GGGGGGGGGAATAATAAAAGATTTCCCCTAGTATGCTTTATAGCGATTAGAAATGGAGAAGAATAAGATGAAGCTCAAGCATCTGAGAGCATCCCTCTAAACAAAACCTTTCTGAAAACACCTAACGTGTGTGCAGCAATTTCAGCTCTGGGCTTTTAGGGTTTAAAAAAAAAACAAAACACCAAACCCAAAACAAAACACACAAAACCAAAAACTTGTCACTGCTTCGAGAGCAAATTTATTGACAGCTGGCCTTCACGTTTGTCCCGGTGCACTTGGAAATGAACGCCAAAAAAGCCAGTAGATGGCAGCAGGTCTCTGCCTGAAACTCCTCTGCCTCCCCAAGGCCAACTGAGCCAAGACCAGCACCGCACTTCATCAATAATTTAAACAAAGGTATTAATGATAAGCGTTGGATGAGCTACATTTACAATTCAAATGCGTATTTTGCTGATGTAAAGTTCAACACCTTGCTTCGAACAGTATGTTTTTCTCCAAAACAATTAGCTATTGTTTTATTAGCAATAAAACATCTTTACTTTCCATTTTCACAGAGACAGAAAAAACCCGATATCCTTATGGCAAAGGTAAAGGGGGCCTCTACCTTCTGCTGCTGGAGAGAGCCGAACAAGGTATTTAGACATACATGCAGAAGGTGATTAACTCTGCAGCGACACCTTTAAAAAGCAGCTTTCAAAGCCACATCAAACCAACATAACAGAGGATGAGCATCCTCCATAAACGCCGCTCGGGCCCAGGAGATCCCCTGGTCAGTTTGATACTTGCTTCTCATCAGAAGCGTGAGCGAACGGTTAAACAAACCCATCCTCTGCTGTCACCCCAGCAAACGGAATACAAATGCCACGACCACGAGCCCAGGAGCTGTAAGTGGCACCCAAAGATCTGAGAGCCCATCTGCAAGCACCTGCCCCGGGTACAACTGATACAGCACGGGGAAACCAGCACCATTTTGTAGCCAGAAAAGCTGCTCTAACTCCAAACCTCCTGCAGGCATCATCGTGAAGCTTAAAGACTGGTGTGGCACTCGCCTTTTTCCAACCCAAAACACAGCTAGCGCTCTCCCCAGCGCCAGCGACCTCATCCAAGGCGGTGCGCTCCTCAGGGCGGTTACCCCTTTCCGAGCGCAAAGCCAGCGCGTGCGCGCACCCGCGTTACGCTGTGGGGAGAGGGGAGGTGATGCCTATAGGAGATTTGATGACATAAGTTGCAAATAGAATTGCAGCAGTGTGACAAGTCAAATAATAACATCTTATGCGTGTTTCTTTACTCTTGAGTGTCTGTTTTGCAATCAAGACATATAAGTGTCTGCCAGTTTCTGAAGGATATGATCCTTAAGTGAAATTACTGTGCAAATAAAAGCTTTTTACTCCTATTAAAATTCATCTGAGTCATAAGTGGCAAGGAAAAAAAGCTTGCAGAGTGTATTCTGCTGTCAATCTAATAAACATTCTGTGCAGAGGGACTATTTATCAAAGATAAATTGTACTTAAAAGTCCTTCATTAAATCTATGGGGGGGAATATAATTACACCAAATTGCACAGTTTCAGTATCCACGGTTAGTGTCTTCTTTGTACTCCGAGTTTGAAAATAAATGAAAAAAAAAGGGGTGAAAAAAGAAAGAACAGAGAAATAAGTTAGATTTACAGACTGTAATGTTGTCTCTTCCAATGGACTATTTTGATACAATTTCAAAGGATTAAGTTTAGATACCATTTAGGTTTTTAAGCCATGTAAAACACTTCTGAGCTGCCTGATTTCCAAATTCTCACTCGACGTGAGAGCCAGACCTTCTGCGTCCATCCAGGATACAGGATTTCACAGGGGCTGAAACACAGAATTCCCGGCACGCTCCACATCGGACAGCAGTGGGGGGAAAAGCTTGTTCCTCAGTGTGCTGCACTTTAAAAGCTCAGCTCTCCACACCGAGTTAAAATATCCCTACCAAACATTGTTTTTACTATCTTTATAATTTTCATATCTTTTAGATTCCTTTCTCTGCAGGGCTCCTGCTTTGCTTGGAGTGAGATGTAAGAGCCAGTACACTCAAAGCTTTAAAAACGCAGGTCTTTGTTACTGATGAGCTGTTCCTTTTCCTTTTGTATTTGTTTATTGTTCTTTAGTCTGTTTGGGGGATAAGCAAGTTACTGTAATCAAAAAGTAAAAAATAACAACAGTAAACTTCTGGGGGGAAAAAAAGCCTTTTTTTGGCACAGTTGGTTCACAAATGACCTTTCAGAATATAAAAAGACAAAGCCGCAAAGAAAGGTTCCTTCTTTAAGACTACCTTTGATGTATTTCTGCTGCTGGCTGGACCCCACTAAATGCCCGCAATAAGCATCCCTTTGTAACGCTGGTCCATATCCCTCGGGGATGAGGTGGGCGGGGGGTGTACTGAGGGGGTTGTTCACCTAACAGAGCTGTGACGCCTGCCAGAGCTGCTACAACCAAGACAAACACACTGTATTTCTTTTCATTACATGATTAACGCTGCCTCTGCGCCTTTGATGTAGTGAGGACAATGTCCAACACACCAAGCAGAAGTTTCGATGCGCTGCAAGGTTCAGGTTTTCTTCCTTTATCCTCAGGAGAAGGAAGAGGTGTAAACTGGGGAAGGCTGTGAAGTTCGGGTTATAAATAAGAAACCAGAAGGTTTCCACAGGCCTAAACCAGAAGAAACATCTGCTGGAGTCATAAATAGATTGCGGACGGACTCTCGGAGCAAGGAAATCTGCTCGCCATCAGATCTGCGCTGATGAGTAGCTGTCACCAGCCACTGCTCCACTCCACAGGGTTGCAGAGCCTAATTCTGCCAGCCAAAGTCAAGTCAATAAAGAGGTACCCGAAAGGAGCCGTACAGCTTTTGATGGCAGGGAAAACAGGTGTTTCTCTTCCACAAAGCTGTCGGAGTCCACAACCAGTTGACAAAAATTATAGTAGGGAAAAAATGATGTTACTTAATAGTTTTCTAAGGGTAACAGTATCCCGTCCTACCTCTCTCACTAAGTCAACTGGATGTTTATCTAATGCAAAACTACCTCCTACAACCAAATCTCCATGACAAAAAAAAAGAAGAAAACAAAAAGGCGTATTAATAATAGCAGTTNNNGGGGGGGGAGGAAATGCAGTGAAAATTATACCTAGGGTTTTGTGTAGATGTATACCATAAGGCAGCAGACCTGAAGTAGATCGGCTGCTACAGAAAAAAAAGTGGCCAGGGCACATCTGACCTGATCTTTGCCTAAAAACAAGTCCTGTAGTTCACTCAGGTAAGGTCCCCTCGCTGCGTACAACACAATATTGTAAACCTTCAGTACAATGCTTGAAACCACACTCTTGTTACATGTCAGGTTAAATAGGACCTTCCCTTCACCCCTGAAACTCGTGTCCCCAGAAGCTGTAAATGTTCAAACTCCACTGGAGATTTTATAGAGCCACCTAATGTATCACTACCCATATGTGACCTACGGCAGTGTTTGGACTGCTGACCAGATGTGGACGTTCAGTGTGCTTTACCTTAACCGTCCAATCCCGCTTTTCAAAGGACTGCCATCCTTGTGCTCAGAAGGGTGAAAATCTCATGTAGCTCAGATTTTGGGAGAGAGTCTGCTGCATGTCCCCGGTATTTTGGCCAACCCTACAGTTGTTGGAATCGGTGAAGTTTATTAACTGCGGTCACATAATTTCCCTTTAACATCTCTAATCCGCACCCTGCCTCAAGTCACCAACCTGTTGTCACCACAGTAGTATATCATACAAGTAGTATGTCATCTGGTATTCATACAGAGCGATACTGAGCCATGTTCCAGCACTGAACGCAACGAGCACCCTGCCTTTTTCACTAACCAGTAGACATTCTAACATCCTGACCACAGCCTCGCTTACATTTCCACCATGGCACCTCAACAGGAGTATGATGCCTTTATTCCGTGTTACTTGAAGGTGTCGGGCACCACCATCTTTCAGAATCAAGGATTCCTTACTCGACAAGGAGATAAATGACATTTCGCAAATCACAGAGGCTTTTTTATTAATTCCCCCACCCCCCCCGCCCCGCCTCAGCTCTGAGTTCTCGAGCTAATGTACTTCCACGGGGCCGGGGTGAGGACTGGCAGCAACACCTGTAGAAAACAACTGTGCTTTCGATGGGATGGAGGAGCAAACACACAACACGCTATGGACACAGTTAAAAAAAGATAGAAAGAAAATCAAGGAAGAAGAAGAAAAAAAGCGCCACAAAAATCACGAGCCTTGAGCAGCAGTAAAAAGGGGAAGGGGGGGTGGGGGGAAAGAAAAAGAATCCGCCCCATCACAGAGCGCACACACACACACCCCAGCAGCAGAAACTTAATTAGAACCGCAACTCAGCCACGCTCCCCCTACCCCCCCCCTTCCCGTTCCCGGTGGGATCCACCATGGGCACTCCCGAGCACTCCCGGGTTAAAGCTCCGCCAAGCTCTATTCCCCTCTTACGGGGAAGGCTACGGCTTCAAGAGGCGGAACCCCGAAACGTACGGACCGGAGGCTCGGAGGTGTCCTTCTCCCGCAGCCGAGCCGGAGGGGGAGGAGGGCGGGGGGGGGCGTAGCGGGGAACCGGCCGTGCGAGCGGTGGAGCCGGCTGCAGCTGCGGTGGCGGGCGCAGCCCCGTTCGCCTTAAAGGCTTTGACAACTCCATCAGCGCAGTCTCAAGGTAGCTGTCAATCAGGATGCATCATTTAATACAACAGCACACTGAGGATTTTTCTCCTACAAGCCGCATGACAGCGTATCTACAGCTCTATTTATATCAGCGCCCGGTTGTGTTTACAACGCCGCTGTAATTAGGGCAGATGCAACAGGCAGCAATGTTATTCCGCTCTCCATTTTGCCGCGCTGCCGCGCAAACCGCGATCCTGCCTCACAGAGTCACGCTAAATGACAAAAGCGCTATTTTCCTCGGTCTCCGCGCTCAGACAGCACTTCATTTGCAGCTATCTATAATTAGATTAATGGTGTAGTGCCGTACAAAGCGGGCCCACTTCACATCAGATAGCATATGAATTAGGACAAACACTTATTTCAATTCCAGGCAGAGAAAGCAGTGACTGGGGTATTTAGCATACCCTTTATGGTGGAATGAGATGTTAATTGTGTACCATTACCTCTAAACTGCTTGCTTGTTGTATAAATCACTGTGCTAATTGATGCAGAGATAGAAACGTAGCCACAGGCAAGAAAGCAACGGAATGAGAGCTGAAGATGGTGGATAAAGGATTATCCAGTAAAACCATATGGAGATGAGGTTCCTTTGAAACCTGCCCACAAGCAGAACTGCTATGAACTACAGGGGGAAAAGTGCTGCATTGATGCTTAAGGGGAGGGGGGAGGGGATAAATATACATTTTTACATCACCGTTTCAGATGATCCTTAGCAGCGAATCCGAGCCAAGCAGAAAACTGAAGAATAAATGTCTGTAATGAACCTCAACACACACTTCCAAAAGACGAGTAGCAGGCTAAGCACGCCCTGGGAACAGTCGCCACACTGCCTAGATTCCGGGGGCCTAAATTAATAAGTAACACTTGCAAACTACTCGGAGCAGATGTTCCCCTCACCCACCTGGGGACCAGGAACGCAGAGCTTTAAGCAGAAACTTCGTGCTAAAAAACCCCAACGAACAACCCAAGACATTCAAGTGGCTGCTAATAAGTCAATCATCATAATAAGGCAAGAAGAAGGGAAGCTGGTTTACACACTTGTAGTAACAACTACATGTATTCTAGACTGTGCACATAGAGAGACAAGAACTTGCTTCCCCTCTGTGTACTGCGGAAGCAAGAGAGGAGACTCTCTCAGCAATAACAAGTAGCCCTGCCCACATCAGGACAACGAAGCTGCTCTCTCACACTTGGGGTTCCTAGCTGGCTTCCATCTCTAAAGCAGCTTTATACTCTGGGGGGTGTTTGTAACTGCGCTCTCCTCTGCCCATGCTCCTACCACACTGAGTTGCAGCTTTCTCCTCTAGCTGGACACCTTTTATTCAGGGAATGGGTTGGACCACAATGCTTTTAGGACCTCTTCCCCTCTGTTACACTTGGCTGAAGTTCATCACCTGAGTCAAAGCTACTGGGGAACAAGCACACACGATGGACATCCAGGATGCTGGCCCAAGCCTCTGCTTCCTGGCAGTATTAGGAAAGGAAGATGAGCTACAAAGTCATCTTGAGCACCACATTCAAGCACAAGCCAACTGGGGACATGCTCACCTTTAAGCCATGCTTCTTCCTCGACAGACACTGCAACATCTGTTTGGTGTCACTGTTGTGCAGAAGAGTGTCTCTAGTATACGTGCTGGAGCCAATGCCCTCTCAAACATCTCCCCTCTGCCCTCAAGCCATTACAGAAACTTAAGCTTTCTTGTTCAGAAAATTTGGTTGAACTCACACACAGCTAAGACTTATCTTCGTGCTTGGATCACTAACAAACCGCCAAGACAAAATGCTAGCAACTAAAACACTACCAGTGTCCTATTCTAAGAACATGTTTTCCAATCAAAACACAACATGCAAGAGCAAATGCTGACTTTCAGCCATGAGCTCTAAGATCTTAGCAATGTGAAATAAACTCCTGAAAAACAGAAGATATCTTCCCCTTGTGCGTTCAATCCTCGCTATTCTCCTGTGTTTGATACTACCTTACATTAAAAGAGCAAAGAGAATGAATGCAGTGTATCTACTAGGTATCTCATTGTCATAAGGTTCATTAAAAGGAGTAAGATGCCTGATATTCCAACTTTAATTTTTCTTTTTTTTGGGAACTATTCATTTTTCCTAGTAATGGCAGCTAATTATTACTTGGGGGTGGTGTAAAGTGCTGCAGTAGTGTTTTGAAAAGAGGGACGAATCTAATGGGGACTTTCTGCCTGGAGTTTTGTGGTTGTCAACAATAATATTATGCAGCAAAGACTCTAATAGAGACCTATTGTCTCTATTAGACGGCACTGTCTGTAGATACCAGTCTCTACAGAGACTTATGTAGATACCAGTAACGTATTTTGCAAGTAAAGGTATTGTGGAATGTGTGTACCTGCACATTGTAAGCTTTCTAGCAGGACTATCTCTGAGAACAAGAAAACTCAAGGCTACAAGGGGGCCCAAGACCAGTCATGCAGCTCTGGTAAACATGAAGAGGAAGATAAGGGCTATAGTTCATGGCAAAAACACAGTGATAAAGATGAGTGGATGAAGTAAACGACCACCAGGGTCCTTGAAGACCACCTAAAGACCGCAGTAGGCATGTGAGAAAGGGTGGAAAGATAATGAATTATCGGAAAAGTAATGGATATGTTAATCATTTCACAGAAAGGTCACGAATACGTGTGTATAAACTGCACATAAGCTGTGCCACTAACTCATTTGGCACACACATTAGGAGGAGGAATTCCCTGTGCGCCCAGCGCTGCAATAAAGAATCCCTGCTTCATAGACACCAAGGCAGGTACTGAGTTTTGATTCTGGCTTTTCACGGCATCAGTTCCCAAAGAAATACACAAAACAGACATATATATATACATATATGTGGGTATGTGCATCGATGTATATGGAGGAGGGCTCAAGGGTAGACAGCTACTCGTTACAAACAAGCAGTACTAACATACAAATTATTGCTTGCTGCAAAATGAAGGGAATAGCAGAAGAGAACCACGTGCTGGCTGATGAAGCGCTTCAATTACTTGGAGAAGAACCTTTAAATTATTTCCAACACAATACACCACACAGGAGTAAGTAGAGTGATGCCAAAGATGTCCGTGGTTCTGAAATGACAGGAGGGTTCAACAGTTTAGATTTTGGTCACCGGACGTACAAAGACTGTGGATTATCTTCCTTCACCACTGCAGCTTACAACTTTAAGGAAACACTAGCTCTATCTGGCCAAGGAAGGGGACCTATGAAACAGAAACAAATGGCAAGTAGAGGGGGGAAAACCCCCCACAACCCTGCCTGGACTACTTTGAAATAACACCTCCCAAGTGTGCGCTAGCTGACATAAATGGAAACGCATTGAGGAAAAGAGCTGTGAAGCTGTGTAACAGTCCTGTTCCTAAGCATTAATCACTTTTTTTTTTTTTTTTAAAAGACCATTTAAACTAGCCCATTAGAGCCTGCAGCAAAATGCCAACACTCCCATCACTTGCATGTCAGCAGTGCTGGTGTTAACAGGAGAAAATATATGGTTTCTATGACTGTGCCCCAGTTCTACAGCATTTGCTACCTTTAATTGAAAAAGGCAGTTAAACACAAGGTAAATCATTCAGTTAGCTAAGCTGTTTAATAACACATAATTGATAATGTCAATACGCTGCAGTGACATAATGCATCACTTTCATCACTCTTATGCTTCAAATGCAGTCAACTTATACTTCAAACATTTACTTTATATCTGCTATTTAATGAAAAACCCAGGGAGAACTGCCTTGAGTACCATATGTGGAACATACGCACAACACACACCGCTGCTGCGACTCACCGACGGGGCTGGTTAGAAACAGACTCCTGCCGCGACGCTTGGGACTGTGGGAGAACGGGGGAGTTATAGCATTAGCAGCTTGCTTTTTGTCTCTCAAAACACTGGAAGGTCCTACCTGAATAATACCTATTTCTCTGATCAAATCTGTTTGAAAATGAGCATGAAAAAAATCTGCAGAAGAAAAAATAACTTCTTGTGTTCTGAACTGTGTCCCAATCCTGTCAGCTTCTGCCTAACTTTTCACATGTAACCCGGCCAACCATAGCCATCAGGAGTTGTTAGTATAAAGCAAATCACATGCCTAAGTGTTTACAAGATCATGCTCCCTAAATGCAGAATATGATCTGGAGTAGGGAAAAAATCTATCAGTTATGTACAGTGTGGTTAAATGTGACTCACCCCATTATATGATACAGTGGGTTTAAACATGTATTAATAAAGACTCTCACATTTTATTTCTACCACTGTTTTATCTGGGCAAGACCATTTGAGCTGTTTATTATAGAATACTAAAAATGTAACCACTGACAAGAACCAATTGTCTCTTCAAAGTACAGCCAAAGAGGAGCAGTAAGTTGCAAAATGGGATGGGTTTTGGGGTTTTTTAAAAAGATACACCCCTCTTGAAAAGACAAACAAACAAACAAACATCAAAAAACCCCAAACAAATTAAAAAAGAGAGATGAAATCAACTTTTAGTCACCGTTTGTTACAGGATGCATTTGGGAAAAGGTGATGGTGCAGGCTCAGCAGTAGGAGGCAAAGTGTGCTGCCACTTCAAACCTCTATTACCTACATGTAACTATAATATTTGTTAGTCTGAGATTTCAATTGTATCATGGACAACAAAATAGCTAGGGAGGCTCAGTATTCTGAGAATAAATATACGCTGCGTCGTAAGTACCTGCTTGTCCTCCTCCTGTTCTTACGATTGGAAAGGTGTAGTGGTAATGGTATCTCTACAGCCAAGTCTTTATAAACATCTTTCAGAGAGAAGTTTGGTTTAGCTGTCCTGGAGTTCACTGTCTGAGAAGGGTCACTCAGGTGTCCAACTGATAAAGGTTGCAACGAACTACACTGGCCACAGATGACCACCAAGTCATATGTGTGTCTTGCTAAGGTAGAGTAATAGATTCTCACAACTATAAAAACAGACCCACTGATCACCAACTGCACAAGGGTCACAAAAGCAACCTGTAGAGTCTGGTTTGACTAGAGACCTGGGATATGTATATAAGGTAATGACTTATAAAAAGGGAAAAGCCAACAAAGATGGGTAAAACTGTAGTACCTATCATATAAAGCAACCCAATGTCTGTAGGATACTTACTATTTTACAGCCTGGTTTGTTTTAGTTCACTACAAATTTGTAAGTTATTCAGTAAGTAAGGAAATATGTTTTGAAAAGTACTGTCTGATTTGGGGCACAACACATCCTCCCACAGATTAAAAAAAAAAAAAAAAGCACTGAGTAGAACTGATTTACAGAAATGTCAAGCAAATGCTGCTTAATTTCTAGACACCAATGTTTTCCCCCTCTGGGTGGTCAGAGAGTAACAAGTGTTTGACTCCCCTTCAAGCTCAGCACTACTTTTGGCACTCACTTAACTGGAAGAAAAAGCAGAGCACAGAGGCTTTTCATTCACCGTGAGGCTACCTACAACCCTACAGAACGTTTACATAGGTCTTATTTTCCACTGACTGCAAAAATGGTTTTAGTCTGTAAGTTTCATAGGGAGAAAATTGCAGAGCGAACTGCATTCTTTTGGAGCTTACAAAGTTTTTTAATGGTTGGGCAAGCACTGGTTAGAGCTTGGTCTGTTAATTTGCCTTGGAGTGCTTCCAAATACTACTTGGTAAGCCACAGCATCTTTCTGTTTTGTTTCGTACAGCAGGTAGCACAACGCCATCTACAACCAGAGAAAAATGTTTCCAGGAAGCCAAGGCTTTTTAACAGAGATTTGAGTCCCTTTACAAAGCTCTCCGGATTGAAATGCGGATTTAGGGAAGTTAAATTATGAAGCCCTTTGAACCTGGGCAAGTCCAGAGGCATGAGTAAGGCTGCTGCAGACTCAAAATTCAAAGGAGAGGTCTAACTGGTCATGAGGGGAAGCCATGAGAGAGGACTGACCACATGTACAAGAACTCACACCATCAAAGATGATCCATAAATTGTGTGATTATCTCTTCTGGATGTCCTTCTGCCAGACACTCTGCTCTCACACCACGGCATCTACACAGCCTGGCAATTGACTTAGGGGTTTTAGTAGTGTTATTGTTCAGGTCAGAGACAGATAGCCTTTAAACCCTGGACTTGTTCCTGTCAGTAGTCCTACCGATTTCAGTAAGTTCACAGTCTCACCCAAGATACTTCAGTGAGAACTGTCAATTCAACAAGAACTAAGTGAGCTGCTACACTGCACATTAATATGGACATACCTGCCTGCAAAAAAATTGTTTGAAGATTTAATCATTCATCCTTATCATCTTCTTCAGGGTGGGGCTGGTAAAAAATCCTACTAAATAATACAAGGAAAGCTATGCTCCACTTTTTTATTCCTCAGTTTAAGGAAGCTTAGTTTTTATTTCAGATGCAGTAAGATTAACAAAGATAGCTGATATAAGATTATGCAAATTCACAAAAACTCTGTAAATTCTATTATATGTAATAAAACAGTTTTTTAATCATGTTTCTTAACTATTTTGGATACTAAATCATCACAAAAGTATCAGCTATTTCTACATTTTTCTTTAAACTAATATCAACAAAATATCACAGAGGAAACGGGGGAGGGGGAATAAATCTGAGATTGAATGGATAGTAAAAACTGAAAAAGGAAAACTCAAAGACTGTCCTAATTTTTCAGCTTTAAGCACTCATGTAGTTAAAATTACCCCTTAATGTGTGCTGATGAATTGAAGCAGCTATTTCAAAACCAGGCTTATATTTATAAATATTTTTACTCACACCAAGTTAATAACTGTCAAATACTCATTAGACAATTTATGACTAAGCTGCCTTAGCCCAAAGCTGTAACATTCACCTAAGAGGCTCAGGTAAAAAGTCAGTCCTGGGAGTCATTTACCAGTGAACAGCAACATTATTGAGTGGGTTTGGGACTGGAGATGAAGTGACAAACATCACCATATCCAACTAGGCTTGACAGGGCAGTAGAACACAGTCACCCAAACGAAGATCAGACTAGAAAACCTCAATTAACAACTCGTAACCACCCCCATCAAAGTTATCATAGAATCACAGACTGGTTTGGGTTGGAAGGGCCCTTAAATTTCATCAAGTTCCAACTTCCCTGCCACGGGCAGGGACACCCTCCACTAGACCAGGTTCTGCAAGGCCCCATACAACCCAGTCTTCAACACTTCCTGGGATGGAGCAGCCACCTGGGCAACCTGTTCCAGTGCCTCCCCATCCTCGTAATGAGGATTTTCTTCCTAATATCCAATCTAAATATACCCCCTTCCAATTTAAAACCTTTCCCTCTCGTCCTATCACTCCATGCCCTTCTAAAAAGTCCCTCCCCAGCTTCTTTGTAGGCCCCTTCAGGTACTGGAAGGCAGCTATAAGATTACCCCGAGCCTTCTCTTCTCCAGGCTGAAGAAGCCCAACTCTCTCAGCCTGTCTTCACAGGAGAGGTGCTCCAGCCCTCTGATCATCTCTGTGGCCCTCCTCTGGACCCGTTCCAACAGTTCCATGTCCTCCTTATATTGGTGACTCCAGAACTGGACACAGGACTCCAGGTGAGGTCTCACGAGAGCAGAGTAGAGGGGCAGAGTCACCTCCCTCGACCTGCTGGCCACGCTCCTTTTGATGCAGCCCAGGATACAGCTGGCCTTCTGGGCTGTGAGCGTGCAGTGTCAGCACATGTCGAGCTTCTCATCCACCAGCACCCTGAGTCCTTCTCTGCAGGGCTGCTCTCTAGCACAGCATCTCCCAGCCTGTACTGATGATGAGGATTGCCTTGACCCAGGTGCAGGACCTTGTGTCATCAATGTGTGAGCTTTGGAAACTATTTCATAATTGATTCACCCTCTGTCTTCAGGGCAGTATTTTGAAGTTGTTGGTTAAAGTGATTCAGTATTTATTTTTTTTAATTAGACTAAGTTTTTGTGAGGCATTCAGAGCACGGAGTATATTGATCTCTGTATTTTCATCTCTGCTCCTGGCTCAATTTTTTGACATAACAATTAAAGGATCACATGAAGCTGTTTCAGATGATCATAATGAAAATAGTGGAGAAAGAAAACTAGGAATATCTCTGTAAATGCAAATGAAACTCAAAGATAACAGACTGAATATTTTAGCAGTTCTATTCTTCACAATATTTTTTTTATGCCACGGGAAATATATTTGCAATTAGCCATTACAGGTTTTCTTTAACAGATGCATTTTATACATTTGTTCTATCTTATTAGGTAGCTAAAGCATGTTTATTTCTCACAGCATCCTTTTTCTGAGTGTAATCCAACAGGATGATTGCTCAAACAACATACAGTAGATTTGAACTATTACACTAGCAGCTGCTACTACTAGTTTAGGCCCAAGAGTTATTTTCAGGGTCAGCAGGCTAATTTCTCTGGTGGTTTAAAGGTGACATGCAATTCGTAGTGTGCTTATTTTCATCACCAGAGAACCTGGTCATGTTCCTTTAACCATGGGTCCTTGCTTCCAAAAAAACCAAAACCACTCTTCACAAGAAACCTGAACTGACTCTCAAGTCTGTAGCAAATTTCTCTACCCCAAGAGAAGAGAAGGCCAGGTTGGATGGGGCTTTAGGCAGCCTGCTCTAGTGGAAGGTGTCCCTGCCCATGACAGGGGGTTGGAACCAGATGGTCTTTGAGGTCCCTTCCCACCCTAACTAGTCTGTGATTCTAAGACCAGGAGCAATCCACTGGCCACAAGGTGAAAACCAGTCAACTTGAAAGAGTTTCAACAGTTATAACATGGTTGGGTAACACATCCATATTTACTTTCAACATAGCAGTTATTAACACTTAGCTTAAATACCAACCTGAGGTTGTGTATGGACAATAATATAAACCAGGCGTGGGAACAGGAACAGGAACTAGTAACAACGACGAACGCTGCTGAGAATTACAAATTCCTGAGCATTGCTGTGTAGAGTAAAATGAGGACGAAGAGGAAAGGGTTGTAAGACTGGAAATAACGTACTGATTTTATCTGTCACAATACTCCTACTACTCCAGGATAATCTTAGGAAGAAACACACGGTTTATCCTGATGCTTTAAAGCTTCCTAGTTTGTCTGTCCAATTTGCAAAGAAGTAGAATCATAGAATGGTCTGGGTTTACCCTGAGGATCATAGAGTTCCAACCCCGCCCCGGGAATGGAACCCCCCCAGGTCACCAACCTCCAGGCATGATCTAGACAAGGTTGCTCAGGGCCCCATCCAACCTGGCCTTGAACACCTCCAGGGATGGAGCATAAGAACTGAGAATGTTTCACAGTGGGGCAAAATCAAACAGAACAATCTTACAATATTATTTACTAATAAAATTTTAAAGTGAGACACATTTTAGAACTTTTTTTTTTTCTTTTCTGTTCTCTTTTTTTAAACTTAAATGTATCCAACATGGCTGGAATTTGGCTGACAAGACAGCCCTGCTCTGAGCGCTACGGGAGGATTTTCATCAGTACACGACTACAAGACACGCGACAGAGCTAGGACGATACACCGAAAGGACAGCCAAGATGCATCTCAGTGCTCCATACTTCAGAATGGACTCAGGAATTCAAATATGTACAGATTTTACTACAGGGTGCTCAAAGAGGACCGCTCCTGCTGTGTAAAGTAGGCTATTGTTAGTCATGAGAGGAGAAAGGGGACAATAAAGGAACAAAACTAGTTCTGTGGCTTAAAGGCTAAGGAACTCAGCAGGGGAGAGGAGAAAACTGCCTTCTGGTCTCTGCTCCAAGAGTTACCCAGCTGCCTGGTCTGACACAGGGAAATGGTTCTGAAAACAGGGACAAGAATCTGCTTTCCCAGCAGAATGGCTCATGTACAAGGTCTCTCTCTCTCTCTCTCTCTCCCACCTTAAGACTTTGCAATTACAATATACCGCAGGGACAGGGCAGGTTTTAATCCTGTCAGATGGAAATCAGCACAGAACCCCTATCTCCAGCCTTCACAGGCAAGTGCTCTCAGCAGCAAGGGGAGCTGCAAAAGGCAAGCACCTCCACCTTCTACCTCTATGAATGCTGCCACAGCCACTAGGCTTTGGGCTGAACTCAATCCTGCCCACCCACACTTGACGTTTCCTGAAGGTTAGTCTGTTAGCAGATGAGATGATTTAAAGTACTTCATTTCAGCAGCACAATGAGGGCAAGAGAACATTTGACATCTAGTTCCCCAGAGGAGTGGTGCTGAGAAGATGCAGGCACCTTTCATTAGACAGCTGTGAAACCTATTGTAGGTGTTCTAAGGACACTTAGATGGTTACTGGATCTTAAGCTTCCTGGATCGCTTCATCGACTCAGACACTTAAATTGTACTTGAATCTTGCCATAGGTGGCACAATAGGCACTTGAGCCCCTCTGGACCTTTAAACCCAATGCCTAAAGGCATCTGAATATACAATACTGGAGTACTGTTGCAAAAAAAAAAAAAAAAATTTAATCATACTGATGCTTATCTCAATTTCTGTAATACTGATTAATGATAATTATTCATCTACCTTAATTTCTCCATGGACTACTTTCTACAAATTATACCCACCAGTTAGTCACACAGCTCACACCCTCTCCCTCCTTTACAAATACAGACAGTTTTAACCCTCCAGCTCTTTTGACCTCACTACTATTTCCAACAGTGTTGAACAGTGTAGCTGTTCAGCCTGCTACAACTTGGTTGCAAATTATTTAATCTTAAATATTTAACACAAAACAAAGATCACAGGGCACTCACAGAATTCTCAGTGTCTCCTGCTCTCTTCTTATGGTATGTGATAATCAGTAACTTATTTTCTCATATACAAAGACTTCAAAATTAAGCCCACAAAAGCAAAGTTTTGGGTATATGGCCAGTGACTAAATCTTGGTTGCTTGTAACCCAAAAAGGATTCCATGTTTCACTGTTTCATTGTTTCAGCTGCTGCTGCTAAACACCTTTCACAGCGATACAGTTTATCATTAGAGAGGAACAGATGCAAGAGAAATTGGGAGACATCTCCGTGGCTTGCTCCTGTTTGTGGTAGTTGTGCTTATTGCACTTGTCCTTCCTCACTACTCTTTCAGAGAGCCAACAGCTTGAAAGATGATTAAGCAAAAAGGTATCATCAACACAACACCCTTCTCCCATTCCTGATTATTTGCTTTTTTTGGAAGATAAGGAGTTTTGACAGCAGAGAACATTAGTCAGAATAATATTTGAAGCTTTAAAATCTGCTGACCTACAACATAACTGAGGACCTGCCTTGCTGCAGTCAGTACAGACCATAGTTCCACTTACAGGGTGTCAGAGGATTTGGCACCAATTGGGATCCTACTTTAAGATCGATTACAGGCATTGGATTTCTCTTCCTCCTTTAATACAAAACAAAAACAAAATGTGTTTACTGCCATTATGGAGGGGTAACCTTGCTAAAGCTTGCAGCTGTAGCTTGCCTCATGATATCATATTATTACATGACCTTCACTGTTTATATAGTCAATAGAACATAATTAAATAACTTCATAGAATCAAATTTATTTCTCCTATACTGTATTCATTTTAAAATAAAATCAATATTATTTACCCTACCTGACAATAATGCCCCGTGCTTCACGTAAGATTGATTCAATACCAGCAGGTAGTTATCAATGAATGCACTTTGCTGTGCTAAATGAACACAATCAATACTCAGAAATGTGAGTTTTCTGGCATATGACTGAATCGTAACCGAAGTGATGGCTGAGTTTTGTTCGGGTCTTTTTACTTCTTCTTTTAGGTTTCATATGAGGAGATGCTGAATTTCATAGTCAGCACCAGTACAGTAACCACCTGAAAAATTACCAGGTGGCATCACTGCTCATCAAACAGCCTTATCCCCTCTGACAAGGTTATGCCACACGAGATAGTGGGCAGAAAAAAGGAAAAGAAAGAAATAAGAGAGATTCTCAGCATTTCACGGAAAGTATGATTGCTTGTACTCTTAAAGCATCACTTGAGTATCATGTGAAAGACAACTCCACATTGGAGCACAGGATGTTCCGCACCAACATGCGGAAGAACTTTTTCCCAGTGAGGGTGACAGAGCCCTGGCACAGGCTGCCCAGGGAGGTGGTGGAGTCTCCTTCTCTGGAGATATTCAAGGCTCGTCTGGACGCCTGTCTGTGCAATATGAGCTAGGGAGCTGCTTTGGCAGGGGGGGTGGACCCGATGATCTCTCGAGGTCCCTTCCAACCCCTACGATTCTGTGATTGTGAAGGGCACCTTGCATAAATATGAGTTTGTTCTGTCCAAAACACAGTCAGAAAGAAAAGCTACAGTTCTTGCTGTGATATCCCAAAACACCATTTTTCATTTAGAAAAGTGGTATGAATGTAATATCAGTTAATACAAGCTAAGGATCATTTGAAGTTACATTATGTACATTGAAAACAAAACTAGCGTCAACAAGATGGACATAACTTCTCTGGCAACTTCAAAATGAACCAAAAAAAGGCACTTTGGCAATTTGAAAGTAAAATGCATTGAAAGGATGTTTTAGAAGACATTTAGGATACAGGTGACCATGACCACTCACTCTCAGTGGCATCTGGTCATCTGGTTGTTTTCTCCCTTATAAAACATGTCCCTGAATACCTACAACCCTTCAGCTTTTAAAAATTTTGTTGTGTTGCATGGCCGGGTTCTGGTGGAGGAGGGGGGCTGCAGGGGCGGCTGCTGCTAGAAGCAGCCAGAAGCTCTCTGCAGGCCCCACAGAGCAAACACCAGCCGGCTCAAGGCCAGAGTCGTTGCTGACCAAGGCCGAGCCCATCAGCGACAGTCACAGCGCCTCTGGGAATCACATTGAGGAGAAAAAAACTGCCAGCAGCTGCTTTTTGCCTCGAGAGAAGGGAGTGAGAAGATGAAAGGAACTGTGCAGGCACCAAGGTCAGTGAAGGGTGGGGAGGATGCCAGAGAGAAAGACGCCCCTGCAGCCTGTGGAGAAACCCATGGTGGAGCGGGTGTCCCACCACTGCCTGTGGAAGATGGTGGGGAGCAGAGACCCCATCTGCAGCCCATGGAGAGGTCTCACACTGGTGTAGGTAGAGACATACTGAAGACACTGTGACCTGTGACAGAGCAAGCTTCCAAAGGCACTTAACAGCCTGTGGCGAGAGACAGAGACACAGAGATGAGCAAGAGAGATTGTTCCACACCGGAGCACGTTTGCTGGGGGGAAAGCCTGTGACTTCATGGAGGAGCAGGCTGGAGCAGTCTGGGCCTGAGAGACTGAGAGACATTCTATGATTTATGACTGCACCCCACAGAAGTGACCCACGCTGGGGCAGCTGGTGAAGAGCTGAAGCCCCGTGGGAAAGGACTCATGCTGGAGAAGTTCGTGGAGGACTGTCTCCCATGGGTGGGACCCCACGGTGCAGCAGGGGAAGGGAGTGAGGAAAGCCCCCCATCGGCTAAGAAGGAAATCAATTCGTGAGGAACTGACCAAAATCCCCATTACCCCATCCCTTGCCCCTCCCCTGTGCCACAATGGGAGGGGGAAGAAGGGAGCAAAATCATGACTAAAGTGAAGCCTGCTAAGAAGGGAGGGGTGAGGGGAAGGTGCTTTAAGATCTGGTCACACTTCTCAGTGTCACTGGGTGTGCAGTGCAGGGGTAATAAATTAGACACTTTCCTTTATTCTGTGCTGAGTCTGTTTTGCCTGTGACGCTGATTGCGGGATGATCTCTCCCTGTCCTTATCTCGACTCCTAAGTCTCTCAATAGATATTTTCTGCCCTGTCCAACTGAAAAATGGAGTGATAGAGCAGCTTTGGTGGGTGTCTGGCCTCCGGCTCGGGTCAAACCACTACAAGGCCCCATTTTTCCTAGAGCAGCTTACCATAGCTTGCACTGTTTCTGAAGCGTTGCTGCACCAGGCAGTTCCCCAGCTACCTAAGGCACCGCTCCTTCTTTCAAGCAAGTTCCTTACCCTTTACACATACTGAGTGACCCTGCTTTTGCTTTATAGAAAATTCTAGGAAGCACACCGAAGAAAAGCATTTCCATACCACACTTGATCTCATGTTTTACTACTGACTTAGTATTTGGATAGTCTTTGTGTAAGAGCCAAGAAAACAAAAGCTGAATGCCGTATAGAATAACATTGGCACTTTTTTATATATTTACTGAGAAGTTAATGGCGATTTTAAATATAAACAGTCTTTACGGTTCACATCTTTCAGAAATCCACTACAGCATCACAGCTTTTTTTTATACATGCATTTTAAAACTAAAGTTGGCTTTCTTAGGAAAAACTGAATTCCTGAAAATCTAAAGTAGCTCCTCTCCTTAAAAGAAAAAAATAAATCTGACCATACATATCATCTACCACTGTTTTGATGTCTGCTTGCACGTATCATTCTTCTTTCCCCCTTTACCTGCATTTCGTAAAAAAATCCTTATGTCAACCATAATCTACCAGAATTCTCCCCAAAAAAGCATAAGCATTACATCTAGCTTCACAGAATAAAGATAAAACAGCATCACAATTAACAATCTATGCTTAAAGTTATTTGCCCTAAAATATTAAACCACAAGCAGAAGAGAAGCTTGGGTAATTTACATTGCCAGTCCACATAATGACAAACAGTAATCAATACAACATACATTAAATGCCAAAGAGCTACTGTAACTGCTGGAGTCCACAAAACCAAAGGTTTGCCAGTGAGCCAATTTAACATGTAGCAGTCAACCGCAACCACCAAGGAGTACTTTTCTCTGCTGTTTCTTCTATTTGTTTCTATTCCTCCCAGCATCTTTTTCCTTACTTTTGACTATTTAATTTGAAATACCAGTTATTAACCGGCTTTGTAATTCCACCAATTCATTTAACATTTACATGAACAAAGTTAGATTTAGGAAAAAACTCACAAATTAAGCTTCCCTATCACAAGCAGAACCTTCCTACCCAAACACATAAAGTGCAATCATCATCTGATTCATTTATATCTACATTAAACCATTTCCTTTTTAACCACTTTGGTTTAATCTTTAGAAAAAATATTTATATGTAAAAATATAAAACTATACTGTGTCCTACAAACACACATATTGACATGTGTGTATATATCTATTTAAATAAATATACATGTAAGAATTTACCTGTGCTTTGAGGTTTATAAAACCTTTACTCTTACAGTTGTAAGAGTTCTTACCTATAAAGGAAAGTATTTAGAGGGGTTAAATGGGGGATTTGGGGGCGGTACTGTGACCAGCAACGCGAAACATGGAACACTACAATGCTTTCTCTCATTCTCACACATTTTGAAAGGCATCCTCATGTAAGTTTTGTTCTCTGGCAAAGGCAGTACATAGTATGCCACACATTAAAGAGACGCTCGGTTGATAATGCTCCCGGTAAATTGCAGGCTTGAACAGAAGCTTCCAAAACATCTCACCCAGCTTTAGGGGTGAGATTCAGGTACCACTGCAATTTTGGATGCTTTCAGGTGTCCCACCTGGCTTCTGCATGCCACTCCAGAAAATTACAGGGCACCTGTAGGTCCTGTGCTATAGCTTTATAGATGCCTTGGGCACATTACACACATGGAAGTTAGATATCGAAGTTTGGACACAGGAGCTCTGACCCCTTCACAGTCCCCTATGAACACAGATCAAGCAGAGAAGACCGTGGAGGAGAACTGCCCCTGGAAGTACCCAACACCTGCTACTGAGTAACCTCAGATTGCAATGTCTGATTTCTGGACACTTCCATTAGGGAGGACTAAAGTCAGACTGCTCTTCAAATCTGGAAAATGCCACCCCTGCATCAGGAAACATTAGCAAAAAAGATGCAGGAAAGAAAAACACAACTACATTCTCCTCTAAAAGGCACAGGTATATAGTTTTATCACAGTGGGATAACAGGAACAAGGTCTTCACAAAAGGCCCTTCTGTGAAAAAAAGTGAGGCAAGTCACCATTTCATATATTTGCTGGTGGATGGTTGGGAGGGCGTTTCATGGCTTTCCTCCACAGCAGTTGAGTTTATGATGAAATACAAATAGCTTTTGAATCTTTCGTATGGGTTTATCTAAAAGAAGGTATTACTGGACCTTGAGATATGGAAAGGACCCCAGACTGTGGGACCAGAAGGTAAGGACTCATCCACAAAGTACACACCCTTTTGTGTAGCCTTTGAGTAAAGAAGAGTTTGTAGGAGTGGGGCAGGAGTTTGGTTGAAGTCCCAAGGTCATAACAAGGTAGAGCTTCCCTCTGGTTTCTCATCAGTCCTGGGCATCATCACTGCAGTGTATGTCCCCTCTCTTCAAACAGTTCCTTGTTGTGCAGAGGGTTTGTCTAAGTGGCAGGGCAGCATAAATACATGTGACCGTATATAATTTCTGATTCAAGTAATGCATCATTTACTCGCTGCTCAACGTGGAATTCCAAACAAGCAAGTTCAATCATTTTAATTTCCAGTTATTTTACCCACTTTACTAATTACCATTACAGCACTGATTAGTTTGTAATAGTTATTCATTAGCTGTAAGTTGAACAAGAGCTGATTTGAGGTAATTGCTTCCTTGACAGGTTCTGGGGACTAAGTATTTCATAGTCATCAGATAATGACTCTGATTAAACGCTTGGTCAATAGCAAAGACTCGGAGAATCACTGGTGAAGCTCTAAAATATCCTCATGTTTTTCTACATGCAGATTATTTGGTAAACCAGCTTTCCTCCAGCCAAAGCAACTAAGGATGTTACTACAGATCATATGTTACAGAACAGAAAAACAGACTTTGAGACAGCTCCATTATTATGCCTTACACACTTTGCCTTGGATAAAGACTGTATTTGGCCTATCTGAGGCCCTGCTTACAGATGATTACAGCATCTTGTTTCTGGAGAACAGTGGTTTGTCCTTGCACTCAGCTTCCTCCTCTTGATCCCATCAATCCTCAGTGACAAAACCATCTTCCTATTAGACAAAATCACATGTGAGGAGAATATCTCGTTTCATTGGCTTGGAGTTGTCATGGCTAGAAATCCAGGGTATTTCAGAGAGAAGACACTGAAATCAGGACCAGAGGATGTGTCTCTAAAACATTCCCAGGCATCTTCCTCATCCTCCTCCGCCCATTTACATGTTTAGCTTGTTGGGGTTCTATTTCAGATCTCATCTTGAGGAAGCGTTGATCAGACCGCATCGTTCTCACTACCTGCCATTTAAGTGGAAAGCAAGTGCAGGATACAAGAAGAGACATTTTCCCAAAGGCAGGATATTGATTCCTTTTTCTACACTTAACCATAGGATTTTCTTTTATCCACTTGTAGAAACTCATGGAAATTTCTGACTTTGATGTGGCCAAGTAAACAGGGTGCGCAGCCCTCAGGTTCATCCCAGTAAATCCCCAATTGGAGCAGGCTGTTCTGGTGGTTGTTTCTGGTCTTAAACACCAGATACGATCTCAGGAAAATACATTATTGAGGAGGAACAAGATAAATCCTGTTGGAAACTGTCCATGTTCAGCCACCTAAGTGAAGTGAAGTGAAGGTGGCTCCAGCAGAATTCCCTTGCTTTTACTGCTCAGCTCTCACCAAAGTCCTGCCACTTACAGTTTTGGCTACAACGGGCTACAAATTGAAGGCTCCAGCTTTGTAATTCTGTTTTGTGATCTTCGCTTTCAAGAATGAATGGTTTTGTTTTCAGATCCAGGCTGTACCCCAAAGATGGGAACTCACAGTAAGGAACAAACACGAGGTTTAGAAGGACAACAGCAATATAACACTACTCCCTGAAATGATTTGAAACAACTTGGAATTAAAAACAATGGAAAAAACCAAAACACAGTAGCTTAGTTGATATGCCCAGAACCAGAAAAGCTAAGATGTAATTATTTGGGAAACACCCAAGCCTTTTCCTTTAAGCCTTGAGTCATTTCTTTACTTGATGGAACACAAAGCACAACATTTAGCAGAAACAAACCAGTACAGAAATACCGAAATGGACACAGAACAGGTCACAGGAACTTCAAAGGGGAATGGGTTTTGTTACAGCTAATCATGACACTGAGGACAGATGAAATGATCTCCCAATATATCTCATACTCTATGAAACTTTAACAATGCTTGAAAAAACAACAACAAAACTGGTGGGGGAAGATGGAAGTGAAGGATTTACTTTAGGTGCCTTTCTTAGCAACTTCTATTTTTACATGATCTGATCTGTCGCCTTTGCTCATCACCCAAAATAATACTGGCACCCCCTCCTCCCCTGCCAAAGTCACTCCCCCCCCCCAAGTTCCACAATGAGTTCCATTGATTTTCGAGACATATTGTCAACTACCTAATAATTTAAGTGGTGGCACAGCTCTTTCGGTTGAAGCTTCAGTTTCCCAAACAAAAGCTAACCACCTGAGACCACAGAGGACAGGATATGAGCTACTTATAGAAACACTGGACCAGTGAACAAGAATAGCAGGAAAGCTGCTTATTTTATTTTTTTTTTTTCTCTCTCCAGCAAAGGCCTTTGAAGTAAACTATTTATTAAACATTATAATACTCGAAACAAAAATCTTTGAAGGCAGGTTATCCTCCTCTGCACCATGTCCCGTTGTGAATGAATTGCTTCCTTTTCCTTTTCGGGTTTTTTTCACTTGTGAAACTGACACTCAAATTGTTCTCTTAAGCTACTTGGGTGAGCCCTTGCCTCGGCCAAAGAGGAATAATCCATCCATCAACAAAGGGATCATTAAGCATATTTATAACTCAAACTGCTTCAGTATCACCACACTAGAAGCAGCCACTCTGTTCATCAGGCGGCGTTATATAAATACAATAAATAAGTTCCTCGTGCCTGGGAAAACAGCATCGATTAATAAGTAATGATGTGGCCAGATCGTTTGAAACAGAAACAAGCAGTCTAACAGCAAGACTGAAATTTTTCACTTTTTTAATTAAAAAATAAAAGCAAATTCTCCCCACTAACCCTGTTACTGACGAGTACACGGGGGTTTTCTTTGTTCTTCTGATTAAAACATTTGTCTCCCTTCCTTCTCTGTTGTTGAAAGAACTCATTTTTTCTCCACGGCGTCACCAAGATCATTGGGAGTTTCAAACCCAGACTTAGAGAATTGCCTTTTCAAATACACAAATCTGAGCTGTGGAGATGGAACTGTCACACATTATATCGCATTTGCCTCTTTGAAAATCTGGCACTGATGTACAGCGAAGAAGGGGGATTGCTCTGAAACAATCGCTCAGAACCATCAGAGCCTGAGAAATTCTCTGGCCAAAGCCTGGAAAATAATCAGAAGTGAACTGAAACTCCCACTGGGCCACCATGCATGTCTGCACAGTAAAGATGTCACTGCCAAGCTACAGACAAATTCACATTAAAAAAAGGTCTTAATTCTCCATTGAGAGAGATAACTTACTCCATGTGAGAGACAGTGGAGAACCTTAAGCTATCAAAGTCCCATTTTCTGAAAGACAAAAGGGTTTGCAACTTCCACCAATTTGCATGGAAGTAGCAGTCATCTACCACCTCTGAAAATCTATTCACCACAAAAAAAATGTAACCCAGAGCTCCCAGTGCAGATCCAACCTTTATTCACGTAAAGTTATGACGCTCTTCACCAAAAAGACACATTTTCTCCATTTGTTCTGCCTTCTGCTTTCAGGTGCAACCTGGCACATGTACAAGCAATGATCGAGCACTGAGAATTTTGAATCATCTTCTTCCCTATCTCCAAAACATTTGGAACAACATAGTCCCATTATGTATCTCATTTCTGCGATTCACCTTCCACAAACACCTGTGAGCAATTTTTTAAATACACATAAGGAGGTTTGGTGGGGGGTTTTTTAATCAAACCAAAGCTGTTCTTGCTCAACAAAAGTAGAGCTAGCCTCCCAATAAAATGCTCTCTGGGGTATGGAAGGCGCCTCCCCCTTGAAGTCTGTCACCAATCACTAGCCTTAATTTACCTGTGCTACGTATAAATCCAGTGGAATTGTACTACTGAGCAGGTGACTCATTTGGTATTCCCACCAGCCTAAGCCGAAGCAGTAAACTTACTCAGCTCCACCGTAATGACTATTGAAGAACAAAGAGTCCACCCTTTCACCATTTTTCTTGCTACTGGAGGGCATCTGCATGCCTGAAGCCATGTTACTGCCTCTACCATAAGGGCACAGTGTCAAGAAGCTGGATAAATTACACACATCGGTAAAGTTCGTACCAGTGGCAATGACTGAAGTTCTGGAGAACTTAGAGGATTCTCTCCAGTGGAAAAAGCAGAGTGCAAGCTCATAATTCACTGGAGATTTTACAGGCTTTCTATGGAACTGAAGTGCAGAGACAGCTCTGAAAATAAAGTGTTATAAATGAAAAAAGATTTCTTGGGCATTCATAATTTTGTTAGTGATGAATCTTTACCCACATGCAAATTACTGGGAAAAGCAGTACAGAAACTGGAGGGTGTATCCTAGTTTTCTCAGAGTAATTGAGCTCACTCAAACAGGCTTTGAGTACGGAACAAAACCTGCAATGATGGATCAAGATTGAAATGTGCATACAGGTCTCAGCTCATAAAAGCACAGCAGTGCAGAATTTTCAGTGCTCCTTAAGTCACATTTTAAATGCTTTCAGTGATAAGGCCAGGTTGAACCATACTCTCTTCAGCACTTTCCTGACTAAAGGCCTTAAGGGTGTCCGCAGCCTCTAGTTCTACCAGCTCTAAGGTGTAGTTAATAGTCTGGAGTCAATCTTCTGAATGGACAACTTCAGTAGTTCCATTACCAAACCTTTTGAATAGCCTAGTAAGTTACCTGGAGAACTTGCTAATTTATTCTGAGCGATCTCAGGAACAGCCATGAGACTAAAATTCTTTAGTTCCTCTGTCTACTTGCTTCACTTCAAAATTTGGGAAGACTATAAGCCAAAGGAGAAGAGGAAGAGGTTGAAGGCTTTTCCCATGCCAGGACTCTTCCTATGTGAAGATTTCTTAGCAGTTTGCCTTCACACCTCCAAGGAGAAATGCATCTCATTTATGAGCTCCTCCATAATATGCCCTGTTCCAGCTGCTTTCATCTGCGCCTGTATTTCAGTCAGCTCACCCTCTGGCAACCCAGGCACAAGTAACTAAGGAATGTACGGTGTAAAATGAAGAAACTAATGAAAGATTTTTGTGATTTCTCCAAGATCATTCAATTAAGCTTCACAATGAAGGAACTAAATGAACTAGATGTTTTCTTTGCATAGCAAATTTCAGTATATTTTTAATTTATAACGCTGAATTAATTTTTTCAACTTTTTTGTGTTTCCATTTTCTTTATGGCGCAAATAAAAAGGTTTTGGCCATTACTTTTAGAAAACACTTTTCCAGCCACACACTGAGTTGTCAACAAGAGCTGCAGTTTACTTAGCTCATGTACTGTATTCCTCACCAGTGCACATTCTGCACTTCTTCAACACCACAAATAGTGGTACGTGTCCTCACGGGTCAAAACTTCCAATCGAGTTTCACTCATCTCTCCAACTTCTTTACAAAACTCACTGAACCAGCAGCAAAGCCACTGCCTGTTCAATGCCCGTGGTCAGGAGCTGTGGTGGGGAGGAGGGAGGCATTCAGGGAAAAATCAAGAGGGCAAACAGGGGACCGGACAAAAGTAATTAGCAATTAATAACGTAACTTCAATAAAGTTTCATTCATACTTTTAGCTTTGTTGGCTAGATCAATCAGACGTACTCTCCTACTAATTTAAGCAGAATCTGGGCTTTAATATGCATACACCTTTGCAAAATGCTTTCAAGTGTATGAAAAAGAGCTTTGAAATAAAGGCGAAACCAGCTCATTACATCATTTTCAGACACCATTTATATCAGCTAGTGCCATCTCCAAGATTCATAATAGCATGATTTTATTAATTCTCATAAAGCCTGATTCTGCATTCAGGCAGTCAACATGATTTTAAGTGCCAATATCTCAACCTGAAAGTCAGCAAAATATAAAATAACATCAGTAGAATATTAAAATCTCCCACTGAGATAAATAGAAATATGAAGGTTCAGACAGAGCCAAATAGATTAGTGCTCACTTCCTACTCATTATGTGCTTTCAGCTAGCACAGTACAGTTTTATAATTTGATGGAAAGAAATTATACTTTTTAGCTATTTTCCAGCCTCACTTTCTAAGGCTGTGCCTCCTTTTAAAAGCAGCAGAGTATTATTCTCCATAAAACTATGGCTACGCAACCAGCTCAGCTCAATGATGGCCGTGGTGCTGGGATATATACTCTTCTCTTAGACACGTCTCGGGAGGAACAGCGAAACCCACAGGGGAAAAAAGCTGAGGGGGAGGGAAAGGGAAATTCTTCTTTGACATCCTCCTCACTTCAGAACTCATTTGTAGTTCAGAATGGAGTCAAATATCGCACTGGCAATTAAACTTTGACTCCTACTAGAGCAATATTGAGTCCCAGAGCAGCACTGGCCGGCCCTGCGCGCGGGGTTAGCTCCAGTGCTAAATAGCACGTTGCTGACCGGCACAGGAAATCCCTCTCCTGTTCCTTGAGTTGAACTGGAGGGCTGGCATAAAGAAAACGTCCAAAGTATTAACAGCAACAAAAACTACAGGCTCTGAGCCAGATTTCAAAGGCATTTAGGTGCCTAGCTTGCATTAATTTTAGTGGGACTAAGTTGCCTCTGAAAAATCTGGCCTTCAGTCTTCACTTTTCTTAAGCCGCTCCAGATCCTGGGGCTCTGTCAGGATGTAGAAGCAATTACATTTCACAACTTTGAATCCAACAACATATTTTGGAAATCATTCAAAGTACAGTGCTTTTTTTAACACCAAGTTTCCTTGTCCAATAAAATACACTGGAATTTTATATACTTGGTATTTGCAGGTCTCACTCTTTTTTTATTTAGATTGAGGCCAGGAGCCAGTAGAGTGTTGAAACCGCTGACATCCAAATAAAATCTGGTTTCTTCCTTTAGGTGGAAGACGTGTTTAATGGGTACCAGTGATTTGACAAATATTTTACAAAGAATAAAATACACAATTTCAGCTTGACTGGACACTAATGTAACTGCTCCTGAAGAAAAACACTGCCTAAAGAATGCTAATCCCAAAAGAAGTAATGTAGGTGTTGCAGTGGGTACAGAAATCAGAAATTGGCATTTGAGGTGTCTGTTCTTATCCAACTCCAAAACTAACTCAGCCAAACAAATACCAGCTTGGTCTGTAAAGGAATCCAGAGTAATGGAACACACTGAAAATGAGAACACCAAACCCTCACTTTGGTTCCCAAGGCAGATGCACCTACCCTTGAGTTAACAAAATCGACCTGAGAATATTTTAATAAACATAAACACAGGTAGCTGTAACGTCTGTTAATGCCAGGCCATTTCATGAGCTGATGCTCACTCTGCACCAATAGATTACACTACGCCAACACATCAGAGGAGAAACTGCAAGTCCTCTCCTCACCCGTGCACAAGTCCCTTGCGTTGCTTCCAGCTTCCCAAGGTCAAAGGAAGCTTGTACAAAGGTCTCAGGCAAAATCTTACCCCCCCACTTCCCCACTGAAGCAGGGGACAGGCAAAGATTTTAGATGCTGCTTAATAAAAACAGCTAATAAAAGATGCTGCTTTTTCCTGTGGAACTTGCCCCTCTAGTTTATACCAGTCAGTTGTTTTCCTTTCAGTGAGTCTTGCCTTTAATATCTAGTGCTATTATACAAAGAAAACACACTGAAAATACATATATTAGCTATTTAAACGCTTTTTCCCCCCAGTGGAAAAGGGCCTGTGGGGCCAGCACGCTGACCTCCTCCATGGTACAAGGCACATTTCCTCTCACAGGGCAGAGCAGGAATCTCATCTTCCAAGAGCAAAACTCCTTTCGCCCTGACCCTAAGAGGTAGTATCCTTCTCTTCCCTCAAAGGAGCTTCTTCCTCACTGGCCTCTCAGACCTCCTGGTAGCTGGCTCACACACTTCTGAAAAATCACTCCTTCAGAGAATAACCCACCTCCCTTTAGGCACCTGCTTGAGTATAATTTCAGGAAATTTGTCCCTGACTCAGGCTAATCCTTCCTGGCTAGTCATCTTCCCTTTCCTTCCCAACTCGCTACTATTATCCTTTAATTGTTGATTTGATGCCTTATGACCCAAGCCGCCAAGGCCCCTTCCCTGCTCCTGTGCAGGACTGGCTCAACAGGAATCCCTGAGAGGGCTGACACTTGGGCAGCCCCATGGCACTTCAGGAGCAAGCCTCCTTTCAAATAGAAACCAAAGGCGGTAGTTCTGGCTCACACGAGACAAGGTCTTACTCTTCTTTTAAACAAAGGATAAAATTAGGGAAGCTACTGCTAAAGAATATATCGCTCCTCTGGCCTGGTTTAACCTGAGACACGAAACCTGTTGGGGGATGGAGCTCAAAAAATGTAAAATAGCTCCAGCTTTTTCTTCTTCTTTTTTAATTTCTTTTTTTTTCTTCTTCTCGAACTCAAACAAAACTACCAGCTGATAAACCACCATTTGTAACACAGGTGTCAATGCAACATTAAAGGAGACAAAAAAATCACCAGTGGAGTTTGCAAGGCTCCCTGTGATGTACTGTCATCAGGCAACGCTGAGACCAGCCCTAACCTGAACTGGCTTTGCATATGCAACCAATACCCATTGCGTTAATGTCAATGCTCTCATCTCACCCAGTCAGGTTAATTGAATGTAACAATGATCATATTCCCCCAAACTGTACTAAAAAATATGTTCTTTAAAGCAAGCACTAGCAACATCCAAAGGAAACGCTCAAGATGCTTTCACAGGCAATTTTACAACCCGTGCTTGGGAGGTGAAGTACCTGTTCCTGGCCGAAGGTACGAACAGGCCGTCCAGCACATCCAAAAGAACAGTTGAAGCCATCATTTGGCTCGATTCACAACACATTCCAGGAACCCCATAAACAAAGACAACATGTGCAACGTTAACTTTCTCTTTTATGCTGACAGCTTTTTTTTTCCCCCCCGTATAATGACCTTCCTGCACAGTGTGTGTTACCATAAAAAGAAACAGAGCCCAGTAAAATTAGAGGAACTGCTTAATATCAAAACGTTTTATCTGAGGAAGACGCCGCCGCCAGTGTAAATATAAAAAGCACAAGAATTAAAAAGTATTTGTTTTGCTGTCTCTTCTTTAAGTTTAAGATTGTTCAAATAAACCTAGCTCGGAGTTCTCAGTTACTCCACACTAGACGGTCCTCCCAAAGGCTGAAACGATACTCCAGAGAATGTGAGCTTGGCTCCAATTTCAGACAGTTTTCTGAATCTTCTTTTTTATTTTCCCTGATAAAGAGAAAAGTATTTGAATGCTTTGTCTGTCGCCAAGAATTTGGATATGAAAGACACACCAGTAAACAAGTCACCAAAATGGGCCACCACTACACAGACGTGGTGGGTGCTTGTTTTCTAAAAAAAACCTTCTCTGGCCCAAAGGACGCTGATTTACTTTACAAACAGAATGCTAATGTGAAATTTTAGTTAGGGATTATCTCTGTCATCTGAGTACAAAAGAAAAGCTCCATGCATTTTTGATAGACAGAGCCCAAGTTTGCTATTTTGTTTGTACAAAGAGAAGTAAAAAGGAAGATAAAACAAGAGCCTCACAGCTAGTCAGCTTGGCAAAACGCTGCAAGCTGAATTACTTTTTTTACAGTTTTATTTAAAACGCTACAGAAAGCCAAAAACCTCTTACCCTTAGCATTCATCCTACTATAAGCATTCCCAGAACGAAAACTGAAACCTTCAAAACATCATTGCTTTGTACCAAACACACCCCAGCTCCCACCGTGGCACCTACGGCTAGAAACATAGGCAAGGCTAAGCACAGGTCCCTGCAGGTATTACCTTTTCTGTCAGGGAGGCATTCAAAAGCACTGTGGCTGCCCGGCAGCTAAGGCAGGTATTGTCCTCACCTGAAAGAGTTTTCATTCCAGCCTCAGGTGCTTGGTGAAAGCACACATCTGGAAACCAGAGAGCACACCAGGCAAAAGCTTTCTTACACCAGCTCCAGCACGGAGCTTCTCGCTCCGCAAAGTGGCACGTACGGGAACGGAGCGATAGCACAGCGATGCCAGGGAGACTCCGCTGAACGCGCTGGTGAAGTCTCCCAAAGCCAGCCAGAAACCCAAGGGAAGGAAATGAGAGTTATTCTGTACAGCTGAGCAAGCACAGCACAGAGACTCCTAAATCAGTGCTGTGGTGTTCGCTGCTGGTGTGCTGGGGTAGAAATGCTTACCATCTGTGTTGCTCTCTCTTTGTTATGGACACTAATGGAGCCTTCAAACATAAAAGCGTGGGGGTGGGGAACAAAACCACAACGAAGCCAAAGGGCTTTAAAATCACTTTTAGCTGTATAATGCATAAGGGAATCCCGACACTAAATGAAAAATGGATTGAACCCAAACCAGAGAGGTTTCGGGCTAAGCTTTGGAGAGCTGCACAGAGGTGGGTTACTCTGCCCCAGAGGTCTAGTTTTGAGCTCCCAGGCACAGACCAATCCTTTAGGCACTAAAAAACAGCACTGGTTTGGACATGAGAGAGTGAGGTACGCTCAGATAGCTGCCAGGCCTCTCGGCCCCATCCTTACCCCTAGGCACGCCTCCAGCAGCGAGTTTCCTAGGAAGCAGCTGCATTTGGACAACACTCTTCTGCGGGGGAACTTCGCCACCGCTCATCTCCCGCTGCAGAGAGGCCACAATGGCCCAGGGAGTATGGCAGCCTGCAGCGGCGAACCCCAAAACCAATATACACCATTGTCTGCAGTCTGTGCATAAACCCAAGCACATGACTTGCTCATGCTAGACATCTCATACTGCCACACATGAAAACAGGAAGAAATCACAGCCTCCAGCCTGACTTCCACCTCAGACATTTGTTTTACTCTGCTCATCAAAATTTACATAAGGGAAAGGAGTTCCAACAACCCACTATATCTCCACGACAATCTCAAGTAGATGTTTCAGGTAAGCTGTCACATCTCTCATGTTACTGATGATGGTTCTCCTGTAATTCTATCAGAGCACGAGTGGACTTCATGAACCACAAACCAAGCCAGTGGATGAAAATCCGACATGCAATAGCAACTTTTTTTACCTACAGCTGGAGAGGCCTCCCAGCAGTCTCACAATGCTGAAAGTTATTTTGGAACTCATTTGTGCCACCTGCAACACAACCAAAACTGAACCCCCCCCAACTTTGAAAAGTGCTTCCAGAGTTGGCACAAAGGTGAAGGGAGCTTCCCCACCTGAGAAGCACGTGTGTTCTCAGCGGTGAACCACTGAGGGTGGATCACTCAGCCATGCGCTTGTGAAAACTCCTTCCTGAATTCCAGGGATCTCACTGACTTTTGGTTCCTTATGCCTCACAACAAGTGCTCCACAATTAGAGGCAAAAGAGAGAAGGGTAAAGGCACTGTTTGCCACAAGTTAAGCTTCTTCTGGAGCACAGCAAATAACAATGTAGGGAAATCTGTGTGGAAATGAGCCAGCAACCAATCCTAACAATAACGGAAAAGAGGAAAAGTCCATTAACTAAAAGAGCAAAGAACAAACCACTGACTCTTCAGATCATGGAGGGAAATTAATCAGCATTGAGACTATTTCTCTAATACCTTCTAAGTGAACCCTCCATCTCTCTCTAATGATTTACCTACCATCCAAAAGAAAAGTGGTGAACTTACATCTACAAAACCCACACATTTACTTTTTAGCATTTAGCATTGACACGGTTAAAATGTGTTTATTAGGAGGAGGCAGGAAGCCCTCTGCTTTGTATACAGATTCCCTTTGCGGGACGTTTTGCTTCTGATATTCTGTTCCCTACGTACCCTACAGCTGTTTCTATTAAAATCTTTATTCCTAATAGCAGGCTGTTAGAGAGTTCAATTTACCTCTGGTGATAACCTCTTCTTAATCTGCTTTGTAGCTTCCATCATCGCCTTCCAACTGGATTTTTACAGGATAGAATCAACCTGCCAGAGCTCTCCTCATCTTCAAACCTCTGCAACACTGTCAGTGCATTCTGCTCCATGCCCATGTTTCCACCACAAGCATCCATCCTCCTTCAGATTAGAAACGGAGCTTCTGACCTCTCCTCAACCAGATACCTCTCAGTGCAGCCATACAAGTTGTTGTAAACAACGATTATTCCCCTTTATACTCAACATTACCACAGACCTGGAATTGCCTGTCCTGATTTTCTCCCATCTAAATTACTTCTGTGTCACTGCTCTGCCAAGCCTTCAGGGACACTCAAGAATCTGCAAAATCACTGAATACGTTGTCAAAACGTGGAACTGGGGAGTCCTCAGAGATACTCAAAAGCCAGCTGGACACAGCACTGTTCACAGCCTGCTCTAGTTGACTCTGTTTTGAATGGGCGGGGGGGAGGGGAGGAGGTGGTGGTCCCTTCCAACCTCAACTATTCTCTGAGATTCTTCTCTGGCCTCTCTGAGAGCTGTGTTTGTACAGTTACATCACATATAACATTGCATTTCTAGTTGGCTATTTAAGATAAATTATGAAACAGTAACATTCTGGGTTGTCATCTTGCCTGCAGCATGGTGAGCATCTAAAGATGCTTCCCAACTACTTAAAGGTATCTTCTGCTTTACAGGAAACATTAGTACAGTTTGTGCCTCGTAAAAGCCATCAGTAGATGCCATAAACAAGGATATTTCCATCATCACATATTCCTTTTTTAAGTCAGTGTGTGAAACGGACGGTGGGACAGATGCCTTTTAGAATGTAGCTGTGATCTTCTTGATGCACTGTCCAGATCTGGCTTAGGTACAGTGACCACATTGGGTTGTTCTGCTCGCTGAGTATCTGATAGAAGTCAACTGTGGGCCTGGAGCTTATAAGGCTAAGGGAGGGCTTCCCTGCGGCTCTTTTATAACTAAAAGATAAACCTAGGGAGAAAAAAACAAAATAACACAAACTCCTCAGAAAAAAAACAAGGAACACCCAGAGACTTGTAACAGAACCCTAATGTAAGTATTTTAAACCTCAGGCATCTTTGTTTTTCCTCATATGAAGACTGACATCAAAGAAAGCAGTAAGTGAGAGTTGGTTCTGAGGGCACGCGAGGAGAAATTGCCCTGAAGCAGGGAGGAGGAGGAGGTGGTAGCAGTGGAAACCCAGGACGAGACCTCAGCTTTCCTACCCACAGGGCTTTTTGGCCTCAATGGAATATTCCTGTGTCCCACTCAGCACCACTGTGTCATGTGTGCTGAAGCTCTTTGGCACAGGGGCAGTTTGTTTTCACTGCCCTGACAATAGCGCAGGCCTTTCCTTTTCATCCACGTTGCCCTGACCTCCTTTTTCTCCCTCCCTCCCCTCCACCCCCCCAATCAAACAATTATCATTAGATGCAGGAAGAACCTTGTTGTAGTTCTGCTGCTCATAACACAATTTGCTATGTGAATACTTCCTGTGCACATTGCCAACATGGCACCTCTCCAAGACACAAGACTGGCGTTTGGGAGATGGTCACACGAGCACGAGACTTCCTACTACAACTGCTCTGCCCTGCACCTTGCTATGGGCAAGGGCTATAAATAACAAAGGGCATGAATGAAGCGGAGATGGAGGCTGCCTGTACCAGTAGGAGTGTCCGCAGCAGTGTGGCCTGCCGGCCTTCAGGTAAACAGGGATGCGTGTGATCTTACTTAAAATGTCACTAACATGATTTTTTATGTCCTTCACACAGAATTTATGTGAAACTCTGGTTTCACAGAAAGTGAAATAATCTGTGTGTCCCTGTGTGGCAAATTCATAGAATCATAGAATGGTCTGGGTTGGAAGGGACCCCAGGGATCATAGAGCTCCAATCCCCCTGCCACAGGCAGGGCCACCACCCGCCAGGCCTGGATCTACACAAGGTTGCCCAGGGCCCCATCCAACCTGGCCTTGAACACTTCCAGGGCATCCACTACTTCTCTGGGCAGCCTGCTCCAGCACCTCACCACTCTTTCTGTAAAAAGCTTCCCCCTAATATCTAATCTAACCCTTCTTTCCTTTAGTTTTAATCCATCCCCCCTTGTCCTGCCATTATCTGCCCTTTTAAAAAGTTGAATCCCCTCCTGCTTGTAAGCTCCCTTCAGGTACTGGAAGGCTGCAATGAGGTCCCCCCGCAGCCTTCTCTTCTCCAGAAGTTGGGGTTGGCTAGGATAGAGTTCGTTTTCTTCTAGTAGCTTGTACAGAGCTGTGTTTTGGGTTTGTCCTGAAAACTGCATTGATAATATTGAGATGTTTTAGCTACTGCCAAGCAGCACTTGCACAGAGCCGAGGCCTCTTCTGCTCCTCACCCCACCAGTGAGTAGGCTGGGGGTGTAAAAGGACTTGGGAGCAGACACAGCCAGGACAGCTGACCTCAAACTCACCAAAGGGATATATAGCCCATACCATTTGACATCATGCTTGGTACATAAAGCTGGGGGAAGAAGGAGGAAGAAGGGACATTTGGAGTGATGGCATTTGTCTTCCCAGGCACAATGGAGCCCTGCTCCTGCTGAACACCTCTCTGCCAATGGGACGCAGGGAATTAATTCCTTGTCTTCCTGCTTTGCTTGCACATCTTTTGCTTTACTTATTGGACTGTCTTCATACCAACCCACACATTTTCTTCACTTTCACTCTTCCGATTCTCTCCCCCATCCCACCAGAGGGGGGAGTGAGCAGCTGTGTGGAGGTTCGCTCTGAGCCAGGGTGAAACCATGGCATCCTGTTATTTGAGTTGAGCCTTAAATGAACACTGGGAAATTTTGCAGAGCTTCAAAAATTTGGTCTGAAAGCTACCATTAGATTCTACATGCAATGAATATACCAGATCCAGATAATGTAAGTTGCAACAGGGAAAAAGGAAAGACTTTCATCTTTCAAGAGTCCCTGGTGTTCCCTGTCTGTAGTATTTCTATGTTAACTCAAGTAGCTGCATGACTTGCTGATGCCTAGCAATTTTTTTATAGTTTATTATCTTCACGCTTCTCCTAAATGCTACTTACAGAACAAGATGTCAGATGAATAGTAATACCTCTCTTCTTGACCCATGGATCTATCTCTCTAGCACAAAAACCCCTCAAGTATGCCTAAAAAAACTTAACGCAGGAAACACACAAGAGAGGCAATCTGAGAAAAGATAAATATGGCAGAAAAAAGATGGGATTACTAGAAAGAACAAATAAAATAGCAGGAAAAAGAAGACTTGACATGGCATACGACAAAGTTAATATAAGCCTTTGGTGATGAAAACAGGAGAACTGAACTTCATGTGTGAGGCAATAAATCCTATCAAAAGAGACAAGACAGAAGCAGAACGTTTTAAAGACAGCATGGTTCCACACATGTTCTGGAGTCCATGAAAGGCATCCAGAAAGAGGAACTGAAACCAGCTGTAGTTAAGAGACAAACGCACAAGCAAGGGTTTTGGTTGTGGGAACAAAAAAGTATGGAATGCAAGCAAAAGCCAACTGAGCACATGATGACAGCACTTAAGAGACCCACACCGGCTTCCTACCTGCTTCAAAGCACTGTGCAGCGTGTTAAGTTTGACCTCTGACATGGTCTGAGAGTTGGCCTTTTCCTCATTGACGGTACTAGCAGTGGAAATATTTTAGGTCATAGGCAGCCAAAATGCAATGAAACAGAAAAGTCAAAAAATTAAGAGTTATTTCATCAGTTTGTGAATTTAATTACGTATCCTACTGTTTACTCATCTTTTGTCATGTATTACAGTGCTTTAACAATGGGAAAACAATATTCATGAAGGTAATTTAGAGGAATCTCTCTATTTGAATTTAGGACACAGCCCATTGTAATTATGAACAGAGTGTGACAATATTTTCACTACTTAGGACAGGAAGTGAAAAAATACCAAACACATCTAAAATTGCATTAGGGATTTGTGCAGACAGAAGGTAATTACACAAAGTGGACTTTGGCCAAGACTCTCAGAATATGAAGCCATCTCAGAATCTTGTGGAAATTACCATGGGATGTTTAATGATAACCGTGCTAAATCTTTGTTTAAATTGTCCTAAAAAGATGCCTTCTCTATCAGCGCCTTGTCCCTTTGCTACAGGGATCGACAGCAACAACATACTCTGAAATTACATGGTATGTCCTACACTGCAGCACACAAGTGGAAAAAGCAAAAACAAACAAAAAAGCCCCAGAAAACCCACAGCACAGTCATTTAAAAAACTAGATCTGGAGTAGACATATCTCAAGTGCTTCATGTGCGCAGAATTACTCGCTTCCCCCTCTAATTTACTTCAGATTAGTAAGAGTTCCTTGGATTTTAGGTCAGGGCTATGACAATGGAAGGATGCCAACGTAACCTTCATTTTCTTAATTAGCATTTAACAAGAAGTATACACTCCTCTAGAAATATTTCCTTCCATAAGGAAGGATAACCTTGAACAGAAGACAAAACTAAGCCAAGGAGAGGAGGAAAAAAAATTGGAATTGAAGCTCACAATATCTTTACATGCCTTTAAAATATATATTTGTTTACATATCCTTAAAATTAAAATAAAATAGAGCTGAGTAAAAATATGACTTCAACTCCCAGAAGCAATCGCAGCACTCTACCTGTATTTGTAACTACTCTGGGGAAAACCAACTACAAAGAAAGCCTCTTCTTTTCCACGTGCTTCCTACCACAGAGCACGTGCTCGTGTAACTCATTGTTTATCTAGCCTGGAAACAAAAATGCCACGAAAAAGCAATCGTGAGGCAGATGGCCCATTTCACTAATCTGACCCTATTTCTTCCAAGTCAATCTAGTCAACTGTTACAACAGTGGTGTGCCAAATAATCCACCATTCCTGTAATACTTAGATTTGCATATTTAGGTTAGGAATGCCTGGCATTGCTGGATTAAGATTTTTTTCCCCCGCAGTAAAACAATGCTTTGCCATAAATTCTACTCCAGAGACCGTGTTGATTCTTCAACCAGAGGTTGTCCACACACTGAAAAAACCTGAGTGGAAGCATGCCCACAGAACACTCTTGCTAGCACTCAGCTCTACAACTGAAATGTGTTTGGAAGTTTCCTTTTTCTCTACTTAAACCCGACCGTAAAGAGTGACAAACGCAAGGATTCTCTCTGTAGCCGCCCCCATGATAACAGATGACAAGATGCAGCACAAGCTTCATCTCTTGCTAATTAAACGAATCAATTAAGAGACTATTGTTGCAACTGTGTAACTGCTGTTCTATAGTGGCAATAACAACCCCACGGGGAGGTCTTTTACTGCATTAAAATGCTGTCCTCCACAACTCCATTTGATATTATTAGAAACAGTTATTTGCGTCTTGCTGTCATATTAGTAGCAAAGGCAAATTATGGAAATATGCAGACCAGAATGGTCCCAGTATGAGATCAGGTTTGGTTTTCAGCCTCCAAGGGAACAATTGCTGAAATTCCAAAGTTCCCTAAAGTTCTTTAATGGAACTGATAAATCTATCAGCGCAGCATCCATTTAGATTCTAGGTAAGGGTCACATATTTGCATACTTTCCTGCTAAGCTGATACAATTCAACTAGATAAATTATCATATTAAGTTTACCCTCCTGAGTTAAACTGATGGAGTTCAAAATTGTTTTCGATGGTTGTCATTAATCGCTGTTACATCCTAAATGCTCGCTTTGAAATCTAATTGTGCTGGCGTACCAAGGGTCATATTAATAGCATTTTTAATGTTAAATCTTTGTAAAACATGTTTATTTTACTGATATTACCACTGAAGCCTAGAAGACTAATGAGAAACAAAGTGTATTTATTAACAATAAAAACTTCATTTAAAATTTACATTCAGAGACTTAAATTAGCTTTACTAACTTCATCATGCCTTTGTTTCATTAAGATCCCTGGTTAAGCTTCAAAGCCATATAAATTAATACCTCCTAAACAGCTCCTGGGTACATGCCAAAGTTGCAGCCATCAAAAAGCTGTTTAAAAACACGGGCTACACATATGTTTACTACTTGGCAGTAGGCATCATCTTCAGAAGAAAACACTAGATCTTCAGTGTGATGGAAGAGTCTTGATAAAGTTAAAAACCAGCAACACTTCTTTGGCCAAACAAAGCAACCAATAATTATTTTTACATTGGTAAGTCCTAGTCTACTGAAGGAAACCCCTTGAGTTCCAAAAAGGAACAGGTTAATCAATCAAGGTCAGTCCTTGTCCTCAAAGCATTACTGAGCTCAGTGAGAAGGAAACTTCTTCAATAAAGTACGGAGAATCAGAAATCCTTCTGTTTCCGTTTGCTTACTTCCAAGGAATCAGGGGCATAATTTATTATAAGGACAGACTACTACAGCACATCTAGCACACACACTACAGAATCCAACATTAAAGATGTTAATGAGAACTCTGACCTACTTGTGATGTTATCACACATTTTTTCTCTGCAAAGTAAAACTTTAATAGAAAACAGAAAACACCAAGATTAAAAATTAACTAAACCGTTAACTTGAACGTTAGAATTGAAATGTAATAGGTCATTTCCAGTTTGATTTTGTAAGAAAGCAATGCCTGCAATCCAGATTTCTACCTCTCAATCCCCACCTCATTCCAGCTAATTATCCCATTGGCACTCACATACAGTATTTTAACTCAATCTGAAGAAAAGGTAGGCAAGTCCAACTTCCCGTAAGTATTGTAGGAACCATACTTATGTGTCCACAAATCTTCTGGAGAGCACAGGCTATGTTAAGGAAACAAGTGACCTAAATCTCTGCTCCAGCTGAGGAGCATTTGGCAGCGGCCAACTGTCCATCCAACAAGCTCTTATCCAGCTTCAGCTTCACCTTGGCACCACCACTTCTCGCTCACGGAGCTCTCAGGCAAAGACAACATGAAGTTGTTCTTCAGGGACTTGTGGCAATTCTGATTTCCTTTAAGTGGCAGAAGCAAAATTCAGAACTCCAATTGCTTTCTTATGTCTCTTTCCAAAGGAATCTCAAACAAGATTCCCAAAATAATCTTGGGGATTTTAGGATATGGGCTTTTTTCGTAACACCCGTATTTCTAAATCTCTCAGGTGCTTTTGATTTTATCCCCAGTGGACAGCTTTAATATATCCAACTATACCTTCTGTTTTAAAGCATACAAATAATCTAACAGAACTGAAATGAGAACAGCATATATAGCTGTGTGGTGGCACCCCATCATCCCCATCATGAGATGCAGCAATTCACACGCACCAGCAGTCCCAGTGGGCAAAAGTATCATCACTTTCACAAATGAATTACCCCCTCCATGCAGCATACTTCAGCAGCTTGTAGCCAGTGCCAGGATGCTCACTGCCCATGTTCAAAAGGGACTTGCAGAATTTAATACTTCCAGAAGTGACTTCACATTTTTCCTAGTGACACCTTTCACACTACCAAAATGCCACTGATGATAGCTCTTACTACTAGAAGGACTGTGGTTCACAATGCCTGTGAAGCTGGGTAGAAAGGAAAAAACTTAAAATCTATACAACAGCAGAAGTCCCTTTAGATCAGCAGGGACCTTCATCTTCAGGCTTGTGAAAGGGAAGAGTAAAAAAACCTCATTTTTCAAAAAAAAGACATTAGCTTTCAAAATAAACACCTACTGGACTATATTTATTTTCTTGTGGTTAGTACTCTACATATTCCAATAAATACAACCTTTGTAACCTCTGCAGGTTTTCAACCAACATTAGAAAGCCTGCATAATTCTTCAGTATAGCATTTCAGAGGTGTCACATAGAAAGAAAAGCAGAAAGAAAACCTGTTAAGAATGGCAAGGGTGAAAGAAGCAGGTTGTTAAACATTTGTCATTGTGAGCTACATTGGACTCATCTAAGTCCAAGGTTCCATATTTATTGCTATTTAATCAGTCTTTGTAAGAATGCAGGATAAAAGAAAGAGGAGGAAGCTGTCTGGAAGCTGATGAGATTACAAACACACAGGACAATCTGTAAGCCTCAGTAATGGAACAGAAAGTTTCAAGCTTGCTTGCAAAGCAAAAGCAGACAACTCATGGATCTAATTAATGTTTATAAATATCTGAAGTGTGGGACATAGAGAGAAATGGCCAGCCTCTTTTCAGTGGTCTGTGGGGACAGGACAAGGGGCAGTGGCCTCAAGTTGGGGCACAGGAAGTTCCGCACCAACATGCGGAAGAACTTTTTCTCAGTGAGGGTGTCAGAGCCCTGGCACAGGCTGCCCAGGGGGGTGTGGAGTCTCCTTCTCTGGAGATATCCAAGACCCATCTGGATGCCTTCCTGTGTGACCTGTCCTAGTGAAATTGCTTTGGCCGGGGGGTTGGACCCGATGGTCTCTGGAGGCCCCTTCCAACCTCTACGATTCTGTGATTCTGATTCTATGGCAAGAGGGAGAGGGAAGAGGAATAAGCAGAGAGAAACAAAGTCAGTACATTGACCAATAGCTCCTAGGGTCACCTTAAATACATAAATGATGAATATGCAATAGACCAGGAAGCAAAGGCAAAAATTTTGAGGAATACCATTTCTGTAAAGCTCTCCATTTCTGACCAACTTCATGAACAACATATATAACTAATAATCCTGGCTGCGCGTGAAACATCCTTTTCCCAATTTATCTGGAAGTAGCTGAGGAACAAAGTCATTGACTTCATTAGTAGTGATCACTACTGTACTAGAACATATGCTGACTCTGCTAAAAAGCAGGGCCAGAGCTTGACAGAGGCTAGTTTTCCTAAATCCAGTGTCCCTGACTTGAAGTTTGCAGATCTGGTCATGGTGGTGGGTCTCTGGACTACTTTAAACGGGGCTGCAAAAAGGCCGAAGAGCAGCAAGCGCAGCATTAGCAGGCCAACAGTACTCACATGAGAGCAGAAGCCTCTACAAAAAAACTTCCTATGTTCTGTAAATCAAAGGTGGCAAAAAGAACTACATCAGGGGTGAGACTGAAGCAATGGAAATAACTCCACAGAACTGATTGTGGTGGATGAGAAACTTACCGTGAGCCAGCAGTGTGCTCTTGCAGCTCGCAAGGCCAATGGGATCCTGGGCTCCATCAGAAGAGGGGGTGGCCAGCAGGGACAGGGAGGTGATTGTCCCTCTCTACTCTGCCCTCATGAGGCCCCATCTGGAGTACTGTGTCCAGATCTGGGGCCCCCAATACAAGAAAGATGGGGAACTGTTGGAGAGGGTTCAGAGGAGGGCCACGAGGATGATTAGAGGGCTGGAGCACCTGCCCTACAAAGAGAGACTGAGGGAGCTGGGCTTGTTCAGCCTGGAGAAGAGAAGGCTGTGGGGGACCTCATTGCAGCCTTCCAGTACGTGAAGGGAGCTTATAAGCAGGAGGGGATTCAACTTTTTAAAAGGGCAGATAATGGCAGGACANAGGCTGCCCAGAGAAGTAGTGGATGCCCCGTCCCTGGAAGTGTTCAAGGCCAGGTTGGATGGGGCCCTGGGCAACCTTGTGTAGATCCAGGCCTGGAGGTTGGTGGCCCTGCCTGTGGCAGGGGGGTGGGAGCAATATGATCCTTGGGGTCCCTTCCAACCCAGAACATTCTATGATTCTATGATACTCATAACCCGCTACAGAAAAACAGCTCAGAGAAAACACGCAAACCCCACTACAATTTGAAGATAAATGCTAAAGTAGCAAAGCTTTTCCACTCACTGTCAGAAAGAAACAAGAACATTACTACAAATCCAGGTAGACCCCTGAACAATGCTAACAATGTGCTCTCAAAGCTGCGACTTCACAGAAGAAGCAATGTGATTTTTCCCACTTTCCTCTAAAACAACAGAAATATGCCGCTGCACTAACAGGAACGCTTGTCCTGTCGTCCATGTGTTCACCACGTGTTATGCAGCAGAATTCACGTTCAACTGTTGTCTTTCTGTTGCAAAGCAGCTTTCCCTGTCCTTCACCGAACTGGGAGAGGAAGAGAGGAAGGATGTTTCTAGTAGAGAAACGTACCTTTCACTTCTCCTCTGAGCATCAGCTGGCTCCCTGAACCAGGAGCTTGTGTTTTATCAAAAACCAGTGGCAGGAATTGTTTCTACTGTCCAATGTCAAAAAAAAAAAAAAATTCAAGTGAAGCCATTTATCGAAGCTGATGCCCTCCTGACAAGCCAAGGAGCTGTGCTCCTCATCTGATGGTTCTAAAAATATGTTCTGATGGACAGGTCAGCAGCGTGTTCGCTCAGTAGCACCACGCTGCCTGCCACCGCTGAAGTGCCAGCAACGTTTGCCCCCATCAAAAGTAACAGAGTGCCCAAAGCTATCCCTAGCATTTTCTACCATGAAAAAAAGAGCAGAGCAATAATTTCACAAGGTGTTCATTATGTTGATAACAGTATAATAATAATAATAATGAGAAACCAAGAGTTTATTATTTTCAAGCACTACCTTAAATTGCACTTCTATGTTAGCAAAGGTTTAGCAAGAGATACGTAATGGTGAGCCCAAAATGTGTTTCTAGGACCTTCATTCAAGATAAAATTCTTTTATTCAACTGAACAGCTGCATTTGTAGATGTGTACACACGCACATACAGACATACAGACTGTGTAGATCTATTGCATACAGGGAATTTGTAGAGGACATGATCATAAACAAAACCCCTCCTTTCCCCACAACTACCTAAGGTTGAGGGTATTAAGCTGAAATCAGAAGAGCACAGAAGGACATTAAAGGAGGAAAGGACAAATTAAATAAAGGAAAATACTTGGGAGAAAGGAGGACAGCAGGCTAGAGGAATGAATGGGAACACAGGTGCAGGCTCCGGCTTGGGTTCTGTGGGAAAACTGGTACCAGAGCAAACCCTGGGAAGCAGACTTCATTACTGCTTCTCTACCCCGCTCACTGAGGTTCTCTCTGTGGGTTTGATCAGCAAGATGTGTGCGTAATTTATATTAAATAAAACATGGTGGATGGAGTACTGCAGGCTTTTCTTTCCTGTCCTCTCGAGAATTTTAGTTGTAATCACATACTTGATTTCCCAAAACAACCAGGATCCAATAAACACACATGAGCTAGTAAGATCTGATACATACTGTAATCCATCAGCTGTTTCATCATCAATTTTTTAAAGCACATCAACACCGTACCCCTCTTTTGTCTGCTTTTGCTGTTGCACAAGGCCCAGCACAAGAGTTCCAGTCTGCAAGAGCTCTAGGGCACTTCTAACATATGAATACAAAATATTTTCTTACCTAACTTAACAACAAATTTTAAGTTTAATGTCATTAAATACACAGTGACATTTTTCTCTGCTACAGCACCCACTTACAGGGGACTGATTAAAATATTTTCAGTATCGTCATCAAGCTGCACTTGTGTTTATATCTCATCTACTTGGAGTCATTCTTTTCTTCTCACAGAAGGGCTATGAGATCAGCCAGCTAGCAAGAGTCTCGCATATGCAAGATGCAACTCCAGAGCTGAAGCATCAGTACAAATACTTGAGTGAAGAATAAAACTTAATGTCTTATTTATAACTGCTGCTTTGCTTGATATTGAATAAACCAATTAAACATATACATATATATATACACACATCTATATAAAAATATATAGTTATAGTAGCAAAAACATATTAGGGGGACTTTTAATCTCTAAAAAGCAACACTCAAGTCTACAGGTACTGTTAACTTCACTCTTTCTGTGTAACACACCTCCCCCCCCCCAAAAAAAAAATGGCTTTACATGGCTTGTACAAGAATTAATCACAAGTAAGTAGAATGCAATCTGAATCTACTTTTGTCCAAAACATAGTCCTGACACTTCTGTGCAATCTAAGTTCTAATGGGAACATTCCATTTCCCAGCTTTTCACTATTAATGTGAAAACTTTTGGCAGCAATCAGGACAACTTTTGGCAGCAATCAGGACAACTTTAGAGGATGCTTCCACTTTATTTTGTTTTCAGATGCATAAAGAGCTTGGAAGAATTCAATTCCTGCATTTTAATCACACAAGTCATGGAATTTGATGCTGCTTCAATCACATGTATGTTTATAAGTTTCCATTACCTAACACAAACCTTTAGTTTCCATATTATACATGATTGCCCAAGATAATAGTAGACAAAAAAAATCTACTTTGAGTCCAATTGTGTAAAATCTGATTAATATTTTAAATGTACTTCTCTCCAACCAACAAAATCTGGGGTGAACTACAGAACACCTGGCATCACTACAGAGTCTTTTTGTAAGACAGCTACTGACCTGCCTCTGGGACGTGAGGGTACATGGTACGGTGCAGCAAGAGAGATTAGAAAGTTAAGGTGGTGAGGAAGAGTGGGTTTGATCCTGATGTGGATCAAACCTGCAATAAACTTACAGGTCTACAACCAGTTACTCTTAAATTCCTTGTAAATGAAATAGAGATAGACTTGAACCAATAGAGGTGCGGAATGCAAATCCTGTTAGTTAGCTTCAGAACTTTGCCTAAATTCAGCTGCTGTTAAGCTCAGAATACTGATGTGCAATACTAACCTTCACATATACAAGCATAAATGTGCTGTCAGTGTCATCTACCTATTTTCTCCTTAGATTACATCCTTCTAGCAACATAACTTTTGACAATAGTTACACATACTTACCACTGTGCCTAGAAACTGAATGCTTGTATCTCCAGAGGCACTCCGAGAAAGCCGCTGAAAAAAAACAGATGTAAAAAAATTATTAGAAGCTTCTTCAGAATTTGAAACTATTCCATTTTCTTTGTCACATCCCTGTAATCAAATATCACTGAGTACACAAAGCTATACACACAACAGTTAAAATATAACCCTTTCCTTCAAGAATTTCAGCACTAGAAGCCTAATTCGTACTTCAGCTCAAATTTTGACTTTGTTTCAGTCAACACAATGCAAATTATTTCTGAAGAACAATGAAAACAAGCGTGGTCCAGTACAACACAGAACAACCTTGGGTTTGCAGAGAGATGAATGTCATGGATAACGAGGCTTTTGCCATCTCCAAACATTGTGATTTAATACCCCTGTTACTCATATTTAGTATTATCTTCATTCTCTCCTAATGAGAGACATTTTAATCTCTCTTTAAAATGCAAACCTCCAATGCTGCTACTCTGAAAACAGTGGAAAAAAATGACCTTATGAAATGTCTGGTCACCTACTGTGGTTCATGAGTTGATTGAAGTTATTAAACAGTCTTCAAATATTACCTTGTCAGCCACAAGACAATACAAAAGAAAATATGTTTTTGATTTAACACAGTATTATCCATAATCTAAATATGCAAAACACACAATTTTTTTCTTCTTGTGGATTGTCTCCTCCTTCACCATTAAAAGTTTCTTCCCCCTTTTTTCTCTCTGCTGTCAAATTACAGCACATACAGACCCAACATCAGGGCCCTGGTCAGAGAACACAACCCTAATAACCAACCCCAGGAGTACATAAAAGAGTATAGAAGCACAAATTTGAGAAGGCAAGTATAAATTGCAAAGAGCTGCACAGAGACCTTCAGCATTTTAAAGATAACGACTCCTTGAAACAGGCTGCAAAATCAGCTCGAGACATCTCCTCCTCCAGTACCCCCAGCAGACTCAAAACCCATCAGTGTCACTCTCAGACGATGTGTATCTATCACCCATTCTTAAAATCTTCACACTGCAGTGATTTCACCATCTCCAGGAGCAATTTAACCCAGCTTTCAGCATCTTTATCATTAGGAAGGTCCTTTTTCCTAATACCTACCTAAAAACCCTTACTGCAACCGCAGCACATCAGCTCTTTTTCACCACAGACAGGAACCAAATTGTTTTCTTTCTTTTTACAGCTACCTACGAGTACGTGAAGAGGGATTACCACGGCTCCCTTTATTCTTGTCTTCTCCAGTCTAAGTGAGAAAGGCCTACACAACAATAGCTAGATACCCTCTGAAACAATTTTGATAGCAATAAATTAAATCCCGGTCCCTTTTCAGTAACGGTGGTTATTCCTGAGCTATACTTTATGAAATAATAATTACTACAGCCCAAACATGCTTATTTTTTGACTTAACAGGTCACACACTGACACTGCAATCTGTACAATCATATGAAAACAAAGGATGATGTGCCAAAGCCTGACATATTTCAACAATAATGATTAATGGAATGGAAAATATGGGAAATAAAATTTCATACAAAACCTGACGTTTACTTTTATAAAGGAAACAGGAATATACACTTTTCCCACAGCCTAGGATAAACACAATCAGGTTTTGGAAACCACAAAGAAGAACAAAGTACCGGCTGCCTACAATGAATGAACCACATGCCAAAACAAACAAGTCCCAACCACTTGATAAGCTGTCAGAAAATGGCAAGCCGAAAAAAATTAAAGGATTTAATTTCTTTTTTTCCTGGAATGCCCTCCACCCTTGTTAGAGTTCTGTCACTTATTGTACTACCCTTTTGTCCACTTTCAAGGGTCATTAGAGACCTTTTCATGTCCTAATAAAAATTCCATTTTTTTGGCTAATCTCCCTGTCACACAGCAAAACACAACTTGAAAAACAAAACAAAACAGAAAAAGAAAAAAAGAGCCCTTTTGTCATTTTTTTTAAAGGCTTTCGAAGTAAAGCCAGGTAGCTTGACAACTTGACTCATTTTCAACTGAAACCAAATCATTAAAGTATTTCCTCACACAGACCCTCTTTACTCACAACCAAATACATTATCATAACCGAGCCCTTTCAAAAATATTTTCATGTCCAATTTAATAAAGCCAAATATACATATATACCAAGGCAGCACCTTCTAAATCCACAACCTCAAGACAAGACAGAGCTATACACAGCCTTTTCCCTGCCTTGATCCTGTTGAAGTGTGCTGGTATTGCAGTATCACAAATACTCACTGCTGTTTTCTGTGCCCAAAATGCAAAGCATTGCAGTCAGTCATCAAGAGCATTAAGAGTCAGTAAAGGCATTACAATCCACTTCTTGAATCAACAGCCAGCGAGGGAGGAAAGCTCAATAAATAATGGGGAAGGTGAGGAAAATAGTTAACAGAGGGGGGAAAAAGAAATTTCCCTTCTGGGTATATTTCAAAAAACAAACAAAAAAAAAAGAAAGGTAGAGAAATTCTCCAAGTCACAAAACATATGTTACATCAAGACCAGAAAGAAAACTGCCAGGCTTTTGAGAACCACATTACAAAAGAAGTCGGCACATTATCATAATTAATGTTTCAAATTACAGTTGTAAATAAATTTCAGCTGTTAGATGCGATTAGATTTTTTAACGCATATTGAAAGGAGTTACTTCTATTCCACTGGTGGGCTTGTGTTTCTGGGATTTGTAAATGTAATTGATGTTTTCAAGAAAATGAAAGGACATGGTTAACAATTATTCTTTTATTTTCCACCTCTTTAGAAAAAAGCCCAGTCTCCAGTTTCTCTTGTAAAGTTAGATATTTACATATTCTATACCTCATAATAGATGGTTTCATATTGCATGTGATAGCAGGAAAGTAATCAAATAGAGGTAACAAAAGAGAATAGCTAATTATATGCACTGTCATTGTTTTCCTAATAAATTGCAAATTATTTACCAGGAGGTTTACAGGGAAAAGCAAGGGAAGTCTACCATCTGAACAAAGACAAAATGCTACTGTATGCTCACCTGCCAATACAGTAAAATTACACTGTTGGCATCAATTACATGATTGTAGACACAACCGAGGCTTTTCTGCTTGAGTCAACTGACAGAACTTCAGACTAACTTAATTAGCATAATAGGAGTTAAAAGTCCAAATCTTTTCCTTTGGAGAAAGTAACAAGCAAAATC
>VZTU01004374.1:0-26629 GCA_013400835.1 Zapornia atra | reverse complement strand
ATAAAAATACTTGGGACCTTAAGGTCATGTTTTGACAGAAATGGCTGTAAAACCAAAAATGCTTCCCATATGTTGTATGATGTATATTTAAATATGAGTATGGAGAGACATGAAGTTCAATAGAGCATATACCAAAGGTACAAAATGTGAACTGCGCTTTGAATAATCTGTGTTAACCTATGTATTTTAGAGGAAGCCAAATTATAAGGAGCTTTAGAATATTTCTAGAATCTTCAGATAATAAAATGGTAATGGATATAACTGCTATTTTTAAATTCCAAAATGGAGGAAAAGAGGATATAATTAAATTCTTATGATAAATGTGAGAACAGGATGTCTTCATCTATGTGGATATACGAATAGCTCAAATAAACAGCTAAATTATGAATTATTCATATTGCAGAAGATAGTCTGGCCATGATGTGAAATATTTTGGTTGTGGAAACTAATTCCCAGCTCCAATGTACCCAGTAGGATTATTCTTTGTTTCTTTTCTTCTCTCTCTCTCTCTTAAAAAAACCCCAAAACTTGATTGAATATATAAATGTCTGCAGTAAATTTATAACACATGTGTAAGGTGATTTGATACAGAAGAACAAATTTTGAAAGGTCACAATTATCATAATATTTTATGTTCCTCTGTGACAATGGAAAATTTTGAATGAGTATTGTCTTCCAAACAAAGAAGATGTGTTTCTGAAACCAAAATAAAGCAGCATTTTTTCATATCTTTCATATTCAGTGTTTCAGTGTGTATCAAAATCTTTTATAACAAAGCCACCTATCTTCCATTATCTCATGAGGTTCCTCCATTTTGTCACTGTGCTTTGAAAGCAGTAGGATGAACTCTGAAATCAGTCTCTCAGAATCTCGTGAGTTTTTTATGATCCTTCTTTTTTTCAGAATAAAGAGAATTATATTCTAATATTCCACCTTCATCCAGACTTATACTATTTTCATCCACTTCACTTGTTTCTGTGAAATTCAGGGAATTCTGGAGAGTATGAGGCAGACTACAGTGCTAATGAGCTCTTCTGCCTTCGCCAGTCAAGATCTTGAAAAAAAAAAATCTTAAAAGGTTCCTTAACTCATGGATAATCACAAACCAGTGCTAAGAAAACTGCAGTCTTTCAAGACTTACAGACACACGCACACACACACACATACAAATGAGACAAGACAAATTAACTTCACAATTAACCTGCAATATGCTATAGGTTTCCCAGAGGTAAAGTACAACGTTAGCTTTCTCTATGAATTTATATGCAAATTTGTGAAGCCATAGATCTCAGAGAAGGCTTCAGATTTCAGAACTATAGATTCAAAACAAAATGCAGAATGCTTTAATAAGAAAATTGCAATAACAGGATAGATGTTTTTATCGAGTTGCTTTTATCAAGAGGAAAAAGTAATAGAACTGAGGAATTGATTGAAATTTGCAGTGATAACAAGATTATCATGTCCTTTTATATTTTAAAAGAAAACTCTGAGAAGCATAACAGATATTTAATTTTTTTTTCCTGATTCAGATAGTGTGAAGTGACAGGAAGGTAAAGTACATTTTTTAATACACCAGTATAAAATTGTCTTTTTTCTTTTCTCTCATGGGCCCAAGAACACTTCCCTGTTTTATAGTTACAGAAGTTTCCTTGATAAGAAGACCAAGGAATCTAAACAAGTTTCCCTGTGCAGCTGAGCAAAAGGAAAATCGTAACTGTTTTAGGATGAATGATCATATAAAAGTCCTGAAGTTGTTCAGATTAGAATATTTGAAAATCATTTCTCTAGTTGATATTATGTTTTTTACTTGTTTTTCACATGTGATTTTTTTCTTTGTGGTTGGATTTAGTTCAAGATAGATGTCTCAATTTAGATGTGTAGATAGGACCTAAGTATTTAAGCTTTACATGTACTCAATAAAGTCATTGGAACTCAGATAGCATATAATACATATCTTGGTTGCACCCCTGCAACAATTTTTATTGTAAAGAGAATTTGCTTTGGTTAGAGTCTTTTCTACTGCCATGGCTAGAAGCCATTACCAGCTAGAATATCCCAGGTCTATTCCTGAAATACCTAAATCGTTGTAGTTTCAGCAAAAATGTAGTCAACTTTGTGAGCTCCAAGACCATTCCAGTATGCAACATAAATTGCAGTATGTAGATAGAGTTGGGACATTTGTTGGTTTTTATACAAACTGTAACATTACTGTGATTAAGCTGTGGTGCCTGTCATTGCAACTGGGGCACTGCTTTAATTTACTATCCTAGAGGTATCTCTATACTTCACCACTGAAAGAGTTTCCTGCAGTTCACTGTCTGTGTTGACAAAATTCAGGACTAACTTTGTCTTTGAAATATATTCAAGACACTCTACTGTTCCTCTTCCAATCTCTAGTTGTTTCAAAAGTGTGACTTCTCCATAAGGTCTTCTGTCATATTTACCTATTTGAGAACTCAAGTAACAATGTGTCCCACTACAGCCAAAACAATATAGATATGATGATAAAATGGTCCTTATTTTAATATGCTTTCCAAGAAAATGTAGCAGCTCTTATTTGAGTTATAATTGGTTGTTTATATTAGGAGTTTTAATACAACAAAATATTCTATATCTCTTGGTATCATTTCTTTCAGAGGGAGAAAAAAAGTATTTTTTTCTACTGAGAATGAGATATGCTATTAATTTGTCATTGATCAAGTCATTAGCTGATCGATTCATTGATGGATTCATTAGGGGGCCTTTATAGCTTTACCTACTAACTTTATCGATACAATGTAAATTTGAGATGCAACAACAGTTTAAAATTACATACATGCTTGTGAAGAAAAAAAAATAGAATTGTAATGAAAAATGACAGTCTTACAAGGACATCTTATTCAACTAAACACTCTTGACCAAAGCCACTTCAAAAGCTGCCTCATTATGTAACTCACTAATGGCATTTCAGACCTTCAGAAATGTCAGGAACTTCAGCATTGAGTTCAGATGGGTTTTGAACTCAAGTGAAACAGGTTCCTCACAGCTTGTGATCATTAATTTGCAAGCTATTTGTCAGTTACATGGTAAGCAGATGGAATGTACTCATCAGGATGCAATTTAAATGTGAAACAAATAATTAAAAGAAAAATAAATTGAAAATTATTTCACCGACTGGAAGGACAACCAAATACTTCCAACCATAAGACTTAAGAGAACTGAAGTTCATTCTAAAAGGAAAAAAGGCAATATATGGAATTAAGTCACTTTTTCTAACCTAGTTCATAGCTGCATTTTGGGTACTTTTCTGTAACAGGTTCTAGATGCTGACTTAGATTCAGGACAGGAAAAGGGCTTCAGTAATAAAAAAGAGCTTGAAAGATTTAATCATTTAAAATACAAAACATATTCTTTTTTTTTTCATACTATAGTGACTTCTAAGCTTGGTATTCAAGGTCTGAATCAGCAGTGAAGTCTTGAGTGTATTCTTAATACTGGACAAAGGATGAACTTGTTTTACAAAATTAACTTAAACATAAGTGTCTCTGAAACTACTGAGTTAGCTATGAAAGCAGGTTTCCAGTTGTCTCCTAAATTATTGTGCTGATTTAAAATCAAACCAGTGTCATCTTTGATACTATACTCTCACGTAAACTGAATGCTTTTTGTCAGCACTTAATACCCTTTGGAGTGTTTACGTTAGTCATCTTTACAGTGTCTGTTTATAACTTCTTGTTTCTGATGAGAAGGTACCATAAATACTAAAATACATACTAACAATGTTTTAATCAAGTAGATTTGAGGATTTGTCTTCTTTTTTTATTAAATATAAAAGGTTATTTATATTCTGTGTGTGCATGTGTATGTAAACACATGTATATGTGACAAAGTGTGTAAATAGAATATATAAGTGTATATTATATATATAAAAAAAAGAACCTACTTCCAGTGTGTTGTATATCCTAAATTAAAATTTCTAGTCATATGATTGAAGGAAAAAAAAAATCCTAATAATAAATTAAGGTTGTGTTTGGGCTTTTTTTTTTTCCAAATCCAGAATTTCTATTTATAATTCTAATTGTCTTGTAATTTAGGGAACACTGTATTACAATGGCAAATTCCCATTTCAGTATGTCATTAAGATATTATACCTGAATTTAGTCACTCAACACAAATATAAAATGTAATTTTCATTAAAGTAAAAATCAGCTTTGGGGTTTAATCTCTCCTGATTGGTTGGAACTTTTACAAACTTTATATGGGTGATGAAATTAGATCTAATTTATCCAGTTTGATATATCTCCCCAATCACATTTACAAAGGAGGAAGTATGTTAAATGAGTTACATAGATGAAGAGAAGATAGGTCCCTTAAGAAATTCCCCTTGATGTATATAATTAAGTGTCTTGTTAGAGACAACTCTAGTGATTCTCTTCTGTTAAAACAATATTTTCTTCTAATTTATTCTAATTAAGAAGATTTCCATGAGGTCACTTATCTGGCCGTTCATCATTCTTTGATGTTCTTTCTATGAAGCAAATAAAAAGTTACACAATTATTCCTGCCAAATAGGAGATTTTCTAGTTCAATATTGAATAAACTGAAACTATTCTTTTGTATTTCAATTATTTCAGCAGAAAAATCACAGAACTATTCATATCAAGTGGTGACTGATTTGGAAAGTGAACTGTATGACACATTACAAGGAAGAATGTATCTACCACATGAAAGCCTCAGTAACAAAATGGAAGGAACTACATGAAGTTTTTACAAAGCCATGTGCAAGGTCATGCACATGGGTTCATTCAGTACCAAACACAACTACAACCTGGGGAGAGAGAATGGATTGAGAGCAGCTCTGATGACAAGGGTTTTTGAATATTGGTTCATGAAAAGTTCAACATGAGCTAGCAATATGCGGTTGGAGCCCAGAAAGCCAACCATATCCTGGGTTGCATAAAAACCAGCATGATTCTCCCCTTCTATGCTGCTGTCCTGAGATCTTACCTGGAGTACTGTGTCCAGAAACGGGATCCCCAGCACAAGAAAGACATGGAAATATTGGAGTGAGTTCAGAGGCCACAGAGATGTTCAGAGGGCTGCAGCACTTCTCCTGTGAAGACAGTCAGAGGCTTGGGCTTATTTATCCTGGAGAAGGCTTTACAGCAGCCTTCCATTACCTAAAGGGTGCCAACAGCAAATATGGAGAGGAACTCTGTCTTTATCAAGGAGTGTAGTGATAGGATGAGGGATAATGGCTGGTTTAGATTAGGCATTAGGAAATAATTCTTCACTATGAGGGGTGGCAAGGCACTGGAATGGATTTCCCAGAGAAGTTGTGGATGCTGCAGTATTCAGGGTCAGGTTGGATGGGTCTTTGGAAACCTGGTCTAGAGGAGAGTGTCCCTGACCATGGCAAGGAGTTTGGAGCTGGGTGATCTTTGAGGTCCCTTCCAACCCAAACCATTCTGTGATTCTATAACACTGTGATTCTATGATTACTTATTCAGATTAATAATCTTCCTGTAAGATATGTAATTTCATTGAAATGTCAATAGAGCTAGTCCTTAAACTGTTTATTATTTATCAATAGTCTGTATAGGTCTTCCTTATCCAGTGTCGATATCCTTATTTTTTGCTAAGGACAGAAATTAGCAAAAGAAATACCAGATATTCACACTGTGAATAAAGTTTAAAATTCATCATGGAAATGTAGGTTGCAATGGCATAGAAATATGATAATAGGAGAGTGGAATTGGAATTTTTTTTTTAATGTAAAATATTTTGTCATCTAGCTTTTGCAATGAAAATGCTAGTTCTCTATCTACCTGCTCATTGAGGAAACAAAACCTTCAGCTGTTTCCCAGATGCATTCTTGATAATCTAATGAGAAAACACAAATTTCTGTTACTTTTCACAATGCTTTCCCACTCAAAAAGTATCTTCTAATTAAAGGAAATAAAGACAAATAGAGATAAAGGAGGAGGGGTGGGGTGGGGAGAGAGAGAGAAGGTTAATCTTAATATAGGAAATATAGTACGGCAGAATATGTTAGTTGTATATCTTCTGTTCAGATACAGGTCTGAAAGAAATCTTACCTGCATCCATGACCAGTCCCCTTTTATCTCTGACAAGCATATCTTGTACTCCATTTACACATATTTTACTCAAGCTCCATTTTAAAAATAGTAAGGACATTTTTTCCAATCTAATCCAGTAGGAAAAAATGTTTCTGCAATATACAGCGTTTTAAACTTTTTCTTTATTTTTCAGCCTAATGTAGACATGGAAATTGATGTTCATGACACCTTCTTTAAATTTTTTTTATTCCACCATTGTTTTGAAGCATGTACAGAGAGTGTTGAAACTGCATATTTGCAAATATATATCTCCATATGCATCAGATAATCAGAGACTACTGTGATGGGAGTGTACCTTGCACTGGTAAGCAAGACTGGTTTCAAAATTAAAACTGAGTTCATTCATTAACAGTGTATTCTGTGCTGATGGTTAGTTTTTTGCACAATATTAATCATCATCACTTCATACGCAAAACTGTTAATAATTTATATCTGAAATTAGTTGCCATGGAGCAGATACCATATATTTAGTGTGATGGTTGCACTCCTTGGTGGGTTTTAGTTGCTCGGGTCAAAGGGATCAGGCTTGAGAAATCTTTAAGCAAGCTTTTCTTCTCTTCCCCCACCTTTCCTTCTCATGCATAGAGCTTTTAGGCTTCCCTTTACACCCGCTGCACCCCCAGACCCCTTCCAAAAGGGAGATTTTATTTGTTTCTTAAAAGGAGATCCCAGCTGCTCCCAGTATTTATTTTCTTTTTTTGGTTCTGCCCATCACTTTTCTACTGTAACCATCAGGTTGTTCTGTCTATTTACAGTCTCTTGGGTTTTTGTTTTTTTTTGTTATTCTTATCCCGTTACTTATCTTCAGCCTTTTGCTGCTTGGATGGCTCTATGTGCAAGTACATATTTTCATTTGCTCCATTTTTGACCAGTTTAATGGTGTTCTTCAGCTGTAATGACCTATCAGACCTCTCAACAGAATTTAAGATTGACTTCTAGAGTGATTAAAGCTAGATACAGTGAGAATAGTATTAGAAAAGGGCAAGCCTTTTTTCTATGGGTCTAATTCAACCTCTTATCATTTGTAGATCAGGGAATTTAGGAGTCAGACATAGTACTTATGCATTCACTGTCACATAATAGATTTTTTTTTCTATGAACTTCTCTGCCATCCCCAAAGCCCATGTATATTTTTACCATCTACAACATGCTATAACGTTGAATTCTATAGCTTATCTAAATATTATGTGAGGATTCCTCTGCTTTTTTTTTTTTTTTCTTCTACTTCAGTCTCCTTAGGGTGGGGGAGAACACGATAGGCAGTTCCCCTGTTAGTGATTAAGAACTATTAAAAAATTAGGGAGAGCTGCTCCCTAATTTTTACTTGTACTTGTTAGACCCACTGATTAGTCATCTGTGAAGATTTGGAACTCATTACACTGCAGAATAAAGTATCTGATATCAAGAGGAAACATGGGACAAATACACTTTTACTCAATGGAAATTTACACTTGCAAAAACATATTCATATGGAAAAATGTTCCAATAGTTGCAGCTGATTTGGTTATATGAATTTAAATCATGAAGATAGGTTGTGTTTTGGTTGATAGAGGGATTGGAAGGATCCTTTTTAAGAAGTAACATAACTTTTTAAAAAATATGTCAGTATCCATTGTTTTTGCAGGTGAAGTGAAGAAGTTTGAAATAATTATTTGTCAAAGAGTCTTTTTTTTTAATCTTCTAATCTAAGCATATCAACAAATGTTTTATTTATTTTGCTTCTGTGGATTTGCTATTTCTGTTATTTCTAACTAAGGGGATAACTTAGGTGTTTCTTTGTCCTTCCAGTACATCTTTTCTAAAATATATTAAACATCCAAGGAGATCTGAACTGTCACAAAATCAGAGTTAGAGGCTTTAGATGCAGAGGTAGCAGTTTGTGCGTAGCTTCGAAGTAGAGAAAAAAAAGCTACTTTTGAAGGCAGTCCATTCCAGACTACTGGCTGCAATTTCACGTTTTTTTCTAGATAGCTCTGTGGATCTGGGACCTGACCTAGTACCAAACAAAGTTAGATGTATTTTATCAGTGTAGACATAAGATGAGTTCTGTTAGGATGTTTTGCTGCAGAAGAAAGTCTTTAAATTGAAACTGGGCATCTCTGATAAACTGCTAAGCAAATACTGGCTACATTATAGACTAGGTGGAAAGAGAAAGATATGATCAAACTACCTGTAAAGAAAGTCTGCGAAGAAAGATAACTCTAGAAAGTCATAGATGCATGCTGTAGGTTATAGGGGAATTGAGTCAATTGATTGTTATTTTTTGCACTATAACTTTTGTGTACAGATAGATGGTGTTTCCCAACATGGAATGAACTATTTGCTTCCTTTTTTTGTTGGTTGGTTTGTTTTTTTTAAGAGCATAAGATACTATTTTTTCATGATGTAGCATCTGACTTCCTACTCATTAATGTCTGTCATATTTTGTTTTGCGAATTGGGCACTGGAACTAAGACCAGCATTGAGTCATAGAATCATAGAATGGTCTGGGTTGGAAGGGACCCCAAAGATCATAGAGATCCAACCCCCCTGCCACAGGCAGGGCCACCAACCTCAGGTCTGGATCTACACAAGGTTGCCCAGGGCACCATCCAACCTGGCCTTGAACACTTCCAGGGATGGGGCATCTACTACTTCTCTGGGCAGCCTGTTCCAGCACCTCACCACTCTCTCTGTAAAAAACTTCCCCCTAATATCTAATCTAAACCTTCCTTCCTTTAGTTTTAATCCATTCCCCCTTGTCCTGCCATTGTCTATCTTTCTAAAAGTTGAATCCCCTCCTGATTAAAAGCTCCCTTCAGGTACTGGAAGGCTGCAACGAGGTCCCCCTGCAGCCTTCTCTTCTCCTGGCTGAACAAGCCCAGCTCCCCCAGCCTCTCTTTGTAGGGCAGGTGCTCCAGCCCTCTAATCATCCTCGTGGCCCTCCTCTGAACCCTCTCTGACAGTTCCACATCTTTGTTGTATTGGGGCCCCCAGATCTGGACACAGTACTCCAGATGGGGCCTCAGGAGGGCAGAGTAGAGAGGGACAATCGCCTCCCTGTCATTGTTTGAGTTGTACCAAAATGCTCTGTGAACTTTTTTAATTAAATGGCATTGTACTATCATGAGAACATGAAAGGTTTTAGAACACAAACTGCATGAATTCTCACTTCAGCAATTTAATACAGCTTTGCTGAAGTCACTCTCATTTTACTGTAAGCTACAAATTGAAGGTGTGAAATACACAGATAGAAACATTATATTATATTAGTTTTTATGGAATTCAGCTCACAGATTTGGTAAAGGATCCATTATTGTGGAATGAATCAGATTTAAAGAGGAGGAAAATCTATTCCAGATAAATAGATTCCACTCAATATGTATGAATTAATGATTCAGAGAGTGGACGGATGAGTAACATACCCTTACATTCACTTTAAATGCTTCAAATAGAGACATCAGGCAGATTCAAGTTCTGAATCATGTGCAAGTACTTCAGCATTGGATGTTATGTGAGCCAGAGTAATGACTAATCCCCGGATTCCAGCATAATAAACTGAGATGCTCAGCTCCATGAAGTCTGAGACATTCTTGACAGATAAGCAATTGAAACACTGCACATGGAAGAAAGTTTAGGTCCCTTTTATGGGGTCTATGGGAGGGTTGGTTTTTTTTGTTTTGGGGGGTGGTGGTGGTTTGGGTGATGTCTGCTTTTTAATTAATTTTACTAGAAGGCAAAAAAAGATTATCTAACTTTTTTTGTTTAATTAAAGCTCATATGCATGTTAAGAGTTTCTGTACAACAGCTAGGCTTCTAGAAAACTGCTTCCTGCACAAGCACTAGATAATAGCACACCTTTTCTTAGCCTCACTTCCTTACAGATTGACACACATTAATAGATTTAGAATGTTAAAGGAATTCATTATTAACAAATATTTTCAGGGAAATTCATTCTTCACTTGTTGAAAACATATTTTTCAGTCATTAAATAATATTCTTTTCCCCTCATGGCTTCTTTTTTTTTTTTGTTTAAACTTGAAAATACGCCTGTTGTCTCTATTAATACTTTCTTACTGAAGGATATAATCCAGTAAGAGATTAAAGGTACTCTTGTATGACACATGTGAATGACTTTACTAGTGCTAATGCCCTGCATTAGCCATGCTGTATTGGAATCAGGTAGTGTTACTCTAGTTAGACTTCTTCTAAAATCTGCTTGTCAAAAAGTACCATTCATATTTCTACACATAATTTCATTGTGCCATTTAAACGGGAATTTCATTCCACTGAGATGCTGGTAGAATTTGGAGTGAGCAAAAAAATAAATTGAGGATGAAGAAATTGGCTTGAAAGTTCAGGGGCTTATCTTGAGTAGAGGAATATAGAACTATATCTAGTAAAGTTGCATCTTTTTATATACAGAAAAAGACTTGTGGTTTATCTGACTTTGATCATGCAGATATGAAAGAGATACAGATTAAGATGTATCCAACAATTAATTAAATCAGCAGCAGGTTGAAAATTCCCTGCAAAATGGGTGGGGCTGGAGGGAGGTGTCAGGGGGAAATTGGGAGGCAAACTGTCCTTGCATTTAGTAGACAGCAGTAATAGGTGAGATGTAAAGTGCAAAATTGGATGTTCTTACTTAAGATGAAACTTTATTCAAGAAACACAAAAAACAGCAGTGGTCAGGAGTGAGGTGTTATTTGGTATCCAACTAAAAATGGGGACTGAACATGACTCGGCATTGGTGTAATCTTCGTAAGATTACATTTATTTCCAAGTTAAAAAAAATTCTTCCAAATGCTCCACTCTTCAGTCAAGTGGCTTGGCAACATCTACTTAGAGAAAATTCAATGGTAGCAAGAATATTTAATGAAAATAATAGTTTAAATGTTGTTTGTTATTCCCCATGCCCCCACCCTTTCACTCTCACTTTATGTTAACATATGTCAACTTAATATGAAAATCATAGTATAGGCACAGAACTAGAGGGAAGATGATATTATGGAGGGTCTGGATGCATCTGTTCCAGCACACTTGTGAAGATCTGCTCCCCACACAGGATCCTTGACAGGATCTCTGGACATGGGAGCAGAGGTGCAATGATATCCCACTGTCATAAGAGTAAGAGTACACAATGACCATTTCTTGATTCCTAAAATAAAATTCATTTCACCTGTAGAATGAGACCAGTCTGTCACAAGTAGTCTTTCCTTCAACTACAACAAAAGTCAGTATGTACTGTTTTCTCAGATTTACTTGAAGATACTGATTTGGCCTGCTTTGACAAGTAGTTAAGATTATATAACAAACTGTACTCAGATATTTTGGCATTGGATGAGCCCCCAGTATATTTCATTCCTATCTGAGGTAAAATTTCAAAAACATTCAAGAACTTTTTGTAAAAAAATATATATCACATCATCTTTATTTGAGTATTTACTGTAGTTACATTGAATGGTGTAATAGTTGAAACAGATGTCTCCTACTTTGTACTTCCTCACATCTGAGTTACTAAACCAATAGGTACTTTCCAAAGGTTTTCTTTCAAAAAAATATTCATTATATAATAATTGCATATATTTTGTCATTTTTATTGAATTATTTCTTTCACAACCAAGGAAAAAGTTTCACTTTTCCTTAGTTGTGAAAAGAAGGCTAATGAAACTACAGCAGTTAAAGGTGAATCTTCAGGAGATGAGTGTTCTCTGGAGTACCACAATCCATGACAGTGTGTCACTATCAAATGAAAGAACGTGATGTCTAATGGCATAAAATAAAGTCATTATTACCACCCACTGTTGCCTTTAATGGATCAGAGGTATTTATAAAACATTCTGTTAACCTTATGTCATTTGCATAAAAAACAATGACTACTATAATTCAAACAGTTGCCTAAAGTAGTTTAAGAAAAGACAAGAAAATACACCCCAAGGGATTTATTGAAATAGAAAAAGGGATATTCTTTTGTTGAAAGAGGAAAAGATTGATCCAAATGCAAGACTTATTTTCCAAGGAACCTAAACCAAAACCTACTGACCAATAGATGGAATTGTTACTATTGATAGTCATACTTTTCATGATTCTGGAAAATTATAAAATACAAAATAAATCTTCAGCATTTTCATATATAAATATGGATATGAATAACATAACTAAATGCATACATATACTTCTTAATATGTATATACTTTTTAATATGTATGCATAAATTAAAAATATTTTTTAAAAGGCTGCTAGTAAAATGGTCTCCATCAAAGGGACTTGATAATTTCCATTACTGGAGAAGCTTATGGATTGGCTATTTTCACTGACACTAAAATGTGTTGACAGGGTATGAAGACTCCTCAGGATGTTGAACACACTAAAATAACAGCTTTCTAAGTGAAAGAATCAGAATACTTTTAGAAGCTATGCAATGTGTCTTACTTTAAAATAACAACATTTGCCCTTTTCAGTTAAATCAAAAGAAAAATGTAGGTGTTTTCTGTCCAAAACGAGGACAGAGAAAGGTATCTGGCCACAGAAGAGTTTTTAAATATATTAAAAACTTCTTTCTCCATTAATTATTGCACTGTGATCCCAGCAGTACCTAATTTACTTTTTAAGACCTCTTTTTCTGTGATAAAACTTTAGGTAGGGTTAGGTTGTATTTTAATAAAGAATCAGGTACCAAAATGTTATCTCAGTACCTGAGTGCAGTATCTAAGTTGTTAACCAAATTTAACAACTGTAACTCCTTGTATTATTTCAGTATATGTTTCAGACGAGTATCTGCACGTATGAGAACTTTCTTACAAGTCTAATGATTCATAACTGAACCCTGATGTTATTTTCAATTAAAAAAAAAATCTCAAAATATAACACTGATGTTAAAATTACGAAAACTTCAAACACACCATTTTGCAGGAAATATTCTGTATTGCATGTCTTCCCTTGCAGGGGTGACAAAAAAATCAGAAATACTCAGTTGAAGTGTGCCACCTTTCTTTAGTGACGATTCTTCCCTCTTTAAAGAGGATGATATCCTGCTTTACATTCTCTGCAGTCAGAGGATGATTTCATTATTACTATCTGCTAGAAAGGTTTAAGGCTCAAACTAGGGAAGGTTTAAAAAGGCTAAAACAGTCACAACACCCTGAAGTCTGACACTGGGCTTCAGGAACCTGAAGTGTATGCAATATGATTCAGACAATTCTAGCTTCTGAGTCTCGACAGTCCCTCCAGCCTATACACTGGACGGTACCATTGCTCAAACCGCATTCAGCTTTCTATGCTGAAGGCTACCTGTCATAACAGTCCAGTATTTGATCATACCATAAGAACTGTGGTGGATTCCTGACAAGACTCTTCCTTACATGTTCAAAGTGGGAAAATACCCTTTCTAGATGAATAACTTCAAGAAATATTGGCTCTTATCTTCAAGGAGCTTCATGGGCTTGACCTAAAACTTCTCTGAAGTACTTATAAAGTTTTAAAATTAAGATTTTCATTAGCAGCCAATATATTAGATATTATAGAGGTAATTATCAAGATTAAAGCTAACTGGAGAGATACAGCTTCGACAGATGGACCACTCAGTGGATAAGGAACTGGCTGAACGGTTGCACTCAAAAAGTTGTGGTCAATGGCTCTATGTCCACGTGGAGGTCTGTGATGAGTGGTGTTCCTCAGAGGTCAGTACTGGGACTGACACTGTTCAAAATATTTCTTGGTGTCATGGAGAGTGAGATAGAGTGCACCTCAGCAAGTTTGCTGACACCAAGCTGTGTGGTGAGATTGAGACACTGGAGGGAAGGAATGCCATCCAGAGGGACCTTGACAGACTGGAGAGATGGGCCCATATGAACTGCACGCAAGGTCCTGAATGTGGGTTGGCACAATCCCAAGTCCATCTAGAGGCTGGGCGGACAATGGATTGAGAGCAGCCCTGAGGAGAAGGACTTAGGGGTGCTCATTGATGACAAGCTCAACATGAGCCAGCAGTGTGCATTGGCAGCTCAGAAGGCTGTGTCCTAGGCTGAATCAAGAACAGCATATCCAGCAGGTCCTGGGAGGTGATTCTGCCCCTCTGCTCTTGTGACACCCCATCTGGAGTATGCATCCGGCTCTGGGGTCCCCACTACATGAAAGATGTAGAACTGTTGAAGTCCAGATTAGGGCCATGAAGATCATCAGGGGGCTGAAACATTCCTCCTATGACAACAGGTTGTGAGAGTTGGGCTTGTTCAATCTAGTGGAGCGAAGGCTCCAGGGAGACCTAATTGCAGCCTACCAATACTTAAAGGGGTCATACAGGAAAGTGGGAGGGGGACTGTTCACCAGTGAGTGTAGTGATAGAACAAGAGACAATGGCTTTAAGATGAAAGAAGGTGGATTTAGGTTATATGTTAGGAAGAAATTCTTTATTCTGAGGGTGATAAGGCACTGGAACAGGTTTCCCAGAGAAGTTGTGGAAGCCCCATCCCTGGAAATGTTTAAGGTCAGGTTAGATGGGGCTTTGGGCAACCTGGTCTACTGAAGGTGTCCCTGCCCATGTGTCCCAACCCAGAAAGGTCCTGTCTGGGGAGATTCATTGTTACACCCAGAGTGAGATTAAAATACAAATGAGATCAGATGCCAAACTCAAGCTGCGGCATCTTATCAGTCTGATTCATCTTCGTCTGGTGGGGGAATGTTCCATCTGATGTTGATCATTTCTGCTCTTTTACTGAGGGGCTGTTTCTCCTTCCGAGAAGCAATTAGCATGTTCTAAGAACTCTTTAACTTAACCTCACCCATCACTTGGTGTTGGTGTGTATGCCCAATACCATCACTAGAGGGTCTCCTGACATCTTCGGTGGCCTTCATGGGTCTCCAGACCCTTCTGTTTTCCACCCCCAGGTCTGGGTGCATGCAGAGGGGTTGAGTTAAAGTCCTTAAGACTCTGCTTCATGGATAGGTATGTAGGAAGGCAGGAAATGGGTAGACGTGGTTTCCTTCATGCTCCATTGCTATGGCAGTCAGTGGTAGGTGGTGTGATGTTTCAGCAATGTTGAGACAGACATCTTTTGAAACAAACAACCAACACAGTCTCGACACAGTCTTTTACACCACGGCAGGGGTGTTTGAACTAGATGATCTTTGAGGTCCCTTCCAACCCAAAGCATTCTGATTCTAATCTTACAGAAGGCAGACTTTAAAGGAGTCAAGAACTTTCACTTCCACTCCCTTCCTTTCCCTTCCCTCATCTTATAATTAGGCACAATATCATCAGATGTCCATATATATGAGAAAATGCAGTGATTTTTAAGTTATACCACTAACCTTAATTTTGGCATTACCCAATTTTAACTGTTGACACTGAAGGCTTAATATTGCTTTTGTGTACTTCTTTATATGTTGAATATATAGATTTATAGGTGTGGCAGCTTTAATTATTATGAAGATTTTCCAGAGCATTAAAGTAAAACAGAACATTAGAATAAGCAATTTAATATATTATAAATAATACAATAGACACTTAAAACTAATTCTTCAATTTAATCAAGATTTCCATTCAGTGTCCATACAGAAATCTTTACTGGGAGATATTTTAAATCCACAGCTTTTAAATGGAAAATAAATGCCATTTAAATAGTTTTGCCTGTTATAATTTCTCTGTTTTTATTAATACTACAAACTTTCTCATTTTTCATGGTTTCGGTTTCTTCATGGTACAATGAATAGATGTTCCATGAAAATTATGTTAAAATAACAGAAGAATTCCCATGAATATTCATACGACTAATTATTATTATTGTTTGTTGATTGTGAGAGAACATGAGATAGCTTGTACATGCAGAAAACAATGTAAAGAGGGGCTTCAAAGAAGGAATTTGTGTATTTTGTGTGTAGTTTTCAACATTTAAATTTCTGCTCAGGATTCGCTTTTAATGAAAAAGTGCCAATTACCTTGAAGGGAAAAAAAACCCAACCTGATACATCATTCAGGTAAAATTAAAGAATCACAAGAATATCATAATTCTTTATAAACTAGAAACTAATACCATAATAATCTTATTGATGGACTGTGGTCTTCATTGATTGATGTGCTACCATGGCTTTCAGAAAGTGCTGAGGTCAACTAAGAGGCTACAGGAAAAACACACATATGTAAAAATAGTCAGTCACGTACTAAAGTAGCATATGAAGTGAAGCGCTGATCTTCAGGAGGAAAAGACATTTGCTCAGCCTCACAAGCACTTCAGCAACACCTTCCTCATTTGGATGGCTTCCACACAAAAGATAGGTCCAACTTTCAGGCCCATCTGCTGGTTATGGACCCAGGCTGTGTCCTAGCTGCTGCTCAGGATGGATTCTGGCTGTATGCTATACTCCCACACGTATTAACTTCTTTTGGCAGGTAAACCAAACATCCTGGCAGGTGAGTGCTTGCATACAATCCTTTTATTAAACAATGGGAGGAAAAAGACTGTGAGGTACATTGTTCGGGATACTTGCCCAGCCCCTGCAGACAGTTATGTTGTAAAAGACAGAGCTAATGAAGATATTAAAGTTCCTTTGTTCCCTTGTACAGCTAAATACCACATACCTGTAGCAGCCATTACAACAATCAATATAATTCCCCACATTATCACATTTGTATATATGCAATTAATTGTGTCCCTTGAAATATGTGTGGTCATTTACATAAAGTTAATATATTTCCCTTATTGATTCTTGTTGGTCAAGGATTAAAATATTTTCTATAAAATTACTTCTAAAAAAACCAAGTGTTTATGAAGAATTCTAGAAGGGTCTAGAGAACAAGACTGATGAGGAGTGGCTGAGGGAACTTGGGTTATTCAGTTTGTAGAAAAGGAGGCTTATCACTCTGTACAACCACCTGAAAGGAGGCTATAGCCAGGCAGGTGTTGTATTTATATCTTTTTTTTTTTTTTTACTCTATACTTCTGCCTACCTAGCCAACATCTGAAGTATGAAAACATATGAAGAATACCTCCATCTTTGCACTTGCAATCTCAGTTCTTTCCTCCAGATGAGTACAGTTAATTAGACATTTCCTAGGAACCATGCCTGATGCATGTTGCTTCTACTCAACACTTGCTATGAAAAATGACAAATTACTCATAAACAAATATGCATATTTTAAAAAAAAATCTTTTGTCATTCTTAACTGTGAAGAAATTCCAGCCTCACTTTACATTTCCTCACTGGAATTCTGTCCATCTTCAATTTTATTAAAGCACAAGAATAACTGCTGACTCATGGAGAAATAAAGACCTGTAACAATCAGGCCTGTTACACTCTGCTGCTTCAATATTGGGAAATGATTCCCTGTGTTGTAGTTTTGCATGGCAGCGTTTTGGTAGAGAGGGTGGGGGTCGTAGGGGTGGCTTCTGCAAGAAGCAGCTAGAAGCTCACTGCGGGTCCGAGAGCAAACACCAGCCCGCTCAAGGCTGGAGTCGTTGACCAAGGCTGAGCATATCAGCAATGGTCACAGCACCTCTTGGAATCATATTTAAGAAGAAAAAAACCCCAAAACACAAGCAGCTGCTTTTTGNACACAGAGATGAGCAAGGAAGAGATTTGCACTGGAACAGGTTTGCTGGAGGGAGGCTTGTGACCCTGTGGAGGACCAGGCTGGAGCAGTCTGGGCCTGAGAAACTGAGAAATACTGTATGATTTTATGATTGCACCCATAGAAGTGACCCATGCTGGGGCAGCTGGAGAAGAGCTGAAGTCATGTGGGAAAGGACTTACATTGGAGATGTTCATGGAGGACTGTCTCCTGTGCGTGGGACCCCACTGTGCAGCAGGGGAAGGGTGTGAGGAATTCCCCCCAAACTAAGAAGGAGAACATCTCATGAGAAACTGACCAAAACCCCCTCCCTGTGCCACAATGCAGGGGAAGAAGGGAGTGAAATCATTACTAAAGTTTAGCCTGCTAAGAAGGGAGGGGTGGGGTAATCTGGTCACACTTCTCATTATCCAACTCTGGTTTCACCAAGTGTGCAGTGTAGTGTAATAAATTAGAGAGTTTTCTTTCCTTTACTCTGTGTTGAGTCTGTTTTGCCCATGATGCTAATTGTGGAATGATCTCTTCCTGTTCTTATCTCGACTCCTAAGCCTCTCGATACATATTTTCTCCCCTGTCCAGCTGAAAAGGGGAGTGATAGAGTGACTTTGGTAGGCATCTGGTCTCCAGCCAGGGTCAAACCACCTCACCCTGGAAATATAAATAAAACATGGGGAAGAGATTAATTTAATGTTCTTTAAATAATATTATCAGTTTTGATGGCTTCAAATTTTAACTACATTTATAAATATATGGTCTGAACTTAATCTGTGGTTTGTTTTTTTCTTTTGTTTGATTTTTCTGGAAGCCTATATTAAAAAGACACGGTAATAGTTTACCTAGTTATCCTGTATCATCTACACAAAAGTGTTTCAATTACACAGATAGTTTTCTCTTGCTACTAATGGGCACCAGATTAACAAGAAAAGAAAAAAAAAGAATCACTTATATATATGGATACAGAATTTTTGTGACTTCTTTGTAAGAAATAAAGCCACAGCTTTTCAGCATCATGCATTATTTTGTGGATCCCAAGGATATTTTAAGAAAGTGGTGCTATTTATGCTTTATCTTGTTAAATCATATATCTGTTTCTCTAGTATTGTTTACCATCTACATGGCAATCAAGTGATGAACTTAAAGGTCTTTTCCAAAAATAAGTTTTATGATTCTATGATTCATCCTACTTCCCATGCAAAGACCCATTTCCCTCTTTGAGACAGGTCTACCCCATCTGTTGTAGGAGGCCTGGTGTTGTGTATATTGGCCTCCACACCTTGTGCCACACCCTTGCTGATGAATCATCTTGTTTTCCAGCCCTGTCTGGAGCATTTCTTGTAACTAGTGCTCCCTACAGGCATTTTTTATAAGGGGGGAAGGGGAGGAGGCGGGGAGGAAGGGGAATGGCTTAGTTGCCATTGCTTCTGGCCCTGCCCAGATCTCATCAGCCACTGTCACAGGAGCTATGGTGCCTGGTGGTTCTCTTGGCTACCCCTGAGGTTCTCAAGGTTCATGTGCATGGTGCTGGAGAGCTCTGCTGTGGATCCTGCCAGTACTGGAGCTGCTCACCTCAGCGACTCTGATAGTTTTGTTCTGAATTTTTATATTTTACACTGGAGAACGCAAACAAAGAATATTGTAAGCTACTCTTTAAACATTTGCCTGCACTGATTGAAAAGAAGCACCATATTCCTGCAGAGAAATTGCAGAAAAGTGCACTAAATTTATTTCCATGATCCCTAAAATTATATGTAGTAGTTTTATCATTCAAAGGTATCCTGATCTAAGAGGTAATCTTTTTATCTTTATAGTTATAAAAATTTACTGTGATAGAAAGGAAAATGTTAAATGAAATACAGTAAAGGAAACATGTTGATTTAGTCTTTATCTTTCCCTACTCAACATCTGTTTGCCTCTTATAATCTCTGAAGCTCCATCTATGTCTATTTACCCTTTGTACCTCCAACAACTTACTTGAGCAGATGCCTTCCAAACCCAAATCTGGTGCCTCTCACATCCTTCAGAGATGTTTGCCCTTACTAATTCTAAAGTCATTCCACATGATATTTCAAGAAAAAATATCTGTGCTAGACAAAAGCTTGCTATTAATTCCCCTCCTTCTAGAAAATATAGCCACTCATCAGTATAGGGGAACAGAAATCTTAAAAGTAGTTGAATTAGCAGAAAAAATGCTCTGATCTGTTCTTTCTATACCCTGCCCTTGCCGAGGCATAGAAACCCATACCTTCCTCTATACACAAACATATAGAGCAACACGGTTCATATAGTAAGGTGAGAACATGAAAAGTGTGCGTTAATACAACCATGGATGGAGATATACTTCCAAGAATGCAGAGTGGTAGTCTGTAGCCTGCAATAGAAAGACAACACAGATGGAAATTATAGGGGAAGACAGACAGATTATTGTGTGGATACAGAGGTGGGAAGTAGGAACTCATTATTTTATTTCTATAGGCAATAAATTTTCTGTATTCAGTATCTACATTTAAAAATCTTGAAAAAATAGAGGAAAAAGTTGCAGAATAAAGCCATATAAATAATTTAGGGACTGGAGAAAATGCGTGACAGAGAATTAAAGAATTCAATCTATTTATCTTATCAAAAGAAGATAGAGAGGTGAATTGATCACGGTGTGTAAAAAAACCTTCAGGAAAAGAAGAGTGAACAATGGAACAAGGATTTTGTTTTATTTTTCCTCTCTTCAGTAAATTTAATGTACCATTCTATTTGTTCACTTTAGGTAAAACTCCTGAATTTTCTGAAGTCTGCCTTAATTATTAGGCAATAGGATCTAATATTGTGAAATTATGTTAAACCCTTTATTCTGAGCACTGTGATTTTCAAGAAAGTTCTCCAGAAAACTGAGAAGTATATCACTTAAGAATGTTCTGAAACAGACATTATTACTTCTAGCTTGAAACCAGCAAGAAAAGAAATCATACATCTTGGTGGAGAATACTTTTGAGATAGCTGGAAATTTACATTTTTTTAAAAAAGAGAAGACTCAAAATAGTGAGTTTCATCTCAAAAAAAGGCAGAAGAATTTGGAACAATATGAACTACTGAAGATATGAAAAATGGCTGAACTGGGAAAATTTCTATGAATTACTTAATTAAAGCAGACAGTGTTTCCAAATTATAACCCAGTTCCTAGGCTGCCTTGCCTTCAGCAGGGACCCTAGGAACCTTGACTTCTCCCTGTTTTATGTTGTTGGGTCTGCTGTAGGAAGTGTGGGATCCCTGAACCCTGCCTGAATCTTAGATCAGACGACATTTCATCTCCATCAGACCATCTAAGGAGCCAAGTCCCTGTGAAAGCCAAGGATCTACAGAACTGTAAAACAAAAAGTTTAAAAAAAAAACCCAGCTTAGCAAAGATAGACTTAAGACAGCATGTCTGTCCTGGCACAACAATTTTCAAAAGTTTCTATTGTGGTCTGGTATGGCATGGCATGAAAACAAATGTTTCTTTTGTGAATATCTCATTAGAAGTTTGTCCAAGACGATGTTCTGTAGAATGTTTAAGCTATACTAAAATGCCAACATGTTTTTCACATTAGGGATTTTTTAATAATTTGCTCAAAGATTTCTCAGTGTCTTTTTCTCTAAGCCTAACAGTTGCTCCTGCCCTGGTTCAAGAAAAAACAAGACTTATATAATTTGAGATACACAACTTGTTTAACAATGCTGTTCTTGTGCCTAGCTGCAATGAGAGTGGGTCCTTCTTAGAACATATTCCAAAGAATGATTTTCTTCAGAGTTGTAACTTTCTTATAGACAGTAAAATCCTGTGAATTTCTCTTGAAACCCACAGCATGTCAGTAAATTTTTTCACCAATAAAGATAACCCTTAATCTTCAAGACCACACTGGGGATCTATCCCATATACAATGAAGTATGTGTTTAAACCTTATAACTTTGATTTTCAAAAGAAAAAATGATCTCTGTTCCAAATGAAAGGTGCAGCATTGACACAAAAAACAACTTTTGTGTTGAAATTCTTCATTCCAGATCCCTGAAGTCAGTTGATAGTTGCCATTGAATTTGCCTGTTGAAGAAGACTGTGAGCAATAACTTGCTAAAAATACAGTATTTGCTGCTGATGAGTAGAACGGAAGTGTGACAGCTACTACCTCTCCATACAGTGTTTATTGAAAAGTTAAGTAGGAAAAATTACAAAGAAAAAGATGCTGTCCTTCATTTTGTGAAGTAGAAATAACATAATTGAGCTACAATAGATGACATAAATAAACTGCACACACTGGAAAGCACTGAAGAAGATAGTCTATTGATCTATGTCAGATAATTAAAAAGTTACAAAGAAAAGTTAACTATGTGTTCCATGTAAAAAGCACCATAGAAAAGAGTTAAATTAGTCAAGACAATAATATGATTTTTTTTTTCTACTCGTGGTGAGAAATACATTAATATAGCTTAAATGACAGTGAAAAACTTCTTTTTTTCAATGCACAGACATCATTTTGTTTCATTTTTCATTATTTCCTTTTTCTACTATGTAAGAAACTAATTGTTTCTAATAATAATAATAATTGGGTTTAATAATTTTTTAATTTTTTTTTTTGTTAATGATGTAATATGGCATGGTAACACCAGAATAATCATATATAAGCTACAGGTTCATTAATGTTTTGTTCGTAAAAGCAATCCTGAATAATGTGGAAGGGTCACAGAATGTAATTATGTCTAAAGAAAAGGCTCTTGGTTCTGAAATGACAAGTAATGCTACTTCAGAGGTGCAATGAAAGTGATAAATTTGATACCATGAAAGCACTTTCTGAAACCCAAATAAAAGTGTGCCTGATTCAAGTTTATCTTACAATCTTTTTCACCCCCATTTAATGCTCATTAAGGATCCTGAATGATAAAATTAAATTGATTCTACGCTAAAATTCTATGATCCTTTACTAAGTTAATGTAATGATACCATATTGTTCAGATTTTGGGCACCATTAACACAGTAACATACTTAAAATGTAGTTACATATTTTCTAGTCTATTTTTAACTGCAGGAAAACCTAATAAAACTATATTCTGAGGAAGTGAAATATGATTCTGCAGTGTAACTACAGAGTGTTAGTTGTTGTCCAAATGTCTAATGCCCGAATTACTGAGTCTTTACAGTGGATGTCACATTAAGTACAGTTTATGCTGTTTTGTTCAAAGGTATAAGAATGGTGCTCAGTTGATGTGCCACGAGTATGTGTATGTAAGTCCCATGTGACTTCATGAAAAAAAGGCCAAGAATAACATTAGACCATTCTATAGCATTATTTGACAGTTTAAGCCATGGTTCATTCAGTAAACATTCAAAATTTCCTCATCTGTAGAATAGTGTGTGTGTGTGTGCTATGAGTAAGGTATTTTACCCGTGGTAGTACACATGATGAACATAAACATAGAGTCCAACAATCTGGTTCAATAATTAAACTTGAAGAAACCGACAACAAAGATGACATGGTTCAATTAGCAAAGTGATCTGCTATGGAAACTTCAAGAAAAATTAGATAATTTTAAGGACCTGCTTCTACTTTGAAGTTAATGGCAAAAGTCCAGCTGAAATCACTGTAGAGCAGAATCAAGCCCTAAACAATAAAAGGAAGAGTCTGGCAATATTTCAGGACTCCATTAGTTTTAATGATTCATGCAGTGCCAAGTGTTTGGGTATCTGGAACTGAAAAATAAACAGTTTCTTTTCTTATATATTACTGCTAAAGGTATAGCCATTTAGGAAGGACTGCAACGCATTCATATGCATAGAGTATTATGAGTATGCAAATTTCTCTGGAAAATAGGCTAATTAGCATAGAAATATATTCAAGCAGAAAAAAACCAAGCAACCAACCAACCCAACAAAACCCAACAAACCAACCAAAAAACCAAAATTGTGGATTAAATATACTAGAATTTATAAAGAAAAAGCCATAGTTTGTTTGTTGTCTTTTTTTTTCCCCACACCTGTTTCACACAGCAATTTACAAAGCTGTAACCTAAGGAAAATAAAATTTTGTCTTCATAAACCAACAACATCATGAACAGGAACTACCTGCAGGTATAATTCTTAGGAAATCCATTGCAGATTATCTGTCTGGTTTGACAGCAACCTCTTGAGAAGATTGGCAATATTTTTTCTGATACCATGAGTAGAAAAAAATCTGATCGTGTGGTTACAATGATAGAAAGTATGTTGAGGCACTAAAGGGAAACTTCTAGGTTCATTGAACTAGTGATTTCAATGGAGTCATGGTTTCATCCTTTGTGTGTACAGCTATGAGATACTCACTGCATGTCACAGATTAGGAACCGTCATTCAGTGATAATACATATACGAGACAGGTCATTTATGCCATCAGTATGTCTGGTTTCTCAAGAAAATATGATTTAGCCCTTCTGATAAAATATTTAGAACTTCTAAAGAAGGAAAGATTAAGAATACGGTCAGGATTATTATCACTATCCAGATAAAACCTTAATGAGAAATAATTTATGAAAGCTTTCTTTTTAAAAACAGTATCAAAGTGTTTACTGACTTAAATCTCTCTCTTTGTTGCAGAAATAATTCTTATCTGCTAAAAATTATACTAACATTCATTTCTGACACATCACACATCCTGAAAAGAAACACTGTAGTCCTGGAACAAGGTGAACGAGATTCCTACTTGGTCAAAATAAAGGCAGAGAACAGGAAACAGGCAATGTTGGGTTAGATAAATTTCTGCTCTGATTTAATGCAGAAAATCTGATGCAAGATTATTGAAATACTTTTTATGGGTTGCATTACTCACCCAGAAAATAAACAACAAAGCATTTTATTTTATTAGTTTGACTTTTTTTTTTAATTTTTGTAATCAATTGATTGATTGGATTGTCTCATTCCTTATTACTATATCCTGATTACAAGTTGTGTTGAGATGCAGTTTAAAGATGGAAAGTCAGCCAACATGGCATTTTCCTAATAACGGATTTCATTGATACCTTCCATTCATTTTACCTAATCATTAATAATGCCATTTTTAAGAACATTATTCTGTTTACTTAAAAATGAACGTGAGGTATTCCAAACTTTAAAGATTTTCTGCAGATTCTCCGATGTCCTACCATTGTGTCAATTGCAATACATTTTTTTCTTTTTTTCTTTCTTTATTTTTTAAGGATGGCACTGTAGTAGACTCTGGGTGATATAAGTTATGGCCATAATGACAGGGGAGCAGCTGAAAAGGCTAGTTTGCCTTCATACATACTACTGCTTTAACACTTTGATTTTGGGTGGCATTTTAGTCAGTGGAACTGACATTCTGAGTTTTATACAGTCAGTTCCATAAATGACTAAAAGTTTGGATTGACAAGTGGAAACACCATAACTTGGCAAAATATGGATGGTAAGGCAAACTGAAATAAATGACAGTTTGTTTTTAAATCTATATTGCAGTATAGTTCAGATACCAAGTCACAATTCAGGTATCCATGTATCAGGGAGTCAGCGCTGTAAGTAGGAAAACGTGAATCAATCAGCCGCACCAACACAAGATATTTCTTTTCATAAATCAGTGTCAAAGAGTACCCAATGATGAAATTAAGGTTACTTCTCAAAGCCTTGCTCAGACTTAACTTTCAAAACAGAAGCTATCAGGTGCCAAAAGTTCTTCTGGGTATGGTGTGACCTGCGTCCCCTCCTGACTCCACAGTCAGAGCTGTTGAGACAAACAAGTTTAAGAAAAAGCCTTGAGACATTTTAAAGACTTTTCATAGTTATACAGACAAGAAACTCCTTTGCATAGAGAAGAAACTACTGTAACATTAAAGGAAATAAAAAGAAATTTTTCTCAGGGCATACTAACTCAAAGTTACAAGTTATTTTTGTGTTCTAGCCTTTTTCTTTAAGACAAATGGGGTTTCCTTGGGATAGTCTCTGGTGATCTCAATTTGAACAAAATTAAGAAGTTCAAATTTTAAGCAGATAACAGAAGATTGTCAAGCTCTTCAATGATAGGAAGCAGAAGCATGACTCTGAAACTTTGCAAGAAGATAAATTATGTTATGCTATATTATGCTTCATTGGGAAAGAATATCATTGCATTAAGATATATTACAATAACAGAAGAGACTTTAAAAAAAAAAAAAGAAACTGTAACTTGGTTCCATGGGAAATATAAAATGCTGGTTTAATGCAGAAGAACCAGTATGAAAGATACTTAACCACTAAAGCTGTGCAGATCCCTGGTTTGGTTTTTTTTTTTCAAAAAAGAATATTTCTGCAGTTTCTCCTTTCTGTAGAGAACTACTCATTATGTTTGGAAGTTGACCTGGGTAGGTTTTCAGCTTTGTTCAGAAATATCTGAAAATAGAACAGTGAGATTAAAGAATGTATAAAATTAAATCTCTGACATACAATTAATGAAAATTAGTAAAGTACCATTTTATCTAGTAAATATCTTGTGATCAGAAGTCATTAGTCACTCTTCTAACACATCTTCATAGCTTAAGCAAAATTGCTTTTTCCTGAAAAACCCTCCAAATATTGATTTTTCACCACAAGCATGCTTAGTTCTCACCTACATCTAACACATCAGTGGACAACAAAGCAAAAAGGAAAAGCTTCAGGGTTTCTGACATCAGAGAAGTCTTGGTCAGCCTGTTTAAAATAATACACATATTTTCAACTATAAAGGCATGAAAAGGAGAGATTAAAATTGGTCAAATTAATTTTATAAATACTTTTTTCCCTTTTCAGCATATTTTCTAGTGAAATGCAACTTATATATCAGGAAGAAGCTTGGCTTTTTTTTTTATCTGCTGTATACATTTTATAAAACTATGTACAAGTCAGGACACAATAATCTTATACCAACATTCCCCTTTGAAGAAGTACTGCTTCATGATTTATTTTTTAGAAGTATTGGTTCAGTATTAGGGATGGGGCTAATAA
>VZTU01004373.1:0-28713 GCA_013400835.1 Zapornia atra | reverse complement strand
TATTCACGTATCTAAAAAAACCAGGATTATTTAGATCTCAAGTGTCACAGAAACCTTGAATCACTAGTGAGATATTTTACCCAAGTTATGTATTTTTAAGGTGCCAAAATATTGAATGCACAAACTATACTTGGAGACAAAAAAAAGAGTAAGAACAGCACTTTAAATTACCTTGTTTTTACATATCCTCCTATTCACACCTCTATGAAGCTGCAGTAATCCATGAAGAATGCAGTATAATTTAACAAAGCAACTGCAGGTAACTCCACTCCCATTTTTTGCTCTTTGGTTTTATAAAAAAAGTCAGAAAAATACTTTACACTTCATTAATTTGGTAGCACCTATTGTTTGTAGCACCTAAAGTGTCAGTTAACCAACCACTAAGCTACCAGAAGTTTAATCTTTCAATATTCAGTGTTGTCTTACATTCAAGTTCCTCCTGCTCCGTATGTAAAGCAAGGGTGTGGGAGAGCAAACCCTACAATTACTAGCCAAGAGGCACAAGCACATATCTGTCTGCCAACCTCTAATTCTTACATCACCTGCAATACTTCATAAGACCTATTTATTATAGAAAGTTAAAAGCATGGCTGAAGCTAGCTAACTGCTGGTAATGAATAAACACTTTTCTTCAGTAAGCATGAGAAGATAACGAAGTATACACACTTGCATATAAAAATGGCAAAAATAAAACAAATAATTGAACAGCTTTAAGATCAGAAAAAAACAAGTCAACCACAAACATTTTGTGCTAAACCCATGCTGATCTGGAAAGAGAAGCCAGGCATCAAATGGCTGGTATTAGAAAAACAATATGCAAATAAATACTCTGCTCTACTTCTGATTAAGGTCTGTGTATGTAAATCCTCAGCATCATTTTATGCTCTGTAACTTCACAAGTAAATTTATCCTGGTAATGGTTTCTAGGTAGAGATTTCTCTGGATCTTCAGTGCCGATGGGCATCAAAACCTGTGGTTTCAACTAGCAGGAAACCAAAAGCTGTGAAGACCTTCCACTTTACACCAACTAACTTTCCAGATAAAGAATTAGCATCTGAAAGCAATAAATAGAAAATCAGCTTCAGAGGTCAAATGCTATTTATTTTTACTTTAAGGACAGAATTAATTGTCCTGTTCAAACAAAATTGCTTTTGCAACAAATAAGGTCCTTATGACAACAGTACTTTGGACATCACAAAAGCATACATATGAATGTCCATGCTAAGTATTTTCGACTACTTGTAAGACCATAGTTCACACACCTCCCCACCCTTATTGGTTTAACTGGACTCTTTCATTTTAGCTTATATTGAAAACATTTTCTTTTAAGGTATTTAGAACATCCTAGCATTACAACATTTATGTAAAATGAGAAGGCATTTTGAGGCTCTTGGGTGCAGATAAGAAAAGGGAGTTAAGGCCTTTAAGCTAACTTACTCTACTTATTGGTGTCTATTGGTTCTGAATATTTGTCTTCTACTTCAATATAACTTATTATATATAGGTGCTGGAATTAATATTATAAGAAAGGAGCACTCTGCCTGAGGGATTGAATGAAAAAGCAGGAAAACAAAAAGAAACAGTGAATCTGTCAAGCTCAGATAAAAAGAATACTCAAAAGAATTATGATAGTTTGGATATTGCACAGGAAACTTCAAAACTTTGTCTTGAGAAGGCACATCTTTGATATTAAGCACCTGCAGCTGTGTCCAGTTGAGGTGTTAAGCACCAGAAATTACCAAAATTATCTATACACCTTCAAGGTGCATTTTCCACTATGTTTACTCCATTCTTTGCCCCTTTAGAACAATCCTTCACTCAAGTCACAATTTTACACTCCAAGCATGTAGAAAACATGAACAAACCCAAACATTTTTCTATATTTGGCTCAAAAAACCCACAACAAATGGCATCAACAATACATCTAAAAAAAGAAATGGAACACAGTAAAAACTTATTATATGCAGCAATATTATGACTATTAGGACTCAATCTACCTAATGCAAAACATTTAAATATGAATAATACCCTAGAAAAATTGCATTGATTGTGATCAACATTAATACCTTAAAGACACTGAAACATCTTCTACCATAACTCTTTCGGAGGGAGTGGATGCTGAATTACAAGACTGTAACCTTCGTATGTGTTTCTAGTTTAACTGGTTAGTGAAACATAAGTTGTAACTCTTCTTTTGGTCCTTACATGAATACTCAAGTTATACACCACTGCCTTACAGATACTGACAGATTATTTATTGAAAGTATAACCGTGAAGCTATTAGATAGTTTTAATTTAAAATATTTTATTATAGGCTTAAGTAACTATTTAATATTACTTGATATTTTAAACCAAGCAATGCACAGTATGTTTGTGAAGGGTTTTCTTTTTGTTAGTGGGTGGGTTTTTTGGAATGGGGGGGGGAAGAGTTGGCTTTTTAAATTTTTACTTTATTGGGCCGAATATATGAGGGCATATGGAACCAGATAATTTGAGACAGTGAACAGAACTGGCTCCTAAATGCAGTAAACTAAATATTCATACTGACATACCAGTTACTGGCAGTTCTTAAACTAGGATAAATAAGGAAATATTTACATATTTCACATTTTTTGCACCACCTGTCCACTTTGCATCCACAGCTACTGAGCCTGCATGCAGTTGCCATTATAATTTGCAAGAAAACATTTTATCTGACTAGATCATTTTGCTAAGATAAATGAATTGGTTACAAGATGTTTGTAAGCAACAAAAGCAGAGCATAAATCTTGAGGAATAGCAAAATCCTATCTCAGGATTTAATTCATAGCGACCCCGGCTTTCAGAGTTACTGAGAAGAAATGGAATAAACAGAATTTCCTCTTTCTGTGAGGAATATTCTCCTGCCCTTGTAAGGAAGGGTGTCAAAGCACACCAAACATCGAAAGAAAAAAAACCAACAAAGTCCATTGAACCTGAGATGGTACATCCTTGTTAGTATGGGATCCAAATGCCAGAGGAAACTTACAAAGTACGACCTGGAGTCAACACTGCTTTATAGGAAAGGAATGAGGCGTAAAAGTTTCTGCTATTATTTAAGGTTTCTTAATAAAGAAAGAAGCAGAACATTTATACTCCACCTTCTAAATTAAGAGATCATCCTTCCCCCCACAGGAAAGGGAGGTAAAAGTTTGATACCACAAACCTCAAATTCGCTGTTTAGCAGGTAAGCATATCTCACATCAAGTGAAAGGCCCCAACCTTCATAAAGCAGAAAGAAGCTTCCAGAACATATAACAGCATTATTTTCCCCTCCTATAGTCACAGGGAATCAGCCACACTTCATTGATTAGCACCTGAACTGGTCTTTCACAAGGAACTTAAAAATATTAACTTGAGCAGACAAAGATTTACCGAAGCTGAATAAACCTGGAAGAACCTCAAAACCCTCGGCAGTTTTATATAAGTCTAGCAACACAATGCCCCTTTCTATTTGTGGCCACGTTTCCTTTGCACGCCCTCTTTAAAGCGTTTGTATATGGAGAACACAAACTGCTACCTCAAGAGGGTACTTACAAGGCTAATTTTAGGCAGAGGAAACCAGCCTCTTTCTAGTCACTTTCTGAAGCCCCTGGAAAGACAGTGGCTCTATAGGAGATGCTCAGGAAAGGATAATTAAAATGGATTTGTAATTGCAAGCAGAAAAAAAAAAAAAAAAAAAAAAGTGGTGCCTGAGTCCCAAGCAGTGGCTGAGCACCAAACTCCACTCCCAGAGGAGAAGCAGACAGAGCCTCCCTGTGTTGGGATAAGGGCAGTTTACTGACAAAAGCACCGTGAAAGAGGAACAGTAACAGCCAATTACACTCACACACAGTGATAACACAGTTACCTTACCGACCCGACGACTACAGCACGATGCGAGGACCAATCCAACACCCCGGCAACACTCAGACTGCTCCGAAGGCACTCTCCAGAGGTGCAGCCCTCCCCAGCCAGCCCCTTTTATAGGGGAGTGATGTCAGGTGATGCGGGAACAGCCCGGCCTAACTCAGCTCACCTGTGCTGACTCAGCTCACTTGGGCTAACTCAGCTCACCTGGGCTGGCTGTTTGGGGAGGTTGACTCTGGCCTGGCCAGAACCAGGGCAAAAAGGTAATAAAAAACCATTGCTATTTTGAAAGTTTAAAACAGTGACTCACTTGTATCTGTCCCTACCTGCTCTCAACTCATTTTCAGCTTTACCCAGGCAAACGTTTGCTCCTCCCAGTCTGCCCACACTCCAGACAAAAATGCTACCAACTCTCTGGCACAGACTTAGTCTAAATCAATGTGTGACACCAACCTCATATACACTAAACTTTATGTCTCAGTCACTCTTGGAGTGATCTCAGGAGGCAAAAGCAAGCATCCCCCTCTCCCCTAGCAAGAGTAGACAAGTAGATTAGCCTACTGACCCTAATGTTTCTTTTCCAAACTCCTCCCTACACATCTGAGGTGGTTTGGCCATCTCACCTCCTCTCTCCTATATTTCATGATGCATATGCCTAGGAGTAAGATGTAAACCTTGATGAATCTCCATACACAATTTACAAAGCCTTCCATAAGTCTCCTTAGATCAATACAAAACTTCTCCTTTATTCATGTATCACCACCATGGTTTAACAGAGCATGGAAAAGCCCATCTTGATCTTCTGCAACTAAATCAATGGTCAAATGACTCCACAACCATAATCTACTAATGTCCCAGGCCAAAACACTATAGAAAAATATCTTCTTTTTTCTTTTTTTTTTTTTTTTTTTTTTTAACCACCTTAGGACCTATAAGAAGAACAGCCTGTATCCAGGCAGGGGCAGGAGAACAGCACCACCCACTACAGAACTATTTACACCCAAGGGCATCCAGGGACACTCATTTTGGGACTCTGCAATCAACGGCTGAAAAAATTCAGGCACCTTTGGTGGCAACAGCCACATCTTGTTCAATACCATGTGGGAAACACATTACAATACGTTATTGCTCAAATCCAAAAATACCTCAAACTTTTCAGACCAAAAGTGCACTATGAAATTGGTCTTAGTTGCTTAAAGCATGAAAAGCATAACACTGAAGTAAGCTGACATTACCCTCATTTCCATAAACCACTGCAACTACTGACTGACACTTTGCAATTTAAGCAAGAGAGGAGTCAAATTTATACTGGCATTTCTACTGTCAGGCAAAGAAGTATGCAGCATGCATAAACCTGCACTCCCATCTACCGCTTGTCACTGTATCAATGAAAAGCAAGTGCACGTCACCTTTTCCTTTCCCTTTGCATTACATATATAGAAGGCACAATGGTTGGTATCTTTAACAAATTGTGTTTTATATTTAGAAACTATCAGGTTAGAAGTCATCCTCAAAACAGTTGTCATGTGCTTAGGTGGCAGCCAGATTTTTTTTCTTTTAACTGAACAAAATGTTTGAACTTCTTCAGCAGAGATTCAGCAATCTGAAATACATATTCCTGCATCTCAATTGGGCAGTTGCTAAAAATTGACTTTGAGGACTTCTCTAAGCAAATTTACTCTTGAAGAAGGATATATCATTTTTTTACTGACACAAGGTTTCTCCAAACAACATATGTGTAAGAGAAAGGAAAGATCTAGTACAGGGCTTATATTACTTTCTGAAAGCTTAATAATGTTTGATCAGCCCTGCTTTGGAGATTAATCTGTGAATGAATGTTGCCTTTTCCTTACTTTCAAGAATTGAATTTAAAAGGAATGCAATGTTTATCTGATAGTTCTAACAAATACAGTGCCATTTCTATCAGAAAATGTAATTTAGTAGAATTAAAATTAAACCCCTACAAGTTCAATGAAGGATGGACAAAACTGATTTCTCTATCAGACTCTCCAACTCATGCTTCAATAAACTGCACAGGCAGACTTTGCTCACAAAATTCTGAGGTTTCTTCATCTCAGATCAAAACTTAATCGATTGCTGTTGCAAGGTCTCTTTATAAGAAATCATTCTTTAGAGGACAGACAGCAAAACATTTGCTAATCGTCTATGAAGTACTGCAGCTAATTAAACAAAGCACATTTGTCAAATAAATTGAGTGATACATTATCATTTGCCTTCTCACTCTTAAATTCAAATACAGTAATCCATAATGCATCTCAAATACATCAGCACGAGTTTAAGGGGCCTTTGTTGCAGCTAGTAGAAATCTCAATTCCTCTTCTGAAAGAAAGAATGACATTCTAGTTTTTCCATTTTTGACAGGACACTGCATTTAAGCTAGACATAATATATTGCTTTGAATCCAACAATTCATTAAAAAGCAAACCCAGAGATTAAATAATGTAATTTTAATTTTTATTACATTTTTATTTGAAATAAACAAGGAATAGCGTACTTTTTTATTTGTATTTGTTTTCCACTTTGATAAAATTATATTTTCCTGTAAGAACATTCTGAAAGATTTTTGGATAACCTTAACTTACTTAATATTCTCCTGGGATACAAAGAAAAACCTATCCTTACACAATTCTAAGGAAGTCTTTGCAACTTAATTTTCCTTCTCATTTTCCTTCCCTTCCCCCCTGCCCCCAAAGTGCAAACTCTTGTCAGGAAAATAACGAAAATTTTTATTAAAGTTACTGTAGTTACTTGAATCTATTTAGCATTAAGCATGATTTTTCCAAGAGCATTTATTTGACCCACCCAGACTTGTGGGGTTTTTTCCTCAAAAAAAATGTGTTGTACTGGTAGTTATTTAAATTGCTTCAAATTAAAGTTACTGTTCTCCATTCATGCATCCCTCACATCTGCAAATCTTGTTCAGCAGTGACCATTTGACACTACAGTCACCTTCCTCAGTAATTGTTGGCTAAGACAAGAAAATTGAATTTTTGTCTACTGAAGTTTAGGCAGCAGTTTCATAGCTGGACAGAACACCCTCAGCTGCTGTCAGATGCTCAGTTTCTCTCAGCTGAAGAAGTGAATTGGCATACCTATACCCACTGATGACAGACAGCTCTTCTGAGATGAAATGGCAGCAGGTCAGTTCCTCTAAGCAGTAGAAAGGGCGATGGCAATAGCTTCACAAACAATATTTAATCATTATTCTGTTCCCATAGGTGTTACAGCTGATTGATACACTAAAATTTCATTCTAGATGGTGATAAAAAAAACCACCCAAGCTATCCTGCTTCTCTATTTGCTATCCAAACCCAGCAAATGTTTTGCCCAACTTTGACTGTCAGCTCCATTTCTAATCACCAGGCAAGCGACATTAAACAAACGTGGCATTCAGAACACTTGGTGTTTTATATAAAAAAAACCTGCAGAAATCCTCACTTATTTTTCTCCCTCTCAATCTGAGGCACTAAGAGATGCATGGTTTTTCAAAAGCATGGAAAAATATCCATCCAATCAAAAACTAATCATTATTTCAGTCACGTTACTGACCTCACTAGCAGGGAAGTGAAGTTCTACCTGTTATTCATTTTTAAAAAATGCTAATCTTCCTCTTATGGATAAAGTGCTTTATACCCAAGCCCCTTTCCTCTCAAACATCTATCAGATCCCTGACCTGCTCTTATCAAAATCTCTCTTCTGGAAAGACTGTTTATTTACACATGTGGGAAGTCAATCCCAGAACAGTCATGAGTACAGTTAAATAGATACCTATACCCACCCCCCACACACACTTTTAGAAAAAATAATTTGAAAACAACATTCTCCAAGTTACTATCAATTATTTTATAAGTACAAAGCTGAAGTGATACAATCTGTCGTTCCTGACGTACCGGGTTTTTTTCCTAGAGAAAAGCACAGGAAAAGTACCAAGAATATAAAAATGTAGCCGGGATGTTTGGTTGAGCCAGTCACCCATTAGTCACTTTTTTATTTTATGACCAGTAAATGACATTCTCACTGGGACAGAAGGTGGAAAATCTGTTGCAGTGATTCAGTGATGCCAGACTCCGGGGTGAATATTTCCCTTAAAAAAACCAAAACCAAACCAAACCATACTGCATCATAGCAAAAATGCTACTAGGAATGTCCAGCACACTCAAGCTGGTCAACACAAGGATAATCCCAGAGGAAAGGCATCAGTTGAGGGGACAACCTACAAACTGATGGAAGAAGGAATAATCCAGGGCTACTGAACTGATTGGACTCCAATCCAGCAAGCCTCCAAATCCAGGAATTTGGACTCCAATCCAGGAAGCCAATTGGACTCCAATCCAGGAAGCTAATCCAAAACTACTGATTGGATCTCTAATCCAGGAAGCCTCCAATGACAAAGGGCAAAGAAAATCATTATTGTTACAAACTCACTTTATTCTTTCATAGCCTGCTCTTGATGCTGAGGCAGAGACAAGGTGCCAAGACTTGGGACCTGCCCCTGCTACCATGGTTCAACCACAGCCGTGTCTGAGCACCTACCCAACACCGGCCAGCCAGCCGCTCTGCCTGACCCTTTTTTATGAGGGCATAACATCACACGGCACAGCACACAACCTTGTGAGACAACTTGGCTCACCTATGCCGGCTCCAAGGCAAAATTAACTCTAGCCTAGCTAGGACACCTGGTTTGGTGTTTCTTCTCTGCCAATGAGAATCAGCTTCATGGGCCTCTGGTTGAGATACCTGCTAGAGGTGACCCAATAGGTCTTGCATGGCAGAGGGTGATCACCTCACGTCCGTATTTCCCTCTGATTAGCTCAAGTAGCTTTTCTTAATGAAACTGAGAGCTTTCAGGTTTGTAGCACGCCAAATGCTTCCCCTCCCTGGTATTCATGGCAGTCCGATATTTTAAGACTAAGCCATTATGCCCAATAAACATTCCTCATTTGGAAAACTACTTATCATCCATTTTACTTAAAAACTGACCTGTTCAGAAAAGAAAACTCACAGGAACCTGATTTGTGTGTTTTCTTTTTCTTGGATCCACTTTGTCCCAAGCATTTTTTTCGCCAAGGGCTGAATGTCACACCACCAACCCTCTCTTACATCCCTTTTGGGGTCTGCCTTCCCTCCCTTCCACCATTCCTCTTTTTCCAGCTCACAGCACCATTACAAGGCAGTGCCACCACAGACAAATGCTTAATGTTACTTTCCATTAGATGTTTAGGTATCAGATTAGGCTTCCTTCCCCCCCCAACAAATGTTTTATTAGTAGCTGGAAAACATTATTAGATGGGTGTAGTTTTCAGAGAACGGTTTTGATGATAGAGTATTTGGCAACACGGGAAATGCAAATATGTTTATTTGTTCAGTATTATTGCTATTTATTTAAGAACAAAATGTAACTGTCTGTAGCAGTATGACTGCCTGAAACATTACCTCTATACCAAAAATACTTGCTGCATCAGTGTATTATCACAGGAAAACAACAAAAGCCGAAAAAAAAAAAAAAAGAATATTTACAGAAGAGGCTAAGGACTTTGCAGGAACAGAAACTTAAGCACTTTCCATTGGTTGAACTTCAGAGTTCCTCGCACAAAAGAATTCATTTGCTAAGCATCATCATTCTTTGAAGTACAGATATCTTTGGTACAGGGGGATCTTAACATGAGGAAAATATTTTTACTCTCACCATTAAAAAACATTTTAGTGATAGGAACCGCCAGGAAATAGTTGGACCAAAGTAATATATAATAATTAAAAATATTAACATACAGAATAAATATGTAATAGCGTAAAGTAAGTTTAGCAAAATTATCATAACAGAATTCATATTAGAATAAGAATTAAATGACCATAGTATTTGGCTTACCCTCCTTTCCTATCATTGAATGGCAAGAAACCATTCATTTCAATGCTATTTTTGTGATCTTTCTCATTTTTCTATGGTTTACCTCAGGTGCTAAACAGTGACAAAACACATTTGTTAGTGAACATGTCAACTCCAAGCAGCATATTATTGAAAGATGCTGAAGTAGCCCTCTTGATCCTTTCTTGGATCTTTGGCTCTTGCAAGAGGGATGAAAACAAGGTGGTGATGCTCTTGCTATGGAGTTAGATATTCTGGCAGTCCTCTCACACAGAGGAAATACCTGGTTTTCAGGCACAAATGAATGCTGAAAGGATAGCAACAATTTCTAAAATAAACAGATGACCTCCCAAGAAATTAATATGAATGACTCGAGTAGATATCAGTCCACATTGATTAGCCCCTGTAAAATACCAAGATTAACCTCTAGCTTTGAAGAAAGTTGGTTGTTTATTTGTACTGTGGCATTGTTCACCACAGACTAGTCTTTGCTTGAATTGACTCTCAGCTGTCATTCAACCGTGTTTTATTTACATCATATTAATGCTGCTGCACAGTATGCATATTTTGGTAGCTGGGGAGGCAAGGCTGACTACTTGCCTAGAATACCCTGAACCCATGGCATCTGACAGTTTTATCTGGGTTAAATTTATATATGTACATCAGTCTTAAACCTGATGCCAATAGAGTTTTGTTATATTGCATGATCAATCATAACTTAAGAGGTAGCACACCTCAGCTATTTGCAGATTAATTCTACCAGAAAGAGATTTCTGCCCAAAGGTTAAATAAATCATGAAGTATTTATACCTCACTGCAGCTACCTCAGCCTACATAAACCCAGTCTCATCTGCCTGTTCATCTTCGAAATAGACACACTGAAGTGAAAAATAGAAAGAGAAAAGAAGTAGGGTGAAGTTAATTTTGCTATTTGTAAGAGAATAAAGCAAAACTTAAAAAAAATAAATCCAAGAAGTACACCAACCATGTCCATATCATTCCTAATATTTCACATACACTTTGTGTTGCCCCTTCCCCCCCCCCAAGTGAAACTAATTTGAAAGTTAGGGGAAAAAACAGTGCGTTTTTTCAGACATTTATCATCCCCTTCTCTCTGCCACCAGTCCCAAAAACTGCAAGAGCAAAACTTTCACATAACATCAAACAGAGGAAAAAGAAAAATCATCAAAGAGTTCTTGTAAAAATACATTTGGTTTACATTTTGTTGCTTCACTGGATATCATTTAATCAGGGGCCAGTCAGCCAGCTCTCACTCTAATGGTTTTGCTCCTACAAGTAATTTCTTTGGTGATTAGAGTCTATTCATATCAAATGGACGTTATTATTACATTAATAATTCAATAACTCCCACAGCAAAAGAGTAAAAAAGAGAAAAAAAATCCAAGTAAATGCCAGTCCCTCTACCAACCTTCCTGCCCTGGGTTTTTTCCCTCCATCACTAAATACGGCAGATTTGTTTCTTCCCATGTCAGTATTTTACGTATTCAATGACCTCTTAGAGGACTTCAAGTAGGTAGAAAAGGTTAAACATACTGAGGATCTTACTTTCCTATGGAAATTTCAGATTCTAAGGAAAATAAATTTCTGTTGGATTTATTAATAACTGTTCTGGTGAGTTACTCAGCTCGAGTGTTTCTAAATAGCTTATAAATCAAACTGAAGTTCATGAAAAGTCTTGATTCTTTGGCCCTACATCAAGAAGAGACCTGATATCTTTCCGGAAAGTGTACCATAACTCTTGACCACAATTACAGAATCATCTTAAAGCAATGACATTTAATGAATTATGTACCTAAGATTTTTAAAGTAAGAAGCTGCCTTTTATACACAATTAGAGTGTCATGAACTGTGTCAGCAGATGACAACCCATTAGTTCTCAGTAGTGGACATGGCATTCTGTCCATTAATGAAGCTTTAATGATAGCAAAAGGGAGGCAGAAAGAAAGAAAAACATAAAATTCATGCATCTGCAAGTGTTTTCTTAACTTATCTTGCCATGCTTCACTGGAAAAGTGTACTGTAATACTTTAATAATATGCATATATATTTATGTACTAATATACATAATGTACATATATATTTATGTATGAAAATATATATTTTACAGTGCATAAATACTTTAATATTACAGTACATATATAGTATATGTAGTGTAATATTCAACTATTACAGTACACTTTTCTAGTGTACTTATATATATTATAGATGTACTGTATATGTATATATATACTATAGATGTACTGTAATATTAAAGTATATATAATATATACTGTATAATTTATATAATATATCACTTTATATTATATATAATGTATATATTATTATATATTAAAGCATATTTTATATATTATATATACATATATATAATATATATACAGTACTATCGGGGTTTTTTAAATACAGTGACACTATTTGCAACACAGATTCCACTATATCATGTTTTTCCAGGAATAAAGAAATAATTTTTCATAGATCAGTTGAGCAAAAAGTGAAATTATGTTGACCCAGCTTTATTAAACTTCTGCTTACTAAGGCTTCTCCTTAGACTGCTACTGTTGTGAGGCCGAAGTCTGGTAAAATACATTTGAAAAGTAACAGGGCTCACAGGTTTTGGCAGAAGAAACCAAAAGCTTCCATGACAAGTAGCCATCCTTTCACAGAAGAGCTGCAGCTTTTGTCACCACACTGCCGACTCAAATGCCCTCTACAAAGGACAAAGTTGGTGGCCTTTCCACTGCCAGTCCCAACCAATACCAGTTTTTGGCACTCTGACTGTTCATGTCCCTCAGGAGCATAGACTCGAGGTTATGCCCTCTCCAGTGGAGTAACTGACCTTCCCACAAAGTTTGTATAGTTCCCACTGAAAAACTGCCAAGTGTTTCACACAGCAGACAGTGTCCCAAGCAAACAAAACTGGTGGGAATCCCACTGCCACTCACAGTGATGCAGAGGAAACACTGCTTGCAGATCACAGCAAATGGGTTTCTTCACTGGAGATCCATGATCCCAATCTTAATCCAAGAATGCAAGACCCTTGCTTGCATTGTTTTGCACAGACATGGTGGGGAACCATCAACTGCTCCATGAGAGCAGGAACATGCTTTTCTTTTTGATCATAACATTATCTCCTACCTACAACATTCTCTGAAAACGCAGCACGGTTATGAAAAGTCAAAGTAACCTCTCATGGCATACACCTCTGAAGAACTGAGAAACTATGGAGTTTTGGTAACAAAAAGAATAATTCAGGAACAACCGTGTTTCTTTTTCTTCCCAGGGTGTGTCTGCTCTTTCTAAAAGTTTAAGCAAGAATATCAATAATGATCAAAAATCAGAGAGAAAACTGTACACAACGTTTATTACATCTATTATGTCCTATTTCCTATTTATTATTTCCTATATATTAGACAGACCTATTTTGTGGGTGAATGGTGGAGCATCAGGAGCTGATATTTTCCTGTTTCTATTTAATACAACTGAGCCTTTTCAGCTGCAGCTAGCAGAACTCACACACCATGTCTCGCTAGTTGATCATAATCAAAGCCCCAAATCCCCAAACTCTCTTTTCTCTTACAAGTAATTTAACAAGAGGCAATGTGCACCTACCTAGGGCACAACTGCATAACTCTAAATAACCCCGAGTTCACTTGAGCTGTTTCTAAGTGCATGCTTGTATTAAGCCTGGATTAGATCTGTAGCAGAAAGTATTACAAACCTTTAACAGCTTCTTGCTCCATCTATGCCCTTACACACATGGGTACAGCTGGGTAAGCTCTTCCACTGCTAGATTATAATTGGTACTGTAATCACTTGCTCTGTTCCAATCACATTAAATATAAAATCAATTAACGCCTCCTCTTCTTTCACCTGGCATTTGCTCACAGTGAAATTTAATATTGATTCTGATTTTTCTTAACCTTAGGCTGCTGATCTTTAGTTACTTTTCTGGATGTTACCCAGTGTCCATGACATGCAGAAACTGTCCCCCGAGGTGCATGTCAAATTTTGTGGCTATTAGGCCATCACCCATTATGTTCTAGGGCAATGAAATTCTTTGCCAGGAGACAAGTATTGCCTTGCTATCTCCGTTTCTCAAAAAACTCAATTTTCCATAGCTAACAACTTATTTCGAGTTGCCACCCCCGTGTTGTCTCCTTGGCTCGAAGAAGGATTTGCACATGTGAACTGAACTCCTTACAACCGCTGCCTCAATACCAGAGTTACCCTGTATCCCACACTTGCCATTTTAGGACCTTCTGTGCTGCAACATCCTTGAGCCAAAAAATAATTTTTAGAAAGTATTATTAGATTGGAAAGGGCTAGCTTCAATCACATCCTGCTTTTCCTTTGTGTATTACAGAACGATAAACAGGAAAATTATTGTTAAATAAATTCTTGAATCTTCTTTGCTTATCATCCCTAGTCACCTAAAAAAAAAAAAAAGACAAAAGAAAGATTTCTATCATTCTTCAGATACTTTTGATAACCCATGTCATTGTTCCTTATAGATGGTGCTAAGTGTAGCTCCTCCGAAGCCAAAGGATTGTGAGGCAAAACCTGTACCTGCTCAGCCTGATTTTACCTACTCAGCCTGATTTTGCTAGAGCTATGCACTGTGAATTTCTGCCAGGATCGTGTGATAGAAAGCTGCATGGTCAATATAAAAAAAATCATTTGAAACAACAAAGCCGCGAGGGACAAATTGCATTTGCTCACAGGTACCACACAGTTTTTACAGAGGTCAATGACAGCCTTGGATGCTGTTACTGTGGGGATGCTCTCAATGTGGTAAGGAAACAATTGGTTTTGATGGATGCAAGCGGGACTGGAAGGACTGGGATTATCATTTAGGGGATAATATTTTCCAGGTTGCAAAGTACTGATGCCACTTGCTGCCTACCAGCTCTCCAGGCAGTGCAGGATGCTGTTGCACATCTTCACTAAATCAAGATCAAACCAACCAAAATCCAAAGCAAATGGGTGTGTGTGATGTTTTATTCCACATCACTTTATGTCAGACGAGGCTCATAGCTTAAACTTTCCCCAGACATGGATCAACAGAACAATGCTCAAAATAAAGGATATTGTGCAGTTTTCATGAGTAATTGATACTTACAGTTTCACAAAAAGCAGAGAAGACAGCTGATTTGGTAATTGACCCTGATTTTTTTATAGAAATTTACAAACTTTGGAGGGGTTTTGTGGTGTTTGTGGCAGTGTTGTCTAAGCATAGCATTGGATAGAACCGAACTAACTCTCCTTTCTGGCTAATGACAACAACATTCACTCCCACAGATACAGCCCCAAGGCTCAAGCTTGGAGGAGCTGGGAAGAAAATCACTATGTGCTGGTCTGACAAGAAACTTCCCAGGTTCAAGCTGACAGTCATGAAGTGCCTTCTACAGAAATACTGTAAAAATGTAAAAACATTCTTTTTATTTGAATATGTCATTAAGATAAATGCAAAGAAAACCCCCGACCAAAAAGTGAGACAGTTGTCTGAGGCAGCAGGGACCTAAACTTGAAAGCCCTGCCAATCTCTATGTTGCCACCAATAATGATTACCTTCACAAATAATAAAAAAAAAGAAACAAAAATAAATCCAGTTTTTCCATGTTAAAAAAAATAATGGAAATTTTATTCTTTTAACCTTTTGCTATGAGGCATACATCCATTACAGTTTTTCCAGCTAAATCATACATGTCATCTGTAGGACATTAATCCTTGAACACTGAAATGGCTCCCATTACTTGTAACCTGTCAGCCTCCCGATCTTTAAATATTTATTTCACAGATGTTGCAAGATGATAAAGAATTGTCCCTGATTTATAGCAATAACCTGTTTACAACAACAACAAATGAGTGAAATGGAAGCGCAAAGACAGAAACAAAAAAGCTCTTGAGACTGAACATCAAAACAGTTCTTCCCTACAAACTGATCCCCATGTATCCAAACAGCTGACTGGTGAGAAGGTAGGTTTCTGTCTAAAATGTCTCCTACCAGCAGTCCCTACTCCCACACAAAGAAGGGAAATGAAGAGGATACAAAAAGTAAATACACATGCATGCATAAATGTATGCATATACACAAACAAATACCAGAATTTCTATTTTATTTCTAGTAAGATACTAAATGTTTCCCTTGGAATTTTGCAGAGACCGCATCACAAGCTCTAACAGAACTGTTTGCAATCAAGCGATGTAATGAAGCAGTTCGACACCAGACACAGAGGTAAGCAGCCTCAACCTCCAGCATCCACCACTTGCTATTTTGGAAATATGCATTGCACTTAGGTGAAATGGAACAATTCAGGAACAGGGAAACTTTTATCTCAAAGTTTTTGTACTATTTTCTACTTATAAATGGTGAGAGCTGACCTGCCTGGTAAAAATTCTCTCTACAGCTTTCTCGTTTTGTGTAGGCTATATGTATGTCTTAAATAGTGTTGCATCATGCAGTCAGCCCATCAAAGAGATGAGACTGCAGGGCATGATTGCCTTGATGACCAGCTTTAAGGAAAGGACTTTATGGAACTGTGAGGTGCTATGAGCTGAAAGTTGTTAAAAGCAACAACAGTGATGAACAACAACTGGAAAATGACCCCTCAATGACAGCACATCTGTTAAAAAATTAAAGAAAAGTTTAATAACTTGTATAACATGTAAAAAAAGCATAGCTACTGAACAGAAAGAATGATTGCTAAGGGCTCCATGTAAAAATACATTTACAAAAGTCATCTAAACGTTCTGCTCCAAGGATATGAATAACTGGAAAAGAGTGTGAAGACTACCTATACATGTTTTGTAGCCAACTCAGAAGAGCATTTTGTAGACCATGACTCACACTCATCCTTCCTAGGAAAGAGGACACCCCACTTTGTAAGTGTTCCAATATCAATCCAAAAACCCCTCCCGCAGATATTACAAGTTCTGAAGTAAGTAAGTTCATTTACATACAGGTATAAGAAAGTTATAGTAGCCTCTTCTGAGAGTCCTGTTTGAAAATAGGCAAGAGAGAGTATGTTCAGGTGTTGTTAGTACAATTAGAATATGTACTACACCTTTATATGAGTTGACCCCTGTGGTCTAGGTAAGAACAAGATCAGGTGGGTTGTCAATAGCTTATACATAATAATAAACAAAATGTCATCAGCTTCTGCTCAAACATATTATGGAATGTATAGCTGAAAGAAGCACCAAAAACCTCATCCCATTTAGTTTCTTTTATGCACTTGAACATGGAATCTAAATGCTAAAGGATTAAACATGTCACCAACTCAGAAACACTCTTCCACAATACCCTGGAGAAACCAGTATGGCAGAAATTTCTTTTAAGAAATTATTTCTAAGATTAGATGCAATTTAGTTATAGGAATGATAAAAGCAAAATGAACAAGATACAAGAGTGAGAGCTTGTGGTGGTTCAGCCCACCCAGGGCTTCAATAAAATAAATATTTCAAGGTTACTAAAAAACAAAGCAGATTTTGTTTTTTCCCATGTACAGGACCTTGCACTTGGCCTTGTTGACCTTCATGAGGTTTGCATGGGCCCACCTCTCAAGCCTGTCAAGGACTCTATGAATGGCATCCCTTCCCTCTGGCATGTCAACCCCACAGCTTGTTGTCCTAACTTGCTGAGGGTCCCATTGTCCACGTCTCCAACAAAACATGTCTGGTCCCAGTACTGATCCCTGAGGAATGCCATTTGTCACTGGTCTCTACTTGGACCTCAATTACACTCAAAATGTCCTTTAAGCACCGTAAATGTTCTTCTACTTAAGCAAAATTTAAATTAAAAACAGCCCACAGAAACAGGAAAGACTAAATATTAGCATGTGTGCATGTGTATAATTTGCAATGTGGAGTGTCATGATAAGGAAGCAGCTGTCTTCGTGGATGTAAAATATCCTACCAGATTGCCAAAGGAACCAATGGATTACTAAATCTAGCAAAGTGGGGAAAAAAGACCACCTGCTTATGCAGAGCAGTATGGATACAGCCGGGATGGCTACAGCAATAGCAGACTGAATTGGGAAAGGTCAGGCCAGTTCATGGGATTTGAAACTTTTCTTAATATAGGATCTTTATCTGAATTTTTACTCTGATTCTTTACAGAAACAATAGCTCACAAAAACAAGAGCTGTGACCTGAGCAATGTGCACAAGATCTATTTGATGAAGCTACTCAGGAGTTGGGTGCAGAAAAGTGCAGGAAAGCACAGACTGCAGAAAGGAGCCTAACACCCACAGGCTACTACAAAACTGGTACTCTATGAAGTGAGGAGAAAACATGCAGGAAAAACCCAATATCCTTAAAGTGGGATACAAAGATGCTAGAAAAGAGACCAGGAAGACTTTCTCATCCTCAGGAACCAGAAATGTACGGAAGGACAGAAGCAGTGCAGACTTCACATTAATTAGTGGTCATACTGGACCCCATGAAACACCAAGGTAGTCCTTCATAGAATCATAGAGTGTTTTGGCTTGGAAGGGACCTTAAAGATCATCTAGTTCCAGCCCCCCTGCCATCAGCAGGGACACCCTCCACTAGACCAGGTTGCTCAAAGCCCCATCCAACATGGCCTTGAATACTCCCAGGGAGGGGGCAGCCACAGCCTCTCTGCACAACCTGTTCCAGTGCCTCACCACCCTCATAATCATGAATTTGCTAGGCATACTTCAGAAAAAATAATTACATAAATTTTACTAAAACACCCACAAAACAAGCAAAACCCCACACAACAAACCCAGCACACAGATCTATTCACGAAGATATTCTCAGATTATTTTGTAGCAATCTGTCACACTAAATCATATCAAATACTCCAAAAAGAAGAGCTTTAAAGTAAAAAAATTATAATTCCTAGCATAAAAATCTAATTCACATCCATACGTAGCAGGATTGAAACGCAAGTATCCTTTGCACCCCACACCCCCTTAGTTCAGGTGATTCATGGTACAAAACTCATCATCAACTCTAGAAGACCCAGCAATTTGCTTCTCCTGTACAAGATTAACAGTGTTGGAAATTACTAAGCATGTAATAAATAGTAATTGCTTCTTAATCAATGCCACAGTATTTGGTGCTTTCACTGAAGAATTTATATTACGCTGCATTTATGCATATGAAGTTATATAGAAGAGAATATATTTATATATGGAGAACTTGAGTTGCTTTAGTTTTGATGTCAATGAAGTTTTCAACCAGATGAAGTCTGTATGTGTTGACACTCACTTTGGACTATTCTTGACATGTGTGTTCCACATGACTCCACTGAAGTGAACTGAAGACACCCAATAGATGGGCTCTGCTACATCTAAGTAAAAGATACATCATCCTGCCTTTATAGGCACAGAGCAAAACTAAGAAACTCTCCTGTTCTCTCAGCCTGCTAATGTCTCTGAAATGCCATCAGAGAGGACCACTGTGTAGCTAGCAGCTGTTTCTTAGACATCTCTAAATGAAAGATTTTCTCTTTTCAAATGTATATGAATGACAAATGTGACTAAAAATAACCTGTAGAGTCCAAGCACAGTGGGAATGAGCAGAAGACATGACTGTGCTGAAAGGCACATCCAGCTGCTGAGCCTGCAGGTGCATTTGAAGTAGACGGACAGGATGAAAGATTAAGGAAGGTGTTCCTGGGCTGGATAAATTTGAGTGATGAGGGAAGTTTGTAAAAGTAAATAAAAAGCCCCAACATGCTTAGAAAAGATCAGGTCTAGGGGAAACTAAAACAAGCGGGGGAAATCAAATCACAGTGGAGATCTCAGGTATGTGAAAAGCAAGTAGAAAGAAGAGCCAAAAAGAAAAGAGTAAAACTCTTAAAGAAAAGTGGCATTAGGTCTAGTGTGAAAAATTATGAACAGCTAGAAAGAGAAGAGGTGGCAATGGGAGTGACAAGTGTGAAAGCAAATAGTCTGACTTGAATGTAGCAGGACAAACACCAATAACGAAATGGTAATTGTATGGCTACCATAAAAGTATCTGATTCCCCACAACACCTAGGTCCAATTGGGAATCACTCACACCACAGCTCAGAGAGCTTGAGAAATACATATGAACATTAGAAACAACAATCAAGTAAAACGTCCTATCTCTTCCAGTGGCTGTGATTTATAAAGTCTCCCCATCAGAGGAATGGGGTGGTAAGCAGCAGCATCCCAATGATGCGAAACAGCTAAACTCAAACACATCCAACTTGAGCAACCAAATACAAGCATGAACACTGTAGGTCTTGAACAGGGCACTGTGAAAGATAAATACAGCTCTGCCTATAACAAACGCTTGTCTCTACAGGCTCATAGTATGGCAGTTGAGAAGCACAAGGCACATTTTCCATTTCTTAATAGAACATCAAATCAGAGGCTCAGCCACTTGCAGAATAGAACTAGCTGCCTTACAGCTGTGTGACTAGCGATATGTTTAAAGGAGAACATAAAAACCTTGTAAAGTTACTTGTCAGTTTGGGATTCTCCAGACATGACTCATCCTTCAAAAACCTAGTGCACAACACATGGCAATATGAAAAAAACACAGCAGAAAAGGTTAAAAAAGAGGAAGAAAAAAAAAAAAAAGGAATGCAAAATGCCCATAACTAAACTAACGTGTATTATGAATATGCAAATATGGTTTGTTTCATATCGCCTCTTAAGCAGCATACATAGGGGGAACATTACAGGACTGAGCTGCAGAAGGTTCAGAGGAGATACAGATGTTTGAAATAAAAAGGAATGGCACTCTATACATTAAATTGGAAGAAGAGGCAAGAGTAGGCACCCAAGAATGATTTTTTGCCAGGCTCTTTCCAACTTGCCTGACCTAGCGACTGTAGAGAATGCCAAAATTCATTTTTTTGGATCTTGCTGAAGTGCTGTCACAACAGCAGTCCAGGGACATAAAAGGGCACTCAAAACTGCAGTCACACTTAGAGCTCACAAACCATTTTGTTAGTCCCCAGTAGATTCCATTTTTGTTACAGAAACATTTTCACATGGAAATGACTTGTACAAGGAGAAGCCTCTCTCCTGAAGAAGATTATGACAATACATCAAAGAAAACCCAAAAGCAAGCCTCTGGTTGCCCAAAACAACATAGTTATGTTCTAATTCCCCCTATACCATATTTTTCCTGTTTCTTTTTAATGGTGGATAGATACGGACAGAATTAAGGAGCGGAGAAAACAGAAACAGCAACAAGGAGCACTGCAAGGAAAGAATGGTTAATTACAGCCCAAGAAAAGATGCAAGGAATGTGAAGAATGTCAGCAAGTAAATAAATCAACAATCTACAGTCATCATCTACATTCCTGAACTACCTTGGAAGCAAGGATATCTGCCCTTGGCATTCTTGACAACAGAAGAGATTTTCAAGGAAGACTTCCCCCACAGCGTGCTCTCTTTCTGCCAGCACCCTTTTGTCAACAAGGGAGACTTTCCAAAGGGAGTCTGTACTACCTCTTTTAACAGTTTTGTTAATACAAGCTTATAAATACCTTGGACCAGCCCAGAAACATTAACAAGCTGAAATTAATGCTGTGATCATTGCACTTAGTTGGAAAAAAACAACAAAACAAAAACCCCAAAACCAAACACAAAGCCCTCAAGGTCATTGTCAAACAATTGCAGGCATGATGCACTAAATTTTCCCCACTGCTCTCTAAAACATACCAGAGCTGAGCAGCTCAGATGGAATAAAAGCACCGATCAATAAAGCCAGAAGACTAATGTGGTTTTACAGATGTATTTCTTCACAACAATATCAGCATACTATAAAGTAAGGGCTTTACAGAGGAAACGGAAGCTGAGCAATAGAGACAAGAGGACATAAAAGTCAGGACTTGTTAACAAGTTGGGAACATTCTTGTTGTTAATGGCAGGAAAAAAACCAAACAACTAAAAAGCTCAAACAAAAAAAAAAACCAAAGCCCAGAACACCCAAACAAGAATACAACTAGAATCAAGGATACACTGTCAAATAACATGCCACAACAGAAGTGGGTCTGCAGAGCAAATCAGTGGGTGTTAACCCTACGGACATCCACCCTATGCACATTTAATCCAAAAAGTTTAGGTGCACCTAGATCAACCTGTGGTGCAAACTGAAATACGGTGGAGAGGCAACAACAGAAATTCAACTCAGGAGTATAACCCTGAGCCAATGCTAATACAGATTTACCCAAAGTTGCAATATGACTCTGACTTTATAAAAAAAAATGGCTTTTAAGTCCAGGATCTAATTCTGTGTCAAATGAAAAACTCAAACAGGACAGGGTGATTCCACATAAGCATTGCTGCTAAGAAGCTCACTTTTTACTACACAACATACATAGTACTATTTCTCAAAAATCTGTTTTGCCACACAAATACAATGTACAACACACAACCCCCACCCTACCCCCCCAAAAAAACCAACCAAAAAAACCCCAAAACAAACCAGTGTACAGAATTATTTCTAAATGGGACGTGTTTGGCTTCATGCATGAACAATATGCTTTTGCAACACTTGCTTTTGCAAATGAATCTGATACAATACAATTAGGTAGCCGGGGGCATCTTTTCATGCAACTCAAGAAATTTCTTAACATCTATATGAAGTGTAGCAACTGAAACAAGTCTGTTTTCAATGCCATTCCACTACCAAATGGGGGGAGTCCCCCCAACTGTCCATGTGTATTCAACAGACTTGAAAATAATCTTTGAGGTAATAGATGCACTTGCATGGAAAAAAAAAAAAAAGAAGAAAGAATGAAAACATACTGTACCTATATGTTGTTCTTCAATCCAGGCTTGCAAATACATGAAGAGGAGTAGACCAGCTACTCCAAACATCAGTACTGACACAAAGACTTGTCTTAGGTTCATGACCCTGTCAGAGGGTTACTTTTCAGCTTTCAGAAAGACGCATGGTTCAGTTTTCTGCAGTTTTCAGCATGCCTGCATCTCCTTCAGTAACCTCCCCTGAGACAATGACCTGGAATAACAAGAGACGGAGCTAGTTCTTGTGTTATATTTTTACTCTTCACAAGAGACTGTGTAAACAGCATGCTGTATACAAGCTGGAGCTCTTACGAGCCGTTACTTTTGGTGCTTAGATATGTGTTCATGATCTCAGCAGTCTTTCTATCTCTGGATGAGTTCCAAACTGAAGTGTTTCTCACTGTGAAGACCATTCCACCTCCACACTGCCAGACATCATTTACTGCTATAACAGAGGGGGGTGACACCCCAGACAAGATGTCCGGGTGTCACACCAGTATACCACTGCACACCAGCCATCACAGCCGAGAAGGTACAGTAGCATCTGCAGACCCACCAGGGTGACCAGACTATGCCCTGGTACCCTGCGATGGGCAACCCAGTGCCTGTGCTTCTGGACACACAACCCCGTATGCCCAAGAAAGGATGCCTGCAGTCACTCCTGCAACACAACTCTGCTTGCAGTGCCTTGACATCAGTTCAGCACTCTTAATGTCTCCACATCGGTTCAACTAATGCTTTTGGGAATCATGCTCTGACATTGACCTTCAAAAAGGAATCTAAGTATAGTTTTGCAGGGTTAGTGAAAGCCAGCATAAGACAATGTCAGTAACACAGGAGGAATTGTCAAGAACCCAATTCTTGACACTAAGTTCAATGGAAATGAGATCAAATGTAAAACCCGACCAAAAAGATTACTTTCTTGTACAGCAGAGGACCCAGAAAGAAATAATTTACCTAATACCCCGCCCTTGCTGCAAAGGGGCCCTAAAGTTCAGTTTATTGACAGCAGAACATAGAAGACACTGTGGGTCATAAAAAAAACCCAGCCCCTTCACCTCAATCAGAACACATTCGTTTTGAAAGCATGTTACTAGATGCTGAGGGGCAGCTGTTGAAACTGGCCTGCACAGCCAAAGAAAAAGTGTTAAAATTCAACACAATGGACACTCTTGTGAGCGCGTATCTGATAGAACAGTTTGGTTAACTACTAAAAAGCATGCAAACAAAAACTCTTGAGCTTTTAAAGGAAAAGAACCAACTGCAAAATGCTTTAAAGAGAAATCTGTTAAAGGAACAGAGCTGAAGTCTGTGTGCATCCAAATAAAAAGAACAAAACACAGGCGTTCCACAAGTTTGTATTTTTAAATAACTCAGCAACCGTACATCTATAATTGCTGAGTTTCTAGAAATGCACATGTGCATAAGGCTAAGCAGGAACCATGAAAAATAGCTGTTGAATGAGCAAAAAAGCTACATTAAGGACACGAGGTATCAAGAACAACAAAACTGCATTCAGAACTTTACAGGGTCTTTTTCCAATTCTGTGCCATTAAAACTACGTACGCTGCTCTGAAGCACAATCTTGCCTGCAGAAAATGTAAACCAGAGTTTAAATATTAATCATTTTATATGTAATTGTTCTGTAGAAGGCAGATAGCTAGACATTAACAGAATGTAAATGTCCACTCTGAAGTCTGTTTCAAAGCTGGAATGAAGGTGAGTAGGTGCTTTACTCCATCTTTTTCTTTCTGCCTTGATTCTGCAGATATGAAGTTTCCTACACATTATATACATCTACCTGTTTGCAGCTGTTCTGGTGATGCACAGAACTGGAAGCAAGCAGTGAGGACTGGACAAAATCTTACGGAAAATGCTTGGGGAATTCTCTGTGAGATGCCTTTCGTAAAGGCATGGGCTAGTGGACCCTCCTTTCAGCCAGCTCTTCCTCAGCTGTGCGTCTTTTCCTACTGTGCCCTCAGCATTCCCAGACTTGCAGTCTTCCTTATCTACACTAAAAGGTTTACTTAGGTCTTGGCACCTAACTTCAATCCTACACTAAATGCACCGCTTGCATGTCTTCAGAAATCAGCCTTGCTGAAGAGACAGAGGCTTCTCAGCATAAGCAGTGCTTCAAGAGCCATCAAAGGACCAACAAATACAAACCTCTTGTTTTCCCCCAGACAAAAGCTGTGTTGTTCATGCAACAAGACATTGACAGCATCTGGATTAGGAGAAAAAAAAAAAAAAGACAGGAAGGTCTGAATGGGTATCTTTGAAATAAATTAATTAAATTGCAGGTACTAGGAAGAAGAATTCAATTTCTTTTGGAAAAGTTGTTCCAAATCCATAACTTTCTGCCTTACAATGAAAAAAGAAGGCAATCTACACATATACAACAAATAGTGTCATGCCTCCAAATAAGCCTGTTTTTGTGGTTTTGTCACTTGTTTCTATCTTTGATTACACAGAACTCTTGTATTTTCTGCCCTCCTTTCTGAAAACCAACGTCTCTGAGTGGGCAAGAAAAGCTCAGGCCACATGGGTGATGCTAAAAGCCAAGTATCTCACACCACATCTCCATGAGCATTTCTGACATGTAGGCTGGTACTGCTATTCTTTCCAGCCACTTGCTCTCATCATCCCTGACTGCCCAGCTCTTGCCACCACCATGAAGGCTTACTCACGTGCACAGTAACATTCAGAAAGCTCATTCAGCTAAAAAATGCCACAGAAAGAAGGAATGGGGACCTTACTGGCAAAGGAAGTCAGGAAACACTTCTTTAATCAAACTACATCACGCAAAGGATTTACCCAAGGAAGAGTGCCAATGGTTTTTCTTTTAGCAACACCAGGCATCGCACGCATCCGTGGCACGTGACAGCATAGAATATACAGCTGACCTTGCCCAAACACCATCATGGGTGAATGCAGCACCATCTACAAGCCTTGCATCATCACTTTTCAGATGCACAGTAAAATCAGGAGCACTTTCAAGCAATTTAATCTCTGAACAAGGAAACAGATGTTTTTCTACTAGGTTATTTTCAGTTTTTAGTGGATAGAAGTACTTAAAAGGAAACAGCATTTTTATTTGCTTTAATTTTTTTATAACTACCAAACACACCCTAAAGCCAATTTACTCCACCATCACATCACTACAATTATCTTTGTATCAAGAGTTTTCATGCTGCTTGTAATTAGTTTAATTTATTTAAATTTAATTTATATGAAACCATATTCTTTGTTTATGTGTTGGCTAGGTTTTAAGATTAGTTTTAAACAAATGTAGCATTAGTTTTAATTAAGACTACCTATTTCAGCACAGGCTAGACTAAATGCATCAAACCCATACAAAATGTGAAGCGAATCTGCTACTTTATAAGATTTTTAAAGGCTTTTCAGCTTGAATAAGTAGTTTAATTTATTTACCACAGTGATTTGTAACCCACATATGAAAAAATGATAGCAGCATTAAAAAAAAGTCTGTGTCTATGAGTCTTCTAGTAGAAATTGAAAAATGGCCACACAACACTGACAAATTTGCTCCTTTAGTATTAGAAAGCAATGGTCATGGATAACAGTCTCTGGTATCCTGGCAAAGAGGAAATACCTGCAAATATTCGTTAATCAAGATGAATGCTCTCTTGTGGCTTTGAAGGAAGAGTCAACCAGCGATTACTTTCAACCTAGAGTATTTCCAAAAGAGATCAGCCGCATCCAGACAAAGGTTCAGCATCCCTAGTTAAGCCCTAAAGGCTTCTTTCACCCAAGTCCTAGGCAACATGGCTCTGCTGACCATGCCGCTGGACAGTATGCTTGACATGGGGAACTAATGCAGCCTAAGAATCCACTGTGTGTCTCTCACCTATGCTGCACTCAAGTCTTTCTTTAGCCCAACCTCACTCTCATCTCTTTTGGAAGTAGGGACTCCTATGTCAACTCAAGTTGTCACAGAAAATGTCATAGTGACCTATGCACCCCTGAATTTCAAGTCCTTTGGAGTACTGAAGAGAGATTATGACATATTGCTCTTGCCTATCATGGAGAAACAGTTTATCTGGCAACAAAACCACTACATGCCTTAGGAACTTGACAACTTTATTCATATCTGAGGCCAAATTCTTTAATTCCATTGTCAAATTAAAGAGTTTCAAGAATCTACATTCCACTCATATAAAACTTTTGCATTTTTCCCAAAGTGTTTTGGGTCCAGTCCACATACCTATACAGAGCCAACACAAGCAATCAAAATAGCACAGGCACCCAAAAATGAGGCAGATTGCATCTCCTGCCTTTGGTATGATTGCTCATTTCAGTACATCATCCACCTTTCTCTTCCAGGCAAGTAAATACACCTGCAGCTGAGAAGAGGAACCTCCAGCACTCAGGTACCATTCCTGGCTTCTTCCTATTCCAGACAACACAAAACGAAGTGGGGATGTCACCCTCTATGTCAATGACCAGCTGGAGTGCATGGAGCTCCATCTGGGAATGGATGAGAAGGCAACTGAGAGTTTTAGGGTCAGGATTGAAGGGAGCACAGGGACAGGGCATCTCCTACAGGCCACCTGAACAGGAAGACTGAGTGGATGAGCTCCTCTATAGACCAGTGGGAGTAGACTCACATTCACAAGCCCTGGTCCACATAGGACTTTCAACCACCCTGATATCTGTTGGGGGAACAACACAGCAGGGCACAAGCAATCCAGAATTTTCCTGGAATGCACTGATAATAACTTCCAAGTGATGGAGGAGCAAATGAGGAAAGATGCCATGCTGAACCTCACTCTTAACAAGGAGGAGTTGGTACAGGGTGTGAACCTCAAGGGCAGCCTTGGCTGCAGCAACCATGAAACGGAGTTCAAGATCTTCAGGGTAGTAAGGAGGGCTGGTTCACTAGCCTGGACTTCAGAAGAGCATGTTTTCACCTCTTTGGGAATCTGCTTGGTAGAGTACCACGGGACAAAGTGCCCTGGAGGGAAGAGGAGCCCAAGACAGCTGTCACTCCCTCCTAGCTCAGGAGAAAAGCATCCCAACAAAGGGAGTCAGGCAAAAATGCCCAGAGGCCACCATGGATGAACAAGGAGCTCCTGGGAAGGTGCAAACACAGGATGAAAGCCTCCAGAGGCTGGAAGCAAGGTCAGGCAGCGTGGGAGGAATACAGAGAAGCTGTCTGAGCAGCTAGGGATCAGGGTAGGAAAGCTAAAGCCCTGATAGAATTACATCTGGCCAGGGATGCCAAGGGCAACAAGAAAAGCTTCTGTAGGTATGTCAGTGATAAAAGGACTATGAGGGGAAATGTGTGCTCTCTTCAGAAGGAAGTGGGAGACCTGGTTATGTGAGATATGGAGAAGGCTGAGGTACTCAACAGATTTTTTCCATCAGTCTCCACCAACATCTAGCCACACTGCCCAGGACACAGAAGGCAAAGGCGGGGACTGGGAGAATGAAGATCAGGTTCAAAGCCTTCTAAGGAGCCTGAAGGTGCACAAGTCCCTGGGACCTGATGAGATGCATCCATGGGTCCTTGAGGGAACTAGCAGATGAAGTGGCCAAGCCACTCTCCATCGTAATTGAGAAGTCATGGTAGTCTGATAAAGCTCCCACTGACTGGAAAAAAGGAGACCATTAACACCCATTTTTAAAGAGGGAAAGAAGGAAGACCTGAGGAACCACAGGCCCATCACTCTCACTTTTGAGCCTGGCAAGACTGGAGCAAATCCTCCTGGAAACTGTGCCAAGGCACGTAGAAAATAAGGAGGTGATTGGTGACAGCCAACAGGGTTCACTAAAGGAAAAATCATGCCTGATGAATTTGGTTGCATTCTACAACGAAGTTGCAGCATTGGTAGAAAATGGAAGAGTGACAGATGTCATCTACCTGTCCAGCCTAACAACCTGGTCTCTCAATTGGAGAGATGTGGATAAGGAAATGGCTGGGTTGCCACATTCAAAGAGTTGTGGTCAACAGCTTAATGTCCAAGTGCAGATCAGTGACAAGTGGTATTCCTCAGGGATTAGTATCGTAGACTCATAGAATATCCTGAGTTGGAAGGGATCTATAAGGATCATTGTGTGCAACTCGTGGCTTTACACAGGGCCAGACAAGTCAGAGCATGTGACTGAGTGCATTGTCCAGACACTTCTTTAACTCTGTCCAGCTCGATGCTGTGACCACTT
>VZTU01004372.1:1476175-1513505 GCA_013400835.1 Zapornia atra | reverse complement strand
CCCTCCTCTGTCTCGTCTCGCCCAGCTCCGCAGGTCCGGACGTCGGCCCCGGCCTGCCCCTGCAGCTCGACACGCCGTCCCTGCTCTCCCAGCCGTCCTTCGTCCTCGCCGCCAGCGCTGGCACCGGCATGGTCCCCTCTCCGCCCTCCTACCACAAGCCGCTGGTTCCCCTCCACCCCGTGAGCGTGGCCGTGCCCCGGGAAGACCCGACGCCCTCCACCTCTGCCAGCCGCCCCTCTGCACCCACTGCCTTCCACACCAGGATCGCGCCAGCCCCCTCGAAGCCAGCGGGACAGCAGGGACTCGCCCCCGAGGCCCGCGATGGCCCGGCACCTGCCGCACGGCACGGCGGCAACATCGGCCTCGCTCTCTTCGGCGTTGGGCTCCTTAATAAAGCCTTGTTCCAAAGCCTGCTGGAGGAAAACGGCTGCTGCCTGCTTTACGTGGTGGAGGACCAGCTGGAGGAGGTGGAGCAGGCCTTTGGCGCAGAGTTCCTGGCCGGCACCAGGGTGCTGCGGCAGCAGGACGCCGATGTGGCGCTCAACGATCAGCGGTAATGTCTGCCATCAGCTCCTGTGCTGCTGCTGCCCGCAGCGAGCCCTGGGGCAAGTGTCTCACAAGGCTGGCTTGCTTCCCCGCTCCTGCCCGGTGCCCTGGCCAGCCCAGGCCGTGCTCCCGAGGCCGTGTCTGTGAGCGAGACTTGGGTGCTGTTGCAGGCTGAGCCTCATGTGGCGCCTCACCTGCCCGTGGGCGCCTCGGAAGTCCCCAAGCAGCTTAGTTTGACTCATGTGCCTGGTGGAAACTCGGAGCAGTGTAATTGCAGGCGGTTTTGCAAGAGAGGAATCCCCCTTACCTTGCTCTGTTCCCATAGAGCAGTAAACAACACGTGTCCCTGCTGCTTGCCTGTTTTCCGGCCTCGGAGTGGCTGGCTGACTTTGGGAGCTCTTTTGGAAGGGGCTGAGATGAGCCAGGATTGCTGCGAATAGGAAAGGTGGTGTTTTGCTTTCCAGTTAAACTGAGCCAGTAACATGCAGTCCTGTGGCTGTGGCTGGGTCTCAGGTCACTATTTTATATATCATGGCAAGCGTGAAAGAGCTTTAAGGAAGAGTTGGACGTGGGGATCCTTCTGGGTCCCTTCCAACTCAGGAGATTCTGTGGTTCTAAGACACTGGAAACTTGGGAATGGTGATAAGGTCTGACAGACTGATGGCTTGTTCAGCAGCTCTACCACATAAACATGGTATCTGTGTGTGCCTTAACCAGCAGGATTGAAGTCATTGTCAAAGGGTCACTTTAAAAGGCTTTCTCCCCTTTTGGTGATGCAGGAAAAGCTCCACAATTCCCTGGTGCTGCTTCTAATTTCAGCCAGATTCGGGGTTCCCTTGTTTCTTCCTCACGAGCTGGCCCCAGGTTCCTTTCATGGCATAACTGCTGCTTCCAAAGTTTTATGCCTGGGGGTTTCAGGGCTTCTTTTAACAGTTCTGCAAAGCTTGAGGCCTCTGTCAGAAAAGTACCTGTAACTAGGAGCTCTTGAGCGTTGTTCCTCCCAGCAAGAGCTTTGTCTTCACTGAGGGTCTTTGTTTTGACTCCTGCAGAGTCTCTGGAGCCATTATTTGTTCTCCACCTGAAGAAGCCTCTGAGATGGTGATCGATGCGTTACGAGCAGGTAAGAGGGATGTCTCCAAACTCAGCTTTACCTGCAGCTGGTTGCATGTGCTGGGGCAGAGCCAGTCTGCCTGTGCAGGGCTTTACATGGGGGTGCTCCCTCCTTCCGGCAGCGTGCCTTGAGTTCTGCAGCCCTCCAGTTGCTGAATTAAAGGGAAATTAGCCCCCTGGTGACACTGGCATTCATGGCTTCACACCAGTGGAGTTTGTACTGTGGTGGTCCCAGTATGGAGTGTCTGGTCCTGGGAACACTGGTGGGACTGGGAGGAAAGCTGTCTTTCAGAACAGTTGCACTTCTCGAGGCCAGGTACAACCAAGGCCAGGTACAACCACAGCTGGGGCCAGGAGTGAGTAGCTCCAGCAGATACCAAGCTGTGCTGAGGGTTGATGGGACACACGTTCTCCGGCACGGTGACACATGTGTGTTCCAGCCAGGCAGAGGTGTCCTGTGCAGACCCCCCCCTTGCCTTCAGCCCCGTGCCCTGTCCCTCTCTGCACAGGAAAAGGTGTGTTTTGTGAGAGGCTGCCCAGCTTTGACAGGCAGACAGCAGAAGCTTGTTTCGATGAAGCCGACAGATGCGGGAGGCCGTTGGTGTGTGGATTCTACAAGTAAGACTGGCGTTTTTCTCCTGATGGGTGCTTGATAAGCGCGTGCCTGAACGCAGCGCTGGCTCCCCGGGCTCTCCTGAATTTGTCCTCAGATAAACTCAGTTTCACTGCTGCTCATTAATGCTGCTCATCTGGGAGTTAATTGGGTTGGCTTCCTGCTTCATGTGTGATGGAGATAAAATCGGGCTGTCATGAGATGAACATAAGAGCTCGCTCAGACAGATGCTAGTGGGGGCTCTGAGGGTGTTTTTAGAATGCAGGAGCTCAGGGAGCTCTGCCCAAAGCCCAGAGTGCTGCAGTGAATGGGGCCTGGGCTGTCAGCAGCGCTCACTGGGTGGGTGTGGGCTGGTGGTAAAACCCCCGCGGTGGCTTTGTGCTGCCCTGCAGAGAAGAGCTGGGTTCCTCACAAGTAACACTCAGAACTCACCTGTGTTCCACACACACCAACAGGTAACCACACAAACACCCACCTTAATGGTCACCTCTTCTGCCCGAGCACTCTGCATGCAGGGCTGACTTTGACCCACCCCTGGATGAGGTTTGGGTTGACCTCAGCTGGACAGAACCCTGTGGGCCAGGCTCTGCGATGGGCTGGGGGTGATGGGCCTGACCTTCACGTGCTTTTAGTGCCCACAGTGCCTTCCCTGAGCTTGTTAAAATCTCACGGGGCAGCTCTGAGGCTCGTTTGCAAGAGGAGAATCGCTGTGTTAACAGGTGGCTGAGGGGGGAAGGCTGCACCAAACCCCCTCTGCACGGTGAGGGTCGCATCCCATCGCAGGCTCGCTGCTGTTGAGCTGGCCTAGTGCACTGTGGCAGTAACGGCAGCCTGGGTGACCTGTCCCTCTTGGGGACACTGTGCCACATCCCTCCCTTGTCTCTCTCTGAAGGCGCTTTGACCCAGCGCTGCAGTTCCTCTGCAAGAAGGTCCGTGACAGCCAGGCGCTGGGCAGGATCCACCGGATATCCACCATCAGCAGCATGTATCCCGCAGCCTCTCTGAGCTTCCTGAAAACCTCAGGTACCAAGAGCTTGGCAGAATTCCCTTCTCATGGGGCTGGGAATGTGTCTTGCCCATGTTCCACCGGCAAGCCCCCTCTGTGCAGCCTGATGGTGCACTGGTTTGATTTTGAGCAGTGTTCCCTTTCCCAGGCTTTATTTTTGTTGCATTTCTCTGTTTGCTTTTAGAATTCATCTCTTTGTTGGCAGGGGGCTCTTTATATCGACCTGGGGGTGGTTCAGGAACACGTGCTGGCTGGGTGTTTTAACTGTGGGGACCTTAATGCCCTGTTTGGCTTCCTGCAGGTGGAATTTTTTACAACGCTGCTGTGCACGATATCGATATCGTCAGCTTGTTGCTGGGAGAGAGCGCACCAGACACCATCTTCTCACTGGGGCACGCGTTCTGTGCAGGTAAGAAAACATCTCTTGATGCTAGCACGTACCTCTGGCCTTGGCTACTACCTGTGGGCAGGGAGGGTGTGGGAGCAGGGTTCCCTCACAGAACAGCTGAGTCTGGCAGCGTGGAAGGCCAGTCTCTGGGATGCTGGTGTAGGCAGGGCGCTTAGCGCTGGCTTCTGAGCTGGTGCTGAGCAGCTGCCGTAGAGCTGGTGCTGAACCCTCTGTGGCACCGAGGGGTGCAGAGTCAGCTGTGTGAAATCTGGGGTGCAGGGAATAGTGACCAGGGCTCTGCTCCCCCAGGAACATCAGCACAGCCTTTCCCAGCTCTGTGCTTTCTCCAGCTGCGCTGCTGCTGCCCCACTGGTCTCTGGGCGCTGCCCAAGATGGGGGTTTGCTGGGGTTGCGTGGAGCCGGCGGGCACGCTCTGGGTTGCCAGGCTCATTCAGACTAACCAGCAAACTGCAAGCTGCCGTTTTTCAACGGTTTTAATTAAAGTAATTGCAGCTGCTGCCGACCTTGCCTGGCTGTTGTTGGGAGGTGTAGTGTGCAGCGTTACAACCTGTGGTAAGGCGTTGAAACGCAGCAAACGCCCTGGGGTGACTGTACCATCCACCTCGGTGCAGCTACTGGCTGGAAGTTCCCCATCTTGGTCATCATAAGCTGCAAAGGCAAATGTGTTTGGGAAAAGGTGTGGAAGCCCTTCTGAGGGCGAGTCACGGGCTGGGAAGGTGGAGGTCAGGCCCGGGCGCTTCTGCAGAGCTCACAGTAAACCAGCTGGTGTACAGTGTGGGAAGCGCTGTGCTGCTGGTACTGAGGGGCCGGCGTTGCCTCTGGGAGGAGGAAGAGCGCCTTGTAGTCGTAGTACCTGGGGGTGTGCTGTTCCTGGTGTGAGCCAGTGCCTTTTCTGTCACTCAGATATGGCCTACTTGAAGGATGCGGACACGGTAGCGGTCAGCATGAAATTTCCTAGCGGAGCAATTGTGACTGTGGACGTCAGTCAGCACTGCACCAAAGCCTGTGATCAGAGACTAGAGGTGTGTTCTTACTGCCCAGCCCAGCCCAGCCTGCTGCAGGCTGCACCCTCTGCGTCTGCCCCATGTGGGCCTCGGGCACGGCTCGCCAACCAACCCAGGCAGCAGCAGGTGGCCTGTGCTTGCTAACCTGCAGTCTGCTTCCTCTCTTGCTGCACAAATTCTGCCTCTGTTCACACGTGTCCCACTAGGGTTGTGAGCTGCACCCAACCCAACAAGGGCAAGAACTGGCGTTGCCTCTCCTGAGGCTGAAACAGCACCATGTGGCTCCATCGTGGCCTGTCTGGGGTGTTAGTAGGTGTGCAGCAAGCCAAGAGATGAGGGTGTAAAAGGGAAGAGAAGCAGCAGCTTGGAGGCAAATAGTCTGTAAATTCCTAAAGTCACCAATTGAAGCAGCCTTGTGGGCTGGATTTGGGGAGTGATGGCTGTTAAATGCTTAGAAACGGAGCTTGGCTTGGATGGAAGGAGTTAAAACCAGGAGGTGTCAGTAAGCAGGAGCCACTGCACTACGACACCCACCTGTCCTGTCCCATCTGTGCTGGGTGTGCATCGGTTTTAACTCCTCATAGGAGCTGCTTCTCCCATGGTCATACAAGCCAGGGCTTCTCCAGCCAGCTGCATCAGGTGGAGGGCTGGTAACTGGAAAACTTTGTTCTTCTTCCTGTTGGCTGCTTCCCTGCAGGTTCACGGTTCTCAAGGGACCTTACGGGTCGATAACCAGAATCCCCTGGGCATTACGGAGCACGGCACCTCGGTGTCCATATACCCACAGACCCAAGCTGACCGCTACAGAGACGCGCACAGGGAGCTCTTCAGACACTTCCTGAGAACCCTGAAAGGTACAGCCAAGGCCTGTGCTAATGCTCCACATCACTTGGGGTTCAGTGAATGCTTCCTGAGGTCAGTGTTTGGGTCTGAAAGCCCTGGGAGGAACGAGTAGGTGTGGAGATGGGGTCTGAGGTTCTCACTGTGAGGTCGGTGAGACGGGTGAGGGACGGAGCGCTGACCTGCAGCTCCAACTCAGCCGCAGGCAGGAGGGAGACCGGGCTGGAGCCTTCAGCTCAGAGTCTGAGGCCGCAGCTCTGGCTGCTGCCGGGGGATGCCACGGTGGGCAGCCATGTGCTGAAAGGCAGAGTGGGTTGGTGATAGGTGTTTCCTTCCTGTCCCTGCAGGCAAGGAGCCCCCCGTGATCACCAAAGAGCAGTTCCTCTGGACGATTCAGGTCGCTGCAGCTGCCGAGCAGTCCTGGAGGAACGGATCCGCAGTTGACTTGCGCAGCGCAGCAGCAGACCCGTCTGTCATCAAGACTGAGATCATGTGATGGGTAACAGGGAAGCCGTGCTGCAGCGAGGCCTTGCCACCAGCAAGGTCCCCACTCTTGCCTGAAGTAAGACTTGGGGTTTGACATTTCCTCTGGGAATGCTCAGAAGACCGAGACACTTGGGAAGCGGAAGAGCTGCGGATGTTTCTTAGGGCATCAGCCAGAACCCTGGAGAAATTCTGTGGGGTTTCATCCAGGTGGCTTTTCCTCCTCCAGAGCTCTGCTGGCCATGGAGCTGTATTCCCAGGAGAGGATGGATGCTCCTGGTGCCGTGGCAAGGCCTGGAGCAGCTCCAGCCATGGGAGGAACAGCTCCTGGCAGCTTCGCCAGCCCGACACTCCACACGGGAGCTGCTGTCTGGTCGCTGCCCCTTTGGAATGTGTGGGAACAAGACTCCTGTGCTTGACTCACCTCCAGACCTCCTATTTATTGTTTGGTTTGCTGATCTCATGGGGTTTTCTAAATCTTTTTGTAATGAGGATCTAATTGTCTTGGGGGTGGGAAGAAGAAATGAAGCAGCAGGGAGGGAGGGAGGGAGACAGGCCGGTGGCCATCCCCACGTTAGAGGTGGGACATGTTGAAGGCCACAGATCGAGGTGTTTCGTAGAGGGGTGACATGCTCAGGCGTTCAACCTGTGAGTCTGCCCCCAGGGCCCTGCCCAGGACCCTAGGCTGCGGGGGGGTGGTGACTCAGCACCAGGGCTGAGCACAGCTGGGGTTCCACACATTTTGGTAGCAGAATGGAGCTGATAATCACGTCGCTGAGCATGGGAAGGGCACCTGGTTACATGTGTTAAAGGGTTGGGCTTGTTCCAGTCCAGCAGATCTGGAATACACACCAGAGAGGAGGACAGTGCCTTCAGCGTGGGGCCAGTCTGCACTTAAACTGGGTCCTTTGTACCCTCCCTTCTTGCACTGGGCTTGTTGCAGCTGTGTAGGATTTACTGGTCTTGCCTACTTCTCACACGCTGGTTTGCAGGGTCCTGTGGAAGCTTTTTTACTGGAGTCAGATGCCACCCCTGCCTTGTGTGTCTGTTCATAAGGACACTTCTCACGAGGTTCTGTAGTTCAGTGAATTTCCTACGTATGGAATGTGTATTTCTAAGACTAGGAGTAGCAGTGAGGTTTGTAACTAAAGGCGGTTCTCTCCTGGGAATACTGGGCTTTAACAGCGGGATCCTTCGAGCCGAGGAAAGCGGTGTCTTAGCAATAAAGGCTGCCACTGATTTCATTCTCTTCCAGTCATTTATGGATAAAACCGCCCGTTTGGCCTCTAGAGCAAAGCAGACTCTTGCCTCTCTAAGCAATTTCTCACTAGCAGGTGGGTTTGCTTCCGTTTTGGGGGGCTGGCTCTGCCACCGTGTGGGGCATTGAGGGAGCATTGGGAGCTCTTGGTGTGGGCAAAGCCACCCATCTATGGGCAGCGACCTGGGCACCTGAGCAGTAGCCCTGGGCATGGGAGGAAAGCTCTCTGCTCCCTGGGGCTGGCTCTGCTCAGGGGGAGCAAAGGGTCCCCTCTGCCCTGTCGCTCAGTGAAGCAAAGTGACTTCACGCCCTTCACAGCCTCAAACCTCAGGGCTTGTGTGGGGACAGGAGGGCGCTTTCTGTGCGACAGAAGTTGCCAGACGTTGTAATTCCCACTGTGCTTTTATTGTGTTACCAGAAAACCCCCAAACGAAACCAGAGCTATAAAAGAACAGGTTTTCCAGAGGTAACAGCACAGAAATGGCATCCCTGCCGTGGCCGGGGCGTTCCTTGGGGGCAGAGGCCTTGCTTAACGATAGAACACGAGTGATTGTTTCAGACCCTTTCAAGCATTAACGTGATCTGGGGGCACAGGTTCACATCTCAGCAGTGCTGGTGGAGCTGGGTTCCTGATGGCCTCGGACAGGGCACCTGCCCCGGGCAGGAGGCGGTGCAGAGCCCGTTGCGTGAGGAAGAGGAGGCTGGCTGCATGCTGAAGGCTCAGAGCTGCCATCACACACCGAGGTGAAGGTGACAGGGAGGATGTGGGGCACTGCTGGGTTCACACTGGTTTTCCCCATGATATCCTCCCTTGGACTCCAGCCTGCAAGGAGGGGAGGGCGCATCTCGGCTGAGCCCTGAACATCACAGGTGAGACAAGGGGCGTCACCTTCCAAAACCTGCAGTCACTAGGAGGGCAGGGAGGGGGGCAGGCCCCAAACCCAATTGTGTTCATCCTTCCTGCTGAGGGTTTTCTACAGCCTGAATCAACACACCAATTACACCCAGAAACAACTGACCAGTGACAGAAAACAGCAGAGACAGGGACATGGTCACCTCGTCGGTCTCTGCGCTCCAGGGCAGGACCAGGCTCCCAGCCCTGGGCTGTGGCTCAGCAAAGCCCCAATGCTGCAGGGAGGGATGGGATGGGTCTGGCCCTGGCTCCCCGGGAGCACTCGCACACACTGGCTGTGGGAAAGGCGCTCTGGGAATGGGGACTGGGACTGGGTAAGGCTGGAGAGGCTTCATGCTGGGGCATGCAATGAATCTCCCTGCGTCTCGCTGTCGGGAGGAAGTGTCACTCTTTATAGCTTACACGAAAATAAATCTTTGTTCTCCATACAGCACGATGAGCGCAGCCTATGTACAGTCGCTTCCGTTTATATACACAATATTTAGGTACATGAACACACCAGGAACTGACATGGGTTCTTTTCTGCTCTACAGCGAAGGGGAGGAGAGGGCTGCTGCCCCTGGGGAGAGCCGGCCATGCCGCTTCACAGCTCCTGCGGGCAGGTCCCTGTACCCAGGATGGAACGGGGAAGGGTGAAGTGCTTTTGGGGCACGCTGGATGCCACAGTGGGTATGGCTCTGCGGGGCAGGCGGCCACGAGGAAGCCGGTCTCGTGGAGAGAAAGATGTGCCACTGTTTTACTCCCCATCTCTCGGGTGTGGGGATCCCCTGTTCAGACGTGGGACGGTGTCAGGCACCAGCAGTGCATCCCCTGCCACGGGGGCAGAAAATCCGTGGCTCAGCCACCCTCCCGGCCCCCGGCGCTGCCAAAGCCACCACAGTTTCCTCTCCGGGGAAGCCCGGGGGCTGTGCCTTGTCACACAGCTTGCAGCAGTTCCCCTCCAGACAACAAAATCATGCTGTTCAGACACCCAAGGCGGAAAATATTTTTCACAGGGGTTTTGTTCCCCCCCCCAGGGTCTCCTGCTGCCGCCTCCTGAGCCCCTCAGTTGATCTCTCCCTCTGTGAATTCTTCCTTTATCGACTGTTTGCGAGATTTGCAGTCTGGGAGGTCGAACCCAAAGTCTGCCCACTCGTCGGCCGCGCCGCGGTTGGGGATGGTGATGGTGTGGCGCACGCGGAAGTGCACGGCCTCCATCACGCGCTGCCGCTGCAGCTCGCCCGAGCTGCCGATGGAGATGGTGGAGGCGTTGCTGCTGGAGCGGATGAGCTGCTGGGCCCCATAGTCGTGGCTCTGCTTCAGCTCCTGCAGACCCCTCCAGATGATCATCCTGTACTGCTCCGGGATCTTCAGTGCTCCGAGGTCCTGGAAGAACAACGCTGCTGAGGTACAGCCAGAGCCAGCCTGGGGCACCCAGCTCCTGTTTCGGGGGGATGTGGGTGTGATGCCTGAGCACCTGGCAGTGGTGGGGCCGGATTACCCCCGGTCACAACACCAAGCCCACGGGAGCATCATCCCCAGGGGGTTTCTCTGCTGTAACCAACGGCCGAGCGACTGGTTAAAGAACTTCCTGCTTTTTATGGGGTGGCCTCACATCAAGGTGATGTGAAGATGGGGTGGATGGACACTTTTCCCCTCTGGATGCTGCTGCAGAGCAGCATGGGAAGTGTCCTCGTGTCTGTCCAGCTAGGCTGGCATCTCCTCAGCCCTGGACCAGGAGCCTGGAGCAGCATCTTCTGAGAGCCAGAGCAATGCTCTGAGGTGGGTGGCAGCGGGATGCTGCCACACTGAGAAAGGCAAATGAGGGCCAAAACTTCAGGGCTGGGGCTCCCTGCACCCCAACAAACAGCGAGAGCTGCCAGAGCCCCGTGTTAATGCCACACACAGAGACTCAGGGCAGCGTGACGAGACAACGAGCAGCCATTAGTAACTACAGACACCGACTGGGACACACAGCTCAGCCACCCGGTGCAGCCTCTGGCAGCTCACAGAGTGTCAGGGAGTTAGTTCAGCAGACGGTCCAAAGCCTGGCTACGGTTACACAACTGGCCCCAGCTACCACTGAAAAACCATCGTGCCTCCAGCAGCAGCATCACCGCGTCTGGCAGCAGCTGCCGGGTAGAGCCGGCTGCTGCCTGTGGGCAGAGCTGGGGCAGGAGCTTTGCCTCAGCCAAAACACCACCGCTGAGATTTACAGGGCTGCCTCGGGCTCGGAGGGGTTACGATTATTTCCTTTCCCTTCCTCTCCTCACACTGAGGGGCTGGGGAAGCTGCTGCGGCTTCCGTGCCGCCCTCCTGCGCTCTCACCCCGAGCCGATGCTCTGTGCAAGCTCGGGCACTTCCAGCATCCCCTCAACAGCTTTTCGGGCAGCTTCTGCCTCGCCTGGGCTGCTCCACTCCTGGCTGCAAATTCCCTGGGGCTGAACTCCCCTGTTTCAGCCTCTTTTGTCTTACAGACTAACAGGGGAAGAGGAAGGATGGGGTTTAGCAGTGCCGGGGTGGGGGTGGGGGGGGGTGGGGTGGTTCCTGCTGGGTTGTCTCACCGAGCACCTCAGCTGCTTTTTTGGTGGAAAATCCCCCCAAGGTCTGGGGAACGTTCAGTGCTTCTGTTTCCAACAGTCTGGAAGCACCAGTTCAGACTGTCATAGTGATGACTGAGCTACAGCTCACTCCAAAGGCCGAGGAGGATGTGGAGAGGGAAGGCTCCCTGGGGAGCAGCACGTACTAGGTGGGACAGGTCGGTGCTCACCTCCCCCTCCCCTTGCTCTGTCCCTGCTTTTCAGACCCGGAGCTGACAGAAACAAGTGGTAAGAACAGATCTCCCCAAAGCATTTACCTCTATGGATAGGTTCTGCAGGTGGTAAATATTCTGTAACCCTTGTGAGGTGAAATAGTCGATGCAGTTTGGACACCCCAGTCCTGTCAAAAAACTGCAGAAAACAGTCGGAAGATAAAGAGGCATTAAAGTCTCATGGACAAAACCTGCTGCTCGGAGCCATCGCTGTCACGGCAACGGGTGGTTTGGGTCACCGGTGAGGTGGGGGGCTCTGGGGGGGTGCCAAGGGCTCCTGCTGCCCCGGGCTTGGCTGCTGTTCCCCACCCCTGTGCTGGGGAGGGGCTGTGGGGAGGCCGGGGGAGCTCAGAGCTGGGATTTCATCAGCACCTGCTGCCTCCAAAGTGTGGGGGCCCCACCGCAGCCCCCCCCCGGTGCTGAAGTGGAGCGTGGGGTTACGTTCACTCCTGGAACTGCTTTTTAAAATTATTTATTATTTGTTTTCCTCCTGGTCATCAGGGGTTTCAGCTCAGAAAGTGACTTGGGGTAACTTGCAGGAGGGAGGGGGGGCAGATGGGGGCATGGTGCGCTCTGGGCAGTGCAGACCCACGGCACAGGGGGGTCCTGCACATCACACCGGGCTGCAGCTACAAATTGAACCGACTGTCCAGCCCTCAGGGTGCTGTCCCAGTGTCTGTGGACACTGCCAGTGTGTTCCTGATGGAAACAAGCCACAAGGATCTATGTGCAGGTAAGAACGGGGACAGGGAGCTCCCGGAGCTGCGTGCAGGAGGAGCCTCTCACCCGTCTGCATTCTGGTTTTAATTAAGTGGGGAGGGATGACCCGGTTTCTGTCTGACTGGTGGGTAGCTGGGCTTTGATTTCTGAGGTGGGAACAGCCCACAGTTCCATGAGCAGTGGTTTCTCAGCTGGGACCAGTGGCCACTTGACTGGTTGCGAGACAGATCCGGAGGTTAGAGCGAGGGACGACAGCAAGAGACGCCAGCAGACAAGACAGACAGGGCATCGGGCACCTTCCCTACCTGACGAGGCTGGGATCGGGGTTGTAGGGTGGAGGAGGGGTGCAGTGTGATCCGGAGACCATGGACTGGGACGAGTGGCCCCCGTTCATCTCCCCGTTGGGCTGCATGGGGTGGGTGTTGAGCATCCCGGGTCCTGGGCAGCGGCCGAGTCAATGCAACAAACAGATCAATTAACCATCACCCCAGCTCGACAACCACCCGCTCCCTCAGCATGGAAGAGCCCCCAGGAGCACTGCCTGCTGCCTGTGGTGAGGTGGGACCTTACCCATGGGCCCCAGGCTGGGCGCGGAGCCGGAGCCGTGCTGCGCTGGCTGCCCCACCAGCTGGTTGACTGAAGGCAGCTTGTTGATCCCTCCGCCGTGAACCTTATTCAGGGGGGAGAGGACGGGGCCGTAGGAGGAAGGTGTCTGCAGCTGGCTCCTGCGTGGGGACAGCCGAGCGAGCGGCCGGTCAGCCAGCAGCACGGGATGGAGCCTCCCTGCCTGGCCCCGAGCTCTCCCCAGCCCCGAGCTCTCCCCAGCCCCGAGCTCCCCCCAGCCCTGAGCTCCCCCCGGCCCTTCAGCATCGCTCGGGGCAGCCGTGCTGATGCGACTGTGGCACAGCAAAGTCCCTCTGCACCCAGAGCAGCTCTGCAGCATCGTCAGCCCTCGCTAAGGACCAGGCACTGGGCACACGTGCCATGAGCCAGCGGACCAGCCCCAGCCCAGGGGACTCTGGGGCTCTTGGGGGTCTCGCTGGTACTAACTGTCTCTGCAGGAGCTGCTGCTGCTGCTGCCGGTACGAGTCCACGAGCTGCTGTGGGACCAGCTCCATCAGCTCCAGGCTCTCCTTTATCTTCATCAGGAACTCGAAATTGTCCCGGCCTCGAACCTGGAGGAGGGAAGGAGCCCAGAGCTTGGCTCTGCTCCCATCCCACCCAGCTACCTTTCCCCACTGCCCCGTTTTTCCACCCACCCTCCACCACGAGAAGCAGCACTACTGTAGCCAGGGACCATTCGGGGCTCCAGGACACCCTGGGACATGCAGCTTTGCCTCAGTTCCCTAGGTCTGTGCTCAGCCCTGTGCTTGCCCTGTGCCACCACTGTTCACCCCCACCCTGCCCAGCATGGCATCCCTGGGGCAGAGAGGGGATGATGCCAGGGCCGTGCCCAGCCGAGCTCTCAACCAGTGCAGCTCACCAACACTTACAGGTACATAATACATCTCCTCCTCCCCATGCCGCCGCTTCTTCACGCCGGTGCCCAGCGCTGGGATGCCCTGGGGACTCTGCTTGAACGCTGGAAAGGAGAGCAGGAGAGCTTGGCACGCTGGCCTGGGAGGGCAGGTCACAGCCCTGTGACCACGGGAGCACCATGGCTCCCAGATGGATTCCACTCTGGCCCCCTGTGCCCCTCTCCCAGCAATAAGGGTGACGAACAGCTCTGGGTGGAAGCCCTGCACGGGCCCCTCTGCACAGCGGAGGGGGAGGGGAGCAGGTCCTGCGTATGGGACTTGTGGAGAAGGGTCGGAGCATCGTGCCTGGGTGGGGATTGAGCCCGGGCTTCAGCAGGGCAGTGATTTTGGGTGGGCTGGGGAAGGCTTGGAGCGGCGAGGGGGTGCAGGGGCAGGCTGGGAGCCTGGGGCTGTGCCCTGAGCCCCCCCTCTCCCGGCAAGGGGACTCACTGCGCTTGCTGGCGGTGCCGTTCTTAGCCGCGCTCTCGTTCAGCGCCTGCTGCTCCCGGTAATGGTCCTCGTCAGCCTTCCGGTCCCTGCCGGGACAGGCACAGATCCGGCCTTCGAACGACCTCCTTCCCAGGACTTGCCCGCTGGGAGGAGAGAGAAACCAGTGACAGGGGGGCAGAGAAAGGCTCCAGCTGCAGTGGTGGAAGCCCATGTGGGCTGGGACCCTGGTCCTTCCATGGCCCTTGCCCCAGCTAGCAGAGAAGAGCAATAGGCTGGGGATGCAAGGGGCTGCCACGTCCCCTTCCCCTGGGATGCTCCTTTCCAAGGGCCCCTGCCCACCCCTGCTCCCACAGCTACTCACTCTCTCGTCTCCAGGGTGATGATGATTAGGATGGGCCTCCTGTTCATTCCCCCCACACAGCTGCTGTTGCACATGAAGTTGTACAGGATGGTGGTGAACTCGGTGCCCACCTGCCCGGGGGGAAGAGCAGGTGCTGAGCAGGGAGTGAAGGGGGGGAGGCAGGCTGGGCCCCCCTGGCATGGGGCTGGCACCTTGGCAAAGGGAATGATGGTGAGAGGGTGGGAAGAGGGGACTGCACAGGGGGTCCCTGGTGTGTCCCCCAGGCAGCACTGCAGGAGATCTCCCTTTGTGCCCCACTTCCCAGCAGTCGGATGCTCGGGATTCTTGGCAGGGCTGGGACCTGCAGCTGCTCAGACTCAGCTGCTGCCAGGGTGGGGAGCGAGGAGGGGCCGGAGGTGTTCCAAGGGCGAGCGGGATGCTCCAGCCCTGCCAGCAGCACGTTCGCCCTCAGCACCAGCAGAAGCCCAGCCAGAGGCAGGAACCGGTCCTGCCCCCAGGCTGGGAGCTGCCAGGTACCTGTGGGGGCTCATAGGGCACCATCACGCTCTGCCTTCCCGTCACAGGGTCATCCACGTACTGGGAGAGGTTGTTGCCTTCCACCCGGATGAGGTGGCTGGCGGGGGCCGACTGGCCTGCAAGGCAAACCTCTGCGTTAGAGGATGCAGCCAGGATGCTCCTCCCGCGGGCGTGGGGGCTGCAGGGTGGGATGTGCGGCCCCCCCAGCCCGCGGGACGGCCCTGGCACGGGGCAGGGGGGAGAGCATCACTCACCATCGTTGAAGTCTCGGCCGAGCTCGTGGTTGGGGCAGCGCTTCACCACCTCGGTGACGTGCTCGGCCTTCTTGTAGACGGGCATGGCCCGGATGATGGTGCCGGGGGGCGGCGGGGTGGACACCTTGATCTGGATGGGGCATGTTTTCGCGATCTGGCAGTAGAGTTTCTTCAGCAGGGGGGAGTACTGGAAAGAAGAGATGCCCATGGGGTGAATGTCCCAGGGTCTGACAGATGCTCCCTGCTTGCCCTCAGCTCCCTCCGCTGCCGCAGTGCAAGCAGGCGGCTCTCTTCCCAGCACAGGGCTCCCTTCCCAGCACAGGGCTCCCTTCCCAGCACAGGGGCTTGTGCTGGGCTGGGGCAGATGCTCCCACTCGATCCGAGACAGGCGCTTCCCTTCCCTCAGCTCCGCTCACCCACCCGCCCGCTGCTTTCTCTCCGCTCCCAGTGAACTGTGAACACGGCAGCAAAGCAGCAAATTAAAATAATGACTTGTTATAAATCCAATTACTGCCTCCTGCCTGGCAGCCGCGCTGGGGGGACTGTGCTGGCACGGAGCTGATCCGTGTGCCGGCTCCGTGGGGGCTCTGTGGTGTTGCAAAGTGCCCTTGGACAGACCCAGCGACTGAAGGAAATTCCTCCTGTCCTTGTGGTGATGGTTTATTCTCCAGGCTCAATATTGGGTTTTCCCTGCAAATATTCAAATGTTCCCAAAGGAAGGGAAGGCTGCCAGCCAGCCCCACAGCATAGGTCCAGAGTGTAGCAGAGCCCCTTGGCCATGGTGCCCACCAGTACCGGTCCTGGGTCTGGTCTGAGCACAGCGGGCAGGGGCTGGCAGCACGTGCCTGGGCAGGAGGAGGCTGGGGGGGGCAGAGCCCATCCTTCCCCTTCCCGTAACCGCGTGTCCCGGCTCCCAGGTGTGGGGACGTGCAGCTCCCTCCCACCTCCCCGGTGCCATGCTGTTTTCCATCTCACAAGGAATGTGTTTGCTATACAAGAGCCCACCCCGCCACACAGAGCGGAGCCGGTCCCTGCATGGCAGGGCATGTTCTGCCTCAAAGGATTTTATCTCATCCCCACAACACGGAGCCCGATGCCAAAGAAATACCACCGTGCAGCAGCGCATTCATCAGGCTGTAACGCTCAGCCCAGCCTCCAAACACAGGTGAGGCTCCAGCCTCCGCTTCCACGCTGCGTGAGAGCAGCACTCGCCCCACGGCCGGGGGGTCCGGGGCTGGGGGCAGAGGGGCTCAGCAGCGAGCCAGCCACTGGCACAGGACTGCTGGCAGGGCACAGGGGCTGCAGGGAGGACTCAGCTCTCCTCTTCCCACTGTGCTTCCCCATCCCCCTTCCCAGAGAGGAGTAGATGCACCCATGGGCTGAGTGATTCTGCCAGGGCCGTGGAGACTGGGGGGTCTCCTACCAGCTGGGGAATGGCTTAACGAGGCAACTGAGATGGACCATTCCCAGGTGGTGTCTGTCAGCAGATACAAAGGGGGGAGGATGCTGCCAGGGAACCCAGCAGTAGCTCCAGCAGCTGAGGCTGTGTTGGGCTGATGGCTGGCAGCTGGTGCCAGCTCCTGGGATGGCAGGGGGCTGGTGGGAGCTGTTGGCTCTGTGATGGAGGCAGCAGGACGGTGCTGTGGCTGTTGGAGGGTGCGATCAGGAGGTGCAGCACGACACTGAGTGTGGCAGCAGGAAATAATCCTCAGCATCAGAGCCGTGCAGGATGGCCTGGAGAGAGGCTGCTTAGAGGCACTGCCCTGCACCGAAATCCCCACGTTCCTCAGCGATGCCCAACGGCTTTGCTCTGCGACCAGGTGAGCTCCCGGCTGCGATCCCACACTGCCAGCAGGAGCCATGGTGAAGCCAGAGGCCTGACATTGCTTGCAGCACTGCCCAGCTGGAAGAGGAAGCTCTGGCACTGCCATGGCCTGTGGAACCTGCGTGCCCATGGTGCGGTGGGGGCTTAGTGCCATCGGTCTGAGGCGGTGACATGGCAAGACAAGGGTTATTTGGAGGGGGGCTCTTCCTTGCCAGGTGTTAAAACACTGACAACTCCTGTCAAAGGATCCTTTCATGTCGGCATTCCCGGGCAGCCCTCAACACGCCTGGGAAATAAAACTGCTCTGAAAGAGTAGAGGTGCATTATGGCAAGCTCTTTGGTAACAGATTCTCTCGTTATGCCGTGTTATGACATGGATAAATCTCTGTTAAATAGCAGAGCGATTGCCCCGCAGGGAGAGGGGCTGCCGCTCGGCAGGCATGCCTCCACTGATAACCTTATCGTGTCCTAACAGCTCCAGGACTGCCTTCAAAGAGCCTTCCGCAGCCACACACTCTTCTTTTAAGGAACTCCTGCTGATGACTCTGGGCAGGAGAAGCCGGGGCTGTGCCCTGTGTGGCCATGGCTGTGCTCCCCATGGTGTGCAGCCACCCAGCCCCGCAGGCTCAGCTGGTCCCACGCTCACAGGCCTGAGTCGCTCTGGGGCTTCGCTGTGGTTCCCCAGCTTTCGGTGTCAGCTCTCTGGCTGGAGGTGTCATGTCAAGTCCTGCTTGTCCCCTCCCCTGCGACCTGTCCTGCAAGTCCAGAGCACCAGGAATGACTGGAACAGCCAAGCTACTGAAGCACTGGGAATACATCAGCGTTCACCTCTCTGGGATACCCCAAAGTCTCTGTAGGTGAGGTTTCTTTCACCTCCTCGTCGAAACGTGGCTGTTCTGGGGCACAACAGAGGCCACACTGAGCTGGGGCAGAAGGTAACAGGAGATAAGCACAGCAGAGGGACAGAGCCCTGTGCTGCCCCTGAGGGAGCTGGCCAAGGTCTTATGGGTACCACTGTGTCTGAGGGGATGGCTTGCACATCCCAAGGTCTGTCTGAGCGAACGCCCCACAACCACTCATGGGGACTGATACACCTGCGAAGCAGCGCTGAAATTCAGTCCCAGCCTCTGCCACTGCCCACCCAGGACCTGCTCCAGAGGAGGCCAACGCTCTGCTCAGACCTGTCGCTACATCTCCTGTGCAGGAAGCAAGAGGGGAGGTGTTTTTCCCCACGGATGCAGACGGGCTCGTGCAGAAGATAACCAGAGTCCTCTGTGCAGAAGGAGCTGCCGGCAAAGTCCATCTCCCCCCAGCCCTCCCTGGGCAGCAGAACCGCTACGAGGATGTGTCCTAACAGATTCGGAGCTGATAAAATCTTATTTATCTTCAACTGTTGACACTGAAGCGTCCAGACTTGCCTGCTTCGGGAGGGCTGCAGCCAAGTCCTCCCTTCTCTCTTGAAGGAAATGATTTGCTCAACAATTACTTTTTCCACAAATCCTCCCCCCTCCTCCCTACCAGCCGCCTCCTCCTCCTCTGCTACATTCCACTCTCCTCATTAGCTCTACTCAAGACGTGTCCAGGGCTGCAGTCAATGGATCCCAATAAAGCCACTAGCCTGGCAAGGGAGAGAGAAGAAAAGTGCTGCCTCCGGCTGCTAATTTCCTTGCGCTCCCCAGCAAGCAGCTGCGGAGCTGCATCCTGGGACAGGTTTGGGCAGATCGCAGCAGAGAGGTGATAATAATGTGTCTGTCATCTTCCCCAGGCATGTAGCATCTTGCAAACCGCAAATACCGTTAACCGGCTGGGCGAATCTGTTACGACAGATCCTGGAAGACATGTCGACTACTGAGCTGATTTCTTTTTCTTTCTAATTTTTTTAATAACCATTTTTTAATTACCGGCCCGTATAACTCCTCACTGAGCTGGGAGTTCCTGCCAAAGCTTCTCTCTTGCTCGTTTACTATGAGCTGGGTTTGAGTACGTCCAGGGCACTGCTGATGCCCGAGAGGAGAGCATCCCGCTGGTGCCTGAGCACACGTGGTGATGCTCTGGGGTGATGGCCAGTGTGTGGCCAGCCGTGCCCTGAATGGGGGGATTCTGGGTGCCTGGCAGAGCGCCCCCTGCCCCCTTCATGGAGCCTATCTGCTCCCCCCCCCCCAGCCATCAGCAGCTGCAGGGGACCCTCAGCACCCACAGGTCACCCAGCCCTGCTCCCAGAACCACTGGCAAGGCCTTGGGGCTGGGGCTCCTGGCAGCAGACGCAGCACAGAGAGGCTGTGTGCTTCTACCTTTATTATCATGCCATTACTGCTAGTTAAAATCCCTTGGGCCACCCCCAAAGGAGCTGTCTCCCTTCCCTCCCCAGTGCACACATCCTTAGCATAACTGCCAGCCGGGATTGCAGCCGCTCTCGGGCACAGCTCTGCCAGCCAGGTGGCAAGGGTGGAGTTTAATCTCTGCTATCAAGTCTGATGCTCAGGCCCTCTGACCAAGCCAGTGTTAGTGTTCCCTCTCACCCAGAAAGGAAGCTGAAAATCCAGCCTGGCAGTTATTTCATGCTTATCACAACTGGATACAGGGGAACAGGCTGGGAGGGGAGCGAAGGGACTGCCCTGCGCTTTGGAATCACTGCTGGCAACAAAATGCAGAGACCAGAGCAGCAAGACCTGGACGTGGGGGAGACCATCACCTCTCACAGCATCCTCAGAGGCTGTGCCGAGCAGGAGGGAGCTGCTGCTGCAGGACCGCGTGCAGGCAGGCAGCGTGGCTGCAGGGGCACACCCAGCATCTCTCCCCTTCTCCTTTGTGCCTCGGAGGTCGGGGCTGCCAGGAGCGCTCGTGGTGCAGCTGCAGCCCCAGGCGGTAAAGCCCTCTGCTCCCACCGGCGCAGCAGCAGGCGCCGTGCCTGCTCCCGAAGGACTGAGCCGGGACAGCCGAGGCTGGGGGCGGTGCTGGCCGAGCCCCCGGCACGCAGCCACCCAGCTGCCCCGGGGCTCTGCTGAAGCCATCGCCCGAGATCCCCGCTGGGCCGCAGCACGGAGCCGCGTCCCGCCTGCAGCCTGTCTCCTGCCCCGGTTCCTGGAGCAGGTCCCTCGGTCCCCACCTCCCCGCGTTCTCTGGACCCTGATGTAGAGGAGGTGGCCGGAGCTCCCTCCTCTCCCCGGGCGTCGTGTCCCAGCGCAGAGCCTTGCCTTCCCGCTGCAGCAGCGCCTGCCAGGAAGTCGTTCCCTTGACCTGTGCATACCATACACGCTGGAGATAGTGGGGCTGATAGCAGGATCGTGTTGGAACATCGCACACCAAATTCCTTTGCCTTTTTTCTTAATTCCATTGTGTCTGGAGCACCCGGAGCCTCATCCACGCCCTGCAAAAGCTGGTGGAAAGCCTCCAGTGGGCTGGCTGCGATGGCTGGGGAGCAGGCTGGTGCTGAGGTTGCTTTCCTACTTCTGGCACGCCGAAATCTCCACGCTCTTCTGCCCGGCTACCCGGATAAACACAGAGGTGTTTATGGCTCAGAGGCAGAGTGTGCCAAGCCCAGCCTGTCCCCTGCTCATCCCCGGGCAGCTGCTGTAGGACAGGTGCCTCCCTGGCATACGGGAGGGTGTCAGTGAGTTTGAAGAGGGGGGGGGCTGTTTCCTGCAGATGCTCCTGGAAGTTTTTCCTTCCCCTTTACAACCACCTTTGCCTCAACAGCCTCCAGCCAGCAAGGGAGATCCCTTCTCCAGCCACACCAGTTATCTCCATCGCCTCGTTCAGCTAGCATCAGACCAACGGTTTCAGATCCCGGCTCTCCCTGTGCCCACACTCCAGCTGCAACTGGAACCAGTCCCACATGGCAGTGTCCCACCAGCTGGGCACTGGGATGCAGACGGGTTTGCTGTGGGTAGCTGCTGGCAGCCATCCCTTGTAGCAGCAGCATCTCACCTGGGTGCTGACCCTCTCCAGCCTTTCCCTTGCAGTCTGGCTGCACCCCAAAGCACCAGGCAGGGCCCTGGACATGGCCTGGCCTGCCCTGTGCCCGTGCCAGGGGTCTCCCAGCTGCTTCACTCGGCGGTTTGTCCATCTCCCCCAGCTGCAGGGGCTCTGTGCGAGCCCAGGCAGCTGCCCCGCACGGGGGGCTCAAGCCCCCACATCCTTTTGCAGCCAGGCCACGGGAGGCCAAAGGCCCTATTAACGCTTCTGCCGGCTCTGGAGGGGAGGGGGCACCGCCGCGCCGCAGCCCCACCTGCGATAAGTACTAATTATCCATCAGTTACCAGCTGGCCGGCGTGGCGAGGGGCGGCCTGCGAGCAAGCCGCCGGGATGGGCTCGGGGCTCTGGCATGTTCGGGCAGCTCCGGGGAGCCCAGAGCCCTGACAGCTTCCAACGAACAGGCAGGCTGCCGGCATGCCCCGTCTTGCAGCGCCGCAGCTCCCGGTCCTCCTCCCAGCCCCACCGAAGCAGCTTCCCAGAGGGGGGCTGCAGACCCATGGGGAAAACCTTATTTTCAGCATCTGGCCATTGCTCTCTGCTGATAAGAAGGCCATTAAAAATGAAAAGGGAGGTGGTGGCGGCAGCCTGGGGGGTTTACTCACAGCACAGACCAGCGCAGACGCTCCACATCAGAGCTCACAGCCAAGTGCACAGCTCAGAGCCCAGCCTGGGAGTCGGGATGTCCAACATCACCTACCTGCTGCCCGGCATCCCTCTGTGAGGGATGGTGACATGGGCCCTAAACCTGTGTGTTCACCTCTTCTCCATTCACCATTCCCTAAATTTAAGGTTGGAGAGGGCAGGTGGTGATGCTCTGGATTCCCTACACTGCTGCCCTAGGACCCCTGCCTACTCCTCCTGCATGGAGCCAACAGTGTCTGCTTGAAGTGAAGCTTATCTCTCAGGAGATATGCAGACTCTTCATTTGAATACTTCAGGAGCTGGAGAATCCACTGCATTCCTTGGTAAATTGTTCCTATGGTTAATTACCCTCACTGTTAAAAACTTTCCCCCTTGTTTCTAGTCTGAATTTGCCTACCTCCAGCTTCCAAGCACTGGATCTCATTATGTCTTTCTCTGTTAGATTAAAGAGCTGTCTGCTGTCAGAAGCCATCTCCCATGCAGGCTGCAACCAGGCCACCCTTACTCTTCTCATGGAGACCTCTCATGCAGTTTGCTTCGCCGGTATCTGATCCAAATCTTCCATCTGTGGCTCTCCCAAACCTTTTCTGTTTTGCCAACAGCAGGTGTGATGTGTGGACACGAGACCTGCAGACGAGGGCAGTGGGCTCGTGGGCACCCCGCTCATCCATCCCATGGGATGCCCATCTGCCCAGCCCCTGCAGAGTGAGACACCCCACCGTGCAGGCAGCTCATCTCCAAACAGCTCTTGGCCATGAGCCCTGGGCTCCTTAGGAGCCTCTTTCCCTATGCAGAGGGGAATGGATAACACCAAGTTGCTCAGAGGAATAGCCAGAGGGATTCAGTCAAGCCCCTTCAAACCCAGGAATCCCTGGGGCTCCATGCTTCCATCAGCCAAAGCTTCCAGTGGTGCCGCAGAACTACATCAAACCACGCCAAGACGATGCGCATCGGGCTGCTTGGCTTGCGCTGCCTGTGCTCCAGCTGCCTGTTCTCCTTGGCTGGATTCTCGGTGATCCAGCCCCTGGCTGCAGGCTGCCTTTGGAGCTGCCGCTCTGGCAGAGCCTTGCCCCAGGCAGAGGGCTCCCCACCGCCCCCGAGCGCTGCCCGGCACCGCGGCTCTGCTGAATCCATGGTCCATGCTCGCACCGGTCCTGGCATAAATTTTCTGGCACAGCCCAAGTATCCCCAAGCCATGTGGCTTCCCCAGCTCTGGATTAACGGGTAGTGTTGCTGCTGTTAAAGTGCTGAATCAAGGGACACACGGAGGTGCCCGCACCGGGCCAGGGTAGAGCTGTCGGGTGTTGCTACCCCAGCCCTACGGCCTGGACATGTCCCTTCCCAAGGGCTGGCGTTCCCCAAAGGCACTCCTAGTCCTGCTGCCACGCGTTCACAGCCCAGGTACAGAATCACACCTTGCCCATGTGTCATTATGGGTACACTGGCTGACTGGCAGCACACAAGGTGTGCTTCTCTGCGGCCCCGTTTAACCAGGACAGACTCCCAAGCACAGCAGTGACAATGCGCAGCTCAAGGTGAGCAGGAGGAAGGCAGCAGCCCCTCTGTCAGCATGACACGTGCAGCTGCACGGCTGTGACAGCCACCAGCTGGGAGGATGCAGAGTGGATCTGTCACTGCAGCAGCACCGTTCTTCACACAGCAACCCTGGCGAGCCAGGCAGCCTGCACCCATCAGCAGCAATCCTGCAGAAATTACTATTGCCAAAGACTCATCCCCCATGCTCTCCAGGGTACGGGACACTGCTGATCCATTCCTGTCCTCAGCAAGGCTCAGCTTTGGTGCATTGGAACATGGGCTGGCTGGTGCCATCCTGCTCCTGGGGGATGCCCAGTCACCCCAGCATCACAGTTCAGACGTCCACACATCTCACTGGCTGCCTTGACGAGTAGTAAAGCCATTTCAGGCATTTCACTCCTTTGCACTGGACCTCTTCCCTTGCAGCCACATGCTTGGCAGCCTCAGCCCCCAGCCTGGCTGCTGGGCGCATCCTCACCGGGCATCTCTGGAGTCCGGCTGCTCTGCTGAGGCTGGGAGGGCTCCCGCAGCACCGAGGTGGCACTGCCTGCCCCGACGTGCAGAGGAGACCTTACTGCAAAGGCCCAGGGAAGAGCCCGCTCCTGGCCTGACGAGCACAGCTCCCGGTAGGACTCAGTGCCTACGGGAGCATGGTCAGCACAGGGTGATGCTGAGACAGTCTGGGCCCAGTTTTGTTAGTCAGAGGGGATCCCAGGCAGCTCCAGCAAGGGAAAGGGGCCAGAATGGGCTCCCCCACCATGCAGGGCTGTCTCGGGGAGTCTCTTGCTGCTCCCTCTGCTCTCCTGGAGACAAATGGCCAAAAAGACCTGAGTGGCTTTTCAGCTTTTACTCCTGCAGCTGCAGCGTGTGCTGGCTGGGATGAGGGAAGGGTATTTCCAACTGCGAAGGAAAGAGCCTCTCTCCATCCTGTGCATGAGTAGCCCTGCCTGCAGCGCTGTCCAGGGGTGTCCTGCAGCACCCAGCCTGGCCCTGCCCGTGGCTGTGCCTGCTCCATCCCACAGCCATCTCCCAGACACTGCTGGCTGGGGACAGCAGTGAGTGAGCATCGGACGCTTCCCGGTCCTCCTCCCTCCATGCTGGGATAAGGCACCCTGCATCACTGTGGGGTTGGTGCCAGTTTGGATGCCCCCCTTCCCTGTGCAGGTCCCAGGCAGCTTTACACAATCAATGTATGTTACCCCTCAGTAGGGACAGGACTGGGCTAGATTCACATCCTACCCCGAGGACCCACACTTTACTCAATGCCTAATGAAAGGCTTCCTTCAGCAACACCTTGCCAGGAAAGACAGTGGAAAAGAGCAAAGACTTAATCGCTCCCCCAAGGGAGAGTCCTGGGCTGCTGCAGCCCATCATCCCTCCTGCACCCTCTCACCACAGCACACCAGGACCACCCCAGGGTCTCCCTGCACAAACACATCCGAGGATGCTTTCTGCCTCCTGTGGGAAGGACTGTCACGGCCATAAACACAGCAGCTCCCACAAACAAAAGTCATAGCCACAGCTCGGGCTGAGGCATCGCTCCTGCTCTGCCCTGCCCGTATCAGAGTCATGTTGAACTGCAGCTCCGGAGGAAACCCTGCTGCTCCCTCGCTGTGTCAGTCATCTCATCCCAGCCTCTGCTCTGCGAGCGCTTCCCGGAGGAGAAACCCTGCCTGCCTCCCGAGTGCCGGTGAGCGGCTCCGCTCTCCAGGCATCGCTGCAGAAATGCCTCCTGCACCGGCTGCAGGGGCTGCTTCTCCTTAAGAACAGGGACAGCGCGATGCTAAGCCAGGACCCGGGCTGTGAATTTAGGACCTCTGGTGACAAACACCAAAGCAGCCCTCGTACGCTCTGCCCGGTCCCTGGCTCCCTGATGCCCAGAGCGCTCCTCTGTCTGAGGACCTGTGGTCAGACCGGCAGCAGACCAAACCTGCCCCTCCGCCCCCGAGCACCCGGCTGCTGTGCCCGCATTGCCGACGGCGCGATGCCATGCAGAGACCCCTGTGTGGTTAGAAACCTGCTCTGTTACCATGCCATGAGTCCTAGAGAGTAAGTTCCTCTTCTGACAGGGGACGAGGAAGGATTGCAACCGACAAGCAAGGATCTACAGCCCAGCTGAGAGCAGATTGAGCACGGGTCCACCTTGCCCCTGACAGCAGGTGCTGGCCAGCGCGTGGGGAAGCCCCAGGAGAAGGGACAGGTACCTCCCTGGGTCATTCCTCCAGCTTTGCAATTTGGGGAGATGTTTGGGGAGCTGCTGCGAGCGAAGCTACAGCCGCACCGATGAGCTTAACAGCCCCTTTGGAGACAATCCCTGCAAAGCCAGCACTGATGTTCCATGCAGGTTTTGCTCTCCTGGGTGGGCCAGTTCCCCATGGAGCGGTGGCTGCATCCCACAGCCACCCCACGGAGCCAGCCTGCTGCATCCTGCTGCAGAGCACCGCCTGCAGCTGCCTGCAGCAGCAAGCACCGCTCTAGCGAAGGCAAGAAGACATGCAACTTACTGTCCAGGTGGCTGACTTGGCGGTGCTGGATTGCTGGAAGGTCACCTCAAAGTGGTGGGGACCAGGGTAGTCAGTGTTGGAGGGGATGACAGGAGCTGGGGACATGGCGTCGAAGGTAGAGCTGGGCTGCGAGTAGGGCGAATGCGTTGGGACATTGGAGGTGTGCTCGGAGCTGTAGGGGCTGGTGGAGGCTGCTCTGCTGCCGATGCTCTGATCCATGCTGTTGTTCAGCAAATTGAACTGGGACTGGAGGAAGGGAAAAGGGGAGGAGGGAAAAAAGAAAACACCAGCCAGTTTAGAGACATGGAAAGCTCAGCCACACTTCTGTAGGGCTCCAGGTGTCCTGTTACAGCCTCCTTAAAGGGCCAGCGTGCGGGAAAGCCAGCCAAAGGAGCTGCTCTGGGTCGCTCGGGCTTCCCAACAGGTCACCATTTGTGCGAGGCACAGGCTCACTGCACCTACATGGTCCCTGGCTCTGTCCTGGCCGCCGGCAGCAAGGTGCGAGGTGTCCGGGCGTGCGGGGCACATGGCTGTGTGCAGCCAGCGGGATGCTGGCAGGGGGTCTGTGGGGTTTGCTCAGGTGAGGAGCGACAGCCCATCCTGCATGCAGGGCTCTGCTTGACGGGCGCTCCCCCAGGCACCCACAGCACCGGGGCTCCGGGAGCTGGTGCAGCCAGCCCCTGATGAGGGCATCGCTCCAGCATCACCAAACCGCCGACCTGTTCTTCAGACGTCTCCCGCATGCATCCACACATGGCCACTGCACACACACACAGCACTTCTGGAAGCTTTTCTCCAGGAAGAGCCAGCTCTGGTGGCAGGTTGTGCCATTCCCTTCCCAGCTGGGACGTTTCCCTTCACTGGCTTTCACGGGCACGGGTCTAATTTGGGGAAGCCTCAAGCCTGGGAAGTGCGTAGCGGTGATGCTGCATGCTGCAGAAAGCTCCCAGAGCAAACCTTCCCATTCACACACCTATGGGCTCTTTTTCCAGACACACAGGACCAAATCCTGGCTTTTTACTTCTATCTTTTTTCCCCCTTATTGTGTTTCCAAACAATTACTGTCAGAGATTTCCAGTGGGAGCTGGCAGCTCTGCTCCCTGCGGGCACAGCCCCGGCACAGCTCCCTTCTCAGTAGCCACGTGGCTAAAGTGGCCTTAAGCTTTCACCCGAAAACCAGGCAAAATAAATTGGTTTTTTCAATGGTGGAGAAAGGAACCGGCAGTTTAAACAACACATCCCAAAGGCAGCTGGTCCTCAGGGCAAGCAGGATGTTTTTCCCCTTGGAGATCTGTGAGCCCCAACGACTCCAGGGTGGCTCCCCCAACACTCACAAGCCCTAGCAACCCCACGGCGGGTGCTGCTCCACCAGGGACCACGCTGTTCATCACCTCGCTCCCCCCAGCACCCTGTGTCAGAGGAGGAATGGGGCCACCCACCTGCGCTGCCCCCAGCTTCACCCAGCGTCAGGCCCCACGCAATCCCCCCATGCCCCCATGGGGACGGTCCCTCCAGCCACCAGCACCAGCCCCAGGAAACCAGGAGCTGCTGGCAGGCGGCTGCGGGGACCCGGGAGGGCAGCAAGGCTCACGGCTTAGGAATCAAGAGACGTGTCTTAACTTGGGATCCCAACCTCACCCAAACGCCTGTGATGTATAATGGTTTAAAGGCAATCATCCTTCTCCAGGAAAGTTCTCCTGCTGCCTGTATCTCTCGCAAGGTCGTTGGAGCCTGTGACTAACTGGAGGAATGCTGAACAAGACCCAGCTTGCTTTTACACATACAGCCCTTTTCTCCCCTAAAATATGTGTGGAAACCCCTCAATTCCTTCTTGCTGATCCACTAGCAGCCCTGCCAAAGACGAGCCGCCCCCAGCCCAGCTTTCCAGAGTCCTGGGCTTCCCCTGGAGAAAAAGGTTACAAGAAACTTCACCAAAACAGGCATGAAAATTGCACGTGGAAACCCCTCACCATCCAGCTGGGAAACTGCCTGGCACAGGGAGCTGCCACGGGACTGCGGGGCCAGGGTGGTATGGTGGTATGGAGATGCCCAAAGCCAACCATGGGGGCAAATGGCCACATTTTGGGACCGTTCCCTTTGCAGATGAAGGGAAGGCTTGGGTATTTGTGCGTGAATTTGTGTCCACAAGCCCCACACAGTGCTCCCACACGGGGATGGGTGAATATAGAGATAGCCACACACACATACGTGTTTGTGCACACACACACACACACACATGGCTGCAGCCACAACCTCCCACGTAGCACAGAACAAACCTGGTTCTGATCTGCTTTATACCAACCAGGCCACGTAAGGCAGAAGAGAGGGATGAAGTCATTTCTGGTTGGGAAGTGCAGCACTGCACCTTTCTGCATCTCCTGCCTCCGTATCAAACTCTTCTGCGTGCCACAGAGCAGGCACAGGACCCTTCCCAGCAGGAAAGCAACCACAGTGCTTGAGGACAGGACTGAAAGCGTCTTGCCTGCAGCATAGGGTACCATTTCATCTGCTCTGCCCTCTCAGAGATGGGAAACCAGGGAAGGAAACCTGGGGCAATGGGAGCATGCCATGAGCTCGGCTGAGGAGGCACCCTGGGGATGACAAACTGGTGCTGCTGGTGCCCAGCACTACAGGGCATCCCTTGGAGGGATGTTTCAGCTAACACTCCTCCTCGTCTGCACATAGGTGGGTGAGGAAGCCTGCACCCCTCTGCACTGAGGATTAAACCCCACCTTGGGCTCTGCAAGTGCCAGCTCAGGCAGGGCGAGAGAGGAACGCTGACCGAGCCGCCGAGGCTGCAGCATCCCACACTGACACCACCCATCAACCACAACCGGGGCTGGAGGAGCCATGGTTCCTCTGTGCAGCCATGGGACAGGGGAAGCCTTGCACCATGACAAGTGTCACAGGCAGCGGCGGGCGCTCGGCAGCAGAGCTGGAGCATGCACCCCACTTCACATACAAGCAGCAAGGGAAAGCCCATTAATAACGAGTAGCACCTACCGTGGTGTAATGCTGCATCGGGTCGCTGATGTACAGCATTTTAGTCGTCTTGGGATTCACGGAGCACTGGGAAGCGTCCTGCCACGGGAGTCATGGGGTCGGGGCGGTGATGGGGATGGCTCGGGGAGGAAGGCAGTTGGACTGGGGGAGCACGGGAGCAGGGCTGGGGCAGGCAGCGCCAGGGATGCTGCTCTGGCCACCCGTGTGCCGCCGTGTGTTGGCTTTTTTGCCTTTTTCATCTCCCTTAGTTCTGTCAACTAGCTGCATCCAACAACAAAACGGGGCCCACCCCTTTCTGTCCCTCATGACTATTCATTAAAGCACAGGGCAGGTCCCAGCTTGCCCAGTGATGGACTGGGCGATACCAACCATTCCCACCGCAGGGAGAGCGGGGGTCCAGCTCCATCATCCAACCTGGCCAGGCTCCACTCTGAAAAGCTGCTTGTGGCCGCCCTGGGCTGGAGACCCATCTGTCCAGCACGCTTCACCCGCAGACTGAGGTGGCTGCACTTATGTCCAGCAGACGTGGCAGTGGCTCTGAGATAGCTCTATATCCTGGAGGTACAGAGCTATCCCTGTCTCCATGGGTAGATACAGATAGATGTGGATATCTAGATGGGTGTGTAGGCATAGATGTGGGTAGATAGGGAGAGATGTGGATAGATGGGGATAGAGGGATAGGCAGAGGTCTCAATGGGCAGATATGTTGATGGACAGGCAGGGACAGATGGACAGACTGGTATCGGGAGTGGCCAGGCAGATTTCCTCCCGGCTGGAGGTGGATGAGAGAAGGGTGTTTCCCACAGCCAGACCCCTCCATGGAAGGCTGTGTACTGAAGCTAATAAGCAGTTCAAGTAGTTTAGAAGGTGGAGCCGGTTCGTGTCGCCCACCACCCAGCGGTGCTGTGCACCCACAGATGGGAGGGTGCTTGGGGTGCTTGCTCGGGGCCACCAAGCACCAGCACTGGCACTGGGTGCCGCAGCGCCCGCTGCTTCCTGCACACCTGCTCCAGTCTGCCGAGCACCAGGGGCAGCACAGACCGAGCAGCCCCTGCGCTGCAGCTCCCACCTCTCGCCTTCCCTCCAGGCGGGTGGCACTGTGCTCTTTATGCAGTTATCTTCGTGCCCATCAGTCCACCACGCGTTTCGGTGACACCAGCCTGTGATACCCGGCCGTGGCGTGCCGGGAGCCCTGCCACACAGCCCTCCGCTGCACAATCAGCACAGTGTAAATATTTACTACCGGCTCACTATCCCGAGCAAGGGCCAGCAGCCAGCTCTGCGCTCCCGTGGGCATCCCCTGTGCTCAGCCCCGCAAGGCTGGGGCTCGCTGGCTCTGGCAGCACCCCGTGCTGCACCGATTCCCACTGGGCTCGGCTTCGGTTACAGCGGGAACAAGAAGAAAGGTGTCGGCAAAGCTCAGCGAGGGGCAGCTCCTCAATTAGCACCGCGGCCCCGCCTGATCCCTCTGCCAGGCTCCTGCCCGGCTGCTGCACACAAAGGCCGGGGAAGGGAGGGAAAGCGAGTGAAAAGCGAGGGAAAAGGGGGCTGGGGGAGGGGATGCAAGCTGGCGTGGAGAGAAACGGCGGCTTTCTGGAGGGAGATGCTGCCAACGGCCGGCGCTGCTCCAGGGATGCTCCCAGGAGGTCACCCTGCTCGGGGCACCGAATGTGTGCAAGTGACCCAGACGTGTCACACACCTGCTGCGCTTCGCAGCCCTTGTGCCTTAGATGGAGATGCACCAGCTTCCCGGAGATAACACTGCGTGCAGCAGTGTTACCTGTTAACAAGCAGCCACTATCTTACAGACGCCGTACCACCGGCCACAAGCCACAGCGCAGCCATCGGCTGTGGGTCATCAGGCCCCACAGCAATGGCAGCAGCGCAGCACCTGTGGCAGCTGCGTTCAGTTTATGAAGCAGCCAGCAGCCCACTTCCCACACCTGAGCCCCCAGCCCGCTCACAGGCTCACGCTGGGTGCAGCTCCCATCTGCCCAGCCTGAGCACACTCACCATGACCGAGTCGTTCATGCTTCTCATCTGGAACACGTCCATGGTGACCTCCGTGCGGTTGGAGACCTCATTGCTCCCCGTGTGGCTGGACGGGGGGAGGTCGAAGTAGGTGCTGTCCGGCTCCCTGTGGGAAAGGCGAGGACAGACACTCAGCCTTCCAGCTCTCCACCTGCACTGCCGCCAGCAACTGGCAATTCCCTTGAACCTCGCTCCCTTCCCAACTTCTGCCTCCATCCCCTGCTTTTATTTTCACATGGCAGAGCAGGCTGTGCTCAGGCAAACTCTTGCCTGGTGGGTAAAGCAAGCAGAGGCTTGGGAAGTTTTTCGGTTACCCCGCTGCTCTAGCACGTCTGTCACCTCAGGATGTCTGTAGGTGAGAAGATACCAAGGAAGAAGGAGGATGAAATGAAGCACAGTCCTTCTTCCTTGCTTGATTAGTGTGAGGCGCAAAGGCCAGAAGACTTGCAAACGTCTTGGTGTGACTGGAAGAGGTTTGACTTCAGAAACTACCCGCTTTAATTAGGCAGCCACCAAGCTTGACGACCTCATGAGCAAGAGCGCATCCTCCCAGGCTTAGTCCCAGCATCCCCCACTGCTCCCCAGGCAAGGGACCCAGCTGAAAGGGGACCTTTGCTCCAGCCATCTCCACGCGGCCCTGGAGCACCACGTCCTGTACACGAGGGACAGAGCAGGGCTGGCTCAACAAGAGGCTCTGCTGTGCCCAGGGGGATGCAGGCTGTGGTCCCAGTACTGCCATGGCTGGTGGGCTCCATGTTCTGGGGGACATGGCCCTTCTGAGCTGCTGCTGCAGCATTTCTGCTCCACAAACACCTTTGCTTCCTCGAGCGAGAGGGAAGCATGCCCACATGCTGACCTCTGACGTGCACAAGCAGTTTTTCACATCGACAACACTGGCAGCCACAGGAGCCCTTTCAGAAACAGCGCCCCACACCTGGAATGCACCCCAGGGGGAGTGATCAGCCCCACTTACAGTGTGCTCCAGAGGTGCTCGAACGTTGTGCCTTCATCAGCTGGAGAGGACTGGGACATCTTCGCAGAGGGGGAGTCTGACGAAGGGTAAATCACTCTGTGGGTGGAGGGAACAGCAAGGTTAGCATCACTGCAGTGCCACCTCATGCCTTGCCCTGCGGCATGGCCAGGACCAGAGCCCTGGCAGACCCATCGTGGGGAGATAGTGCCCCTCGCCCTGCAGCGGGCTGCAGGCAAGGGGGCTGCAGGGGGTCACCCATGCTCAGCCTGCTCTGGACTCTGCGTGCTGAAGGACAGCTCATATGGGGCAGGAGGCAGCTGGAAACACCTTTGCTGCAGATAACACAGTAAAACTGGGGTTTGCTTCTGGTGATGAAGGTGCTGGCCAGCTCTCCTACAGATAGGTGGGCACTGTGGAGAGGGCAGAGTCACAGGATGTTGGGGCATCACCCCGTTTCTGCCAAGCACTGATGCTGTGACCCATCCAAGGTGGTCTGGGCGTGCTTGAGTAGGGCAGCAAGCAGCTCCCCGGCCCCAGGGAAACAACTGCTCTTAGTGATCACCTCGGAGCAGCTTCACTCTGGCTCAGCACAGCGATAGTGAACTCTTATCGTCACTCTGAGTCAAACTGAAACCACAAGCTGGGTAGCAGCAAAGAAACTCTTGCAGCAAGAATCAGAGCTGAAGGCTCCCTTGCTGCAGCCCTGGGTCCGAGCTGCTGGGCTGCACGATGTGGCCCCTGTCCTGCTTGCAGGAGGTGGGGAAACCTCCTGCAAATCCAGGGAATATGGGAGAGACATTTCTGCCTCTGCATAACTCAGCACCCCCCATAGCCAGCGGACAACTTCAGAAGAAGTCTGCCTGGGCTCCACCTTGATCTAGCCCTCCTGTCCTGGTTCGTCTGGTTTAGGGATGGGGCAGCTTTTACCCCAGGATCGCCAACATGCTGCCAGATTTTCCTCTGGAAGCTTTAGTTGCTCACCGATCCGTAACGGCGTAAGGACAGGTAAGGCACCTGGATGCACAGGGCAAGTTTACAGAGAAAAATCTCACTTGTCCAGGCACTGAAATGACCTTCCCCCTTCTGAGCAGCTCACAAACATCACAGAGTGCTGTGCCCCCTGGGTGACACGTCGGGAGTGTGGCCCCTGCTTTGTGGTGCTGGGATGGAGCACAGCACGGACCTGGGAGCACAGCACGGACCTGGGAGCACAGCACCGACCTGGGAGCACAGCACCGACCCGGGAGCACAGCACCGACCCAGGAGCACAGCACTGACCTGAGAGCACAGCACCGACCCGGGAGCACAGCACCGACCCGCAAGCGCAGCACTGACCCGGTAGCACAAGGGGAAGCCCACAAGAGAGCTGGCTCTTCAGCCAAAGCCTTCTGAGCCTGGCTGCAAGGCATAACCAGCACCATGCTCGGCCCGGCCGGCTCCCCTTGCTCCCCTTGCTCCCGATCGAGGTTTTGTGGCCTCTTCCAAGAGCCGAGGGAAGCCACCAAGTACACCCTGCCTTTGTGCCCAGCACCCCTCCGAGCCCAGCGCCAGGAGCAGCAGATCTGGTGGAGCCATCTTGAGCTCCTCGCTGCCTTCCTCTGCCAGCAGCCCCGCCATGCGACCGTCCTCCGCCTCCTCCTTTCCTACCCACTCCCTGGAAGCAGTGGGACTGTTTCCTGCCCTGGCTGACTCGGACATGCCCTGGGCACCATCTGGCCGCTCCTTTCACCCACGCTGGTGTTAGCATCTCGTTTCGACTCGGTACCGACACCTAATAGTGAAAGCCTGAAAACTTCCTGCTTCTGGGGCTCGAGCGCGAGGGCAGCCGCTCTCTGAGCCAGCGATGCTGCGGCTGGCCCAGGGCCTCTCAGTCAGCTGGGGACTGGGTGGCTGCAGGCCCCGGGCTTCAAACGAAAGCAGGGTGATGTTTTCCCTCCCGGCCGATCCCGCAGGATGCTTTCTGCCGACCTGCAGACAAGCTTCCGGGAGCATCCGCCTCAGCAGAGGAGGGCTCCTTCCCTCCAGGCCTGGTCGCAGGACAGCCAGCAGCGGGAGCCTGGCATCCTCCCGTCCCTCCGGGTCCCACCTGTGACATACCGAGAAACGAAAGGGCCGACGCGGCGGCTTTGCGAGAAGGAAAGAGCCTTGAGCTGAGCCAGGAGGCTGCTGGGGGCCTTACCCTGCTTCCATCCTGCTTCCCTGGCCCGGGGCAGCGGCAGGTTCAGGAAGGAGCCAGGCCTTTCCCTTTGGCAGAGAAAGCAGCTCCGCGCCGCCCCGGCTGCGTGGTCATGATGGGTGACACCAGCTCTAACCACGTGGCTGCACTCGTTTTCAAAAGGAAAAAAATCTGAATATTTTAAGGGCGCCGTGGAAGTTCCCTTTCTCTTTCACAGCACAACTGGTGCTCGTGAAGCTGGGCCAGCACCTCATCACGTGTGAGCTCTCAACTGGGCAGTACCGGGCTGTCAGCACTGTCCGTGCCCCTCTGTGGGGGGATCACTGCTCATTGGGCATCCTGGGAAAGCATCTCTGCAGCAGGAACAACTGCCCCACAGCCAGGCATCTGCAATGCTAAACCACCTCAAAAGACCTTGGCCAAACTGCTCCTTGGGGCTGGCAGTGGTGCCTGTGGCAGCAGAGTTTTGGGAGGCCTGTTGTGCTACGTAAACACGCCGGGATGCGGCTAACCTGGGGGTAAACACAGCAGAGCTCCTGCCAGCTTCAGGTGAGGGTCCTCTGTCACCTCCAGCCCCCCAGGTCTGTTTGGAGCCTATTTCAGCTCTGCTGTACCTGTGCCAGCTCCCTGAGGTCACCTGCGTCCCAGCACCTGAGGGATCAACCCAACCTCTGCCAGAAAGTGTTCCCTAGCCAGTATCACCCCTTCCTCCCTCCTGGGAGGCTTTAACACCTCCAGAAACCCACAGCTCCTGATCAGAGTGCCGATCTCCCTGCCTAGGGAACAGCGCAGGAAGGGGTCCTCCATCCCACCACATCAGCACTGCAGGGCAGCCGTGGGGGATGCTCAGCGTGGCTGGCAGCTGGGGGAGCCTGTGGCAGGAGGTACGCTGCACTCAGGGCAGGCTTCCAGAGGAAGAAAGAGTGAAAGAGGCAAACCAGGGTGCCAAGGCTGCTGGCATCGATCTGCCCATTCCAGCTCCGAGTGCTGCTCCCCAGCGCAGCCTTGGCTGGATTGCTGCTTCCCTCTGTTGCTGCTCAGGGCATTGCAGGGAAGCGCACACGGAGGAGACAGGCCAGGAATACAGGAGTACAAAGCCTGCAAAAGGGGTATCCCAACCTGTGCTTGACTTGGGGTTTGGTGCTGAGAGGGGGGCTTCCACCCTCCCAGGGCTGCTGGGTCACTCTGGGGGCTGGCTCCTGCTATCCCTGCAAATTGCCAAAGGGGCTGTGTGGAAAAGCTCAGCATCCTTGGTCTTCTCCCCCACTTTGGGTCCAAAATGCCAAGTCAGCCCCAGCTCAGCTGAAGGAGCCGTGTCCCCCCCCAGCCCCTAGGGCACACAGAGAACAAAAAGCACACAGCCATCCCAAGGTGGGAGAAAAACTCCCTGGAGAAGTGGAGCAGGTGAACTTGCACATATTCAACCATGCTTTGTTCAGCCCATGGTTTGTGTTCTGACCACAGAGAGGATTTACTATGAGTTTAACTTCCTTCTCTCATCAATATGTGGAAGGGAAAGGGTACTGCGGGCGTCAGGAGGGCCTGAAGCCTTCCTGACTGAGCTTCTGCAGCCTCTACCTCTACAAGAAGCATCTTTGATCTCAGCATTAACTTTAAGCCTCGGTTTTAGGCACGTGGAAACGTGCACTTCTCCCTCACCGAGCAGTAACGTGCTCCCCCCTCTCCAACAGCCCAGAGTGGAGATAAATGCACACAACCTGTCTAACAGGGCTACTCCTCATACCTAAAGACTCTTGGCCCATCCTGAGAGAGGAAAGACTTCTGAGAGCCCTTTCCAGCCCTCAGACGGAGCTGCTGTGCGTTCCTTGCTGGTTTGGGAACCGGCCCCTGGCCCTCTCCCCCTCACAATAGGAACCATCAGGCTCACCTGGATTGCACACAATATCTGCAAAATGTTGACAGACCCCAGGTGCCAGCACCACCCTGTGCTACCGCTCGTCTCCCCCGGATTATTAAATCCACACCCACGGAACAAGGTTCCTAAAGCAACCAGGAGCCAGCGAGCTCTCCCGCAGCACACCTGACCCTTGGGAGCCCTCCTTGGGGTCCAGCAGCTTATCAACAATTTTCTTTCCAAGGGGCAGGCAGATTTGACAGCAATTCTATCCGAGGGATAGAGTCATCCACAGGCAGCTGGGGATGGGGCGGGAGGAGAAGCCAGCCAAACCTCCCTCCCTCCTTGCAGCCGAGCGGCTGCCCTGCCCGGGGACCCGGCGGCAGGCAGCCAGGCTCAGCGTCCTGCCAGTACCAGCCCCACCGTGGCTTTTCCCATCCCAGCCTTGGCTGTTTTTAATCTCCACAAGTGCTTTAACTCTGGATCTAAGGCACTTGGGAGCAAACTTTCCCAGATGCTTTAATACGGTGTCACCAGCCTACAAAGCAAAGCAGTCGCAAAGCATCGTCCCGCTGCGTTATCGAGCACACACCCAGGGGGTTCCTTTGGTCGGGCTTTTTTCTCCTACCTGCTCTGGCTCCCCAGGCGTTTTGGGTTCCCCCGGAGGTCTCCCGCGGGCAGGAGCAGCCTGGGATTGAGGATCTACGTTATTTACTGCACTACAATCAAGTAGCGTCCCGGTCGCCTAGGCAATGACATTGGAGCTGTTGAAAGCTATGTGAAAAGTGAGGCAAAGGCTCCTGCGCTCCTTCCTGGAATAGGAGGCAGTTGCAAGGGGGTGGGGAATGCTCAGCCAAGCGTGCTGGGGAATTAAGCTGGTCACCAGCGCCAAAGGGGCCAAGCTGGCTCCCGGCTCCGGCAGCTGCCCAGCCACACCGTGCCCGAGGCGGCTGCCGGGGTTTCACGGTGATGGAGCGGGGAAGGAGACTCCACATGGAGCCCTGTGCAGAGGGAGGCTCTTGCCCAGATTGATGGACCAAGTTTTGTGCTTGTGTGGGTCAAAGCGACCAGTCCATCTCTCTCTTGGGGTGTCAGGACCTGTCTGGGGGACCAGCAAGGGTCCCACGTTTCTCCATGCTGCTTACCTCGGGGGCAAAAAAGGCTTGCTGAGATGCTGGTAGGGTGGTGGTGGATGGAGATGGAATATTTCCGGTTAAAATCCATCAGACTCTAGTTCTCTGCATCCCATGGGCTCACTGATGCACCTGCTCACTGACCCCCTTTTCAAAAGTTTGGCTGGTCCCCTGCCCTTTAGCTTGGTCACCGGGGGAAAGCAGGGGTGGGGTTCGTTACTCTCAAAGCACGGGCAGTGTGTTAGCTCGCCCGCCTCTGTGCCGAGCCCAGCCTGGCAGGCAGCTCTGCCACAGGCACCCAGCCTCTGCCGGGGCAGATGGGACACGGAGCAGCTGTCAGCCCTGTCCCTGCGCTAGGGGCCGGGAAACAGAGGTACCCACCAGCCCCAAACGTGCCGGGTTCCCCGCAGCCGGGTGTTGGACCCTGAATGAAAACAAGACTCAGACGTTTGCTCTGCTCCCCAGGTTTATTTTTTAAACGATGAGGATGTGGGGTCCCACACGCACTGCTGCTCGCGCTGGGCACGGGAGCTGGGCGAGGGGCTCACTGCCTGCCCCCAGCGCAGGGCTACAGGTTGCCAGGACCGAGCAAGACCAGTGTATGCACACGCTGGGTGGTCAGTGGGGAAGGGATGTGGGGGCTTCCTCAGTGTTAGTGCTCAGCGCCCAAGGACCAGCCCGTGGGCAGGACACAGGCAGCCCCATCCCCATCATCGCCATGGTCCCCAGCAGCAGTGCCCGTGTGCTCAGGCTGGCAGCCAGCTGCTTCCCGTGCCCTAGGGGCTTTGGGGGTCCCTGCCCTCGGCGGGGGCCTTGGCTCCTTCCCCCAGCGCGTCCTCCTTTGTTCCAATCCAATTAGCATCCCGCTGTGTCCCCGCCGCACCTT
>VZTU01004372.1:1458388-1471429 GCA_013400835.1 Zapornia atra | reverse complement strand
GACGGCAGCCAGGGCTTCTAACGCTGCAATTAATAGGAGCAGGCAGTTTGTCACTGCTGCAGTTGCTGTAGAAGAATGTGGGGAGGCATTGTGTTGGTATTTTTAAAGTAAATCTTGCATGAGGAGCAGGCTGACCAGGCTGCATTTCTGGGTGGCCGGAAGCCAGCAGTTGTGGTGATAAAACTTGATTAATGTTGTTATTAGTAGATTCCTCTAGGACCTCCTATTAAAGCTGGGACTAGAGCTGTCTAGCTCTAACTTCATACCTGCAAATTAGAGGAATAAAGTAATAGAGGGTGAATTAAATAGTGCACTGATACCTTTTTAAATTTAGGATAGAAACAAATCTGTTCTGGCCGTGCTTTCTTCTAATAAATTAAAAACAATGAATCTCTGATTCTCACAAGTTTCTTTTGCATATGAAAAACAGCAGGGAGAACAGCTAATGCTGCTGTCTTCCCTCAGGGCTCTGTACCTCTGGAGGGATCACGTCACAGGATTCCCTCCCCTGGTTTGAGGACCATGGTAGTTGCCTGAATCATACTCCTGCCAAAATATGAATGTCAGTGATGAAGAGAAGCCTCAGTTGCAATGCTCAGGCTGTAGTATCACCAGGTAGAGCAGAGGTGTGGGATGCTGCCCAGGAGTCTCTCCTAGAATCACTTCCCTTTGGTGCAATAAAATGTAGGAAAACACAAGGAATAAAATGACAGTGGGAACATTCCTGGCTGCAGCTACAAATGGAGGTTCACATGCCATACTGATTAATGCACATGTGTCTGGGGTGGCTGCCGTTGCTAAGGGAGAGGAAGTATTTGTTTTTAATTGAATAATCTGCAGATGGCAAGGCAGAGCTTCCAGAATGTGGGCTGTGACCTTGAAGAGCTGTGGAGAGGTTTGTTTGGCAGCTGACTGCTGTCTCCCCAGCTCTTGCGGTTTATGGGTGCAGAAGCCTCCAGAAATACCCCAAATGTGATGCTGATGCCTTGCCTGGCCAATGAGATCTTGCTGCTCTTCAGATTCTTTCAGTAATTGGGGAATCCCCCCTTCTTGAGGGGGGGCTGGGGAGGGAAGAGCAAAGTGCAGATTAGCTGTCAAAGCTGAGTATGTCTCAAAGTTGGAAAATACAGCTGAATTTTCATGTTTATTAGCCTTGTCCCAAGAGATGCTGTGTTCTTAAGCTGCTGTAGGGTCTCATCTATTCATCAGTGCAAGAGACTTCTCAGCTCTCTTCTGTGGTGAAGCTATTTTCCCACCTGAAAAGTGGCTGTGGTACCTTGGCAGCCGTGTAGCTGGGTTCCTGCTTGCAGCAGTAACTTCACTGGTGATGAAGAACTTTCTCTGTGCTGATGTTCTGCATCTCACTGACCCCTCTAGAGTGCTCAGTGTGCTGCCACGTTCATTTGGAATGAGTAGCCCTGTGAACTGAAGGGGGTGGGGGGAGGTCTCCTTGCTACCGCTTCCTAGGGCTCTGTGGGCGACACAGAAAAGCTGTGGGTAGCCACAGAAGGTGTATTGATCTGCTCTGTGCTGCTGAAACAGGCTTATGGGTTTCCATGTACTTAACATTTTATCCGCAGAAGTAAACATGCTTCCTTGTGCCCTTCTCTCTGACAGCTGCGGATAACTGTGTGGTCCCTGTGTACGAAATCTGTGTCCTACATCAAGTATCCCAAAGCTTGTCAGCAAGGTCAGTGTCTAACCCAGGGGTGGCATTTCTCCCCATGGCAGAAGGGGGAAAACAAACCCCAGGGGTCAGGAGGAAACAGGCGTCTCAGCAGGCCCTGCCACCCTGCCTGCTGAGGGGCTTGTCTGCTCCTGGTGCACAGCGCAGGGATGGGTGCTGTGTGAGGGCACCTGGATGTGCTCAGGACTCATCGTGCTCCCTGGTGAGGGACTGTGTCTGATCTGTGGGCCTCTTCAAGTGTGAGGCTCTCTTGTGCTGCCCTTAGAAGGGTCTTCAAGATGTTAAATCAAACTGGCTGCACTGGTGATGAAAAACACTAATCCAAAATGGCTTTTGTCATCTTTTCCTTTGAAATCTTCCCCATGTAAGCTCGTGGCAGGACTGCCTGGCCACGTGGCTGTGGTTAGCACTTCCCTGCCTGAGGCTTGTATATAATAATACCCTGTATGTGACAAAGTCAATTGTGCATCACACACAAAATAAGAGTGGATGGGGACTGATGCCTGGGAGCTGCCGTACCAGTGGCTGCATAACTAATTCACTTGGCTGGGCTGAATGGACTCTTGAAGTCTGTTTTTTATGTAACTGTTGGTACTCAAACATGGGTTTTCAAGCATGCTAACCTTCTGCAGGGAAGGTGCTCCTTGGGAAGAGCATAATCAAATTTAGAATTGCCTGCACAAGCAATGAGTAAAGCGGTGCGTTGCCTCGGTTAATGTGAGCTGTGAAGACTTTTTCCCTTCTCTTATTTCTCATGTGAGTTGGGAGTAACTTCTCTCTGTTGAAGAAATGTCAGCTCTTCTGTCTTGTTTTGTCTCCTAATGAGCTTTGTCTCACTGGCAGGAGTAGCTTTCACGAAGGACGGGCGCTACATGGCAGTGGCGGAGAGGCGGGACTGCAAGGACTTCATCAGCATCTTCGTCTGCAGCGACTGGCAGCTGCTGAGAGTAAGACATGTCCTTGCCTTCCACTGCTGCTGCTTAGGCTCTGAGCACGGTTTACATGCTATTTTAGGCTGGGTTGCTTTGGTAGTCTGGTTTTTGACTTGCTGGTCCAGCACCTGGCTCCTTTGTCAGCCTGCAGGCATGCTTCTGTACAGCATTCTGTTTGGGAGGACAGTGTATTGTGTGTGTGTGAAGAGCTGCTGGTGGGATCGATCAGAATGCCTTCAAAGCCTCTCATGAGCTTATTTACAAGAAGAATGAAAGTACTGAATGCCTCATAAAGTGATTGTTTGGAATGTGCAGTAGAAATTGCCCTATTTTCTGTTGGAGAATGAGATTGGTGTGTGAAGTGTTCCTGCTGGCACGCCTCAGAGGACTGGGTGCATCTGAGGAATTAAAACCTCTTGAGAACTAGTCTGTACATAGCATCACCTCTGGTTCAGGAATTCTGAGTCTCATTTGAAGCTGGCAGCAAGAGTTGGGAAGTACCACTACATGCTTACCATGTTCCCAAGCTCTTCCCAAATGATCCTGTACCAGTCTTTCTGAGGCAAGCTGAGCTTGAGTGGTTCAGCAGAAATACTTTATTTCCTTACAAAATGCTGTTCAGTTTAAGGTACAGCAACTTTTTGCCTTTTCTGTACAGGGAAACCAAAGAAATGGTGAATGCACCTTAGGTCAGGTGCAGCAAGGTTTGTCAGTGTGGTATTTGAAATGGGTTTGTTCTTTCTCTTTGGAGTGCAGCATTTTGACACTGAAACACAAGATCTGTTTGGGATTGAATGGGCCCCTAATGGCTGTGTTCTGGCAGCATGGGATACGTGTCTGGAGGTAGGAGGAAGGAGCCAACGATGGGTTTGGGGAGTTTGGATTGGCTTGTGTAAAGCAGTAACCAAAATGACTAGTGTTGTATTTGTTCTCTTTTAAACATAACAAAAGCTGAATGCTTGTATTGGTAATGGATGTGTGTGTCATTAAAGATTGACAGAAGTTTGAGAGAAAATTATCTTACTGGCTTTCTTTGTAATTTGTCTTGGAAAACATTGGACTGTAAACATTGCAGAAGCCACTACTGAAATAATGAAAGGTGAATCAAAGCATTCTCCTGTGAGACTCCTGCACCACTTTACTCTGCCTCACCTTGCACGTAGAAGTACTCATCCAGAAAGTCAGCAAGGAATATATAAACTGCTGTTCCTTCTGCTCTGAGTAGGTGACTTCTGGGTGTAGAAAAGCATCTTCCTGTGGCCATGAAGTTATGGGCAGAGTGACCAAAACAAATACCCTGTGAGTGGGGGGGTTGTACCATCTGCTTGACCTGTGTTTCAGTATAAAATCCTGCTGTACTCCCTGGATGGCAGGCTGCTCTCCTCCTACCGCGCTTACGAGTGGTCGCTGGGCATCAAGTCCATCGCCTGGAGCCCCAGCAGCCAGTTCTTGGCAATTGGCAGCTACGATGAAAAGGTAAGAGAGGTTTTGTTTTCTCTTTTGCTTACAACACGTAGAGAGCTTCTGACAAAGTCTTGTTCCTGTGCTGCTTTGGTGACTCAGGTGCGGATCTTGAACCACGTCACGTGGAAGAAGGTCACAGAGTTCGAGCATCCAGCGACCGTCGCCAGCACCAAGACAGTAAGGACAGACCTGAAACCCATTGAATCATTCCTGCTTTCTGCTGCTGGCATCTGAAATGTTTCGTTCTGGAGACCTTGCTGCTTCCCCTCCTGATACCTCAATAGGGCAAGGGCTCTGGGGATGTAAGGAAAAAAGAGGGATCCTTTCAGGCTTGCTGGAATATGCACACATCCTCTCAGCTTCAGCACTAACAGGCTCTTGGATGACTTCTGGCATGTGCCTGTGTATTTTCATGTACATAGCAAAGCTTTCATGCAGGTGATGCCAAACTGGGAGACTTAACAGGAGAGATTTCTCTGTTATAAAAAATTAGTGACTTTAAACAGTGTTGGAACTAGATTGTGGTCAGATTCACACCGTGGATGTACAAGCTCACCCAGCCCACCTGAGAAACACTTCTTCTAAAGAGCTGCCATCTAATTTTTATCCTTGGTACATGTATGTACAAGGCCCAGTGGATTCGGGGTAGCTGGCAGCAGGGGGAGACCTGTAGCTTTTTTCCCCAAATCACAAGCTGTTCTGCTTGTCAGGGTGCAAAGAACACACAGTGCAGTAGTGCTGTGTGCCACTGCACAGGGAGCACTAACTACTCCTGCTTCTGGACAGGTTCCCTCTTAGAGTTTACACGTGTAGACTGAGTCTGCAGTGTTCATGTGGCTGTGGGGATGCCTCTTAACCAGAAGCAAGGCATGAGCCTTTAGTGTAACTCATGACTGGAAAACACCCTTACTCCCAGTGAGGTGTAAAACATGTAATGGAAATAGGTCTGTTGCTCCCTACCACCTAGACAGGAATTGCAGCTGGTCCCTTTTATCCTGGTGCCTGTGTTTGGGGATAATGTCCTGGGCACACCACTAAATGTCCTTGCTGCTTCCTCCTGCAGTGCTGCACTCTGCATGTATTTGTGCTGGTATCTGATTACAGATCCTGTGATGCAGAAATGAAACCTGTGTTCCCATTGTCATGGAAATGATTTATTGTGCTGCCAGACTTAGCTCAGGAGTAACAAATGAGGTGGACTCTGGCAGTCCTGTTCTTCATAGAATACAGGGTTGGCTTATTTATCACAGGAGCATTTCCTTGATCCTAGTTCCAAATAGCAAATCATTCCCTGAGAACACTGGATTCAGTATGCCTGTGAAGCCCATTGATGGGGAATGGGATGCAGAGGTACAACACACTTGAAAATGAGTTAGTGGGGTGTGGATGGCTTGGTAATAGCCCATGTTCAAATTCTCCAAGGCCCTTCTGTAGAACTCTCACTTGTTTCTTTGTAGATTGTGTATAAAGAAGTGGAGAAATCCCCATCTGTTGAAACAGAGAGACTTTCTTTCCCTCCAACAAGAGCACTGGCTAGCTCTCTCTTCAGCACACAGAGTAAATGTAAGCCAAAGTTTACTCAAATGAGATGCCAGAGGTGACCATGTAAAATTATTCCATCTATAATGGCTGCAGGCAAACCCTGCCTCTTTGGGATGGGTCCTCTGGGTGCCTTGCTGTGCTCCCAAGCTGCCCAGGGAGCTCTGAGGGCAACGTGCACCCTGCCAGAGGGCATCCTCTCTGCTGGGTTTGGAGGCAGGTTGGAGACTTAACGGGGTCTTATAGAGAAGAACTGTAATAGCTTGGGTGTAGTGGCCAGACCTCAGCCTTGGAGCTGCCTGCAAAGGTTTTCAGAATGCTGTGTGGATCAGTTCTGACTTGTGCCATCTCTGCCAGGGTATTCCACAGAATCACAAGGCTGGAAAAGACCTTTAAGATCATCAAGTCCAACCAATCCCATCCTAAGCTAAACCATATCCCTAAGTACCTCATCTCCCCTTTTTTTAACCATATCCAGGGATAGTGACTCAACCCCATCCCTGGGCAGCCTGTTCCAGGCCCCAAAAAACTTTTCAGTAAAGATTCTATTTCTAACATCTGATCTGACCCTGCCCTGGCACAGGTTCTGAACCTACCCTGGTGTAGTTTAACTCCTGCAGGTAATGGCTGTGGTTCCTCTGAGGCTAGCAATTAAGAACCCTATCATGGTGTGTGGCAGTTTCAGTAATTAAAAGCAAAATAGTCAAAGGTGTGGCAGTCCTGCTGTCTGCTTCAGGATAGCAATTCATCCTGTAAAGCTTATGTGAAAAAGCAGAGCATGAGAAAGGCCTTTTGTCTGAGGAGCTGTGGTCCTGGCAGAGCTTTACATTTGCTTTTAGATGCCAGGCTTTGAAATGTTGAAGTGATGGCAGATGGATGGTTAGAGTGTTTCTGTGTTCCTGTCTGGATGTTTGTGGTACTGCAGGTCCCCCCCCTTGCCCTGCTGTGCCTCTGAGGAACAGTTCAAAGGTAGCAGAAAATGTGACCTTTTCCTCATCGTTTCATCTCAGCCTTGCCTGGATTTCCAGCCTTTCCAGGGCAAGAACAGTAGGCTGCTTATATAAAGGGGCAACATCTTGAAAGGATTGGAGTTTTTGATTGAAACTTCTGGAAGAAGAGTAAAACATGGTCCTATTTCCTCAGAGATGAGGGTGTTTTACCAGTTGGGATTTAAATCTTTGTCCATTCAGGCTTGCTCAGTGAAGGTTGGGGTTTTTTTTCTGAATTCCAGATGATGTTTCCCAGGTGCCTGTTTCCTTGCAGTACATCAAACCAGCTGCTGACAGGGCAAATCCCAAAATGGGAATTGGGATGTTGGCATTCAGTCCAGACAACTGTTTCCTGGCAACCAAAAACGGTGAGTTCCTACTGCCCTAAATAGGAGGGGAACCCCCGCTCAGGGTGTGTGCTGTGTCCTCCTACAAGAAACAAGGTCTGTAATGGGTCAGTTGTTTTGCCTTTGAGAAGGTTCCTGGCCCTGTTTAGAATCAGCTCTGTCATGTGTAACTACAGAGGAGATTCTGCCTGTGTCTTCCAGTGTCCATACAGCATTGTGAGCACCAGAAGTGCTCTCTCTGGTGCTTTTGCTGGGCTTTGGCTTTGTATTTAATGCTCACAGTGTGGGCTTTTTTTGTCAAAAGCATGTGAGCTCACCCTATTAGGACATGAAACACACAGGGCTGCCCTCCTCTGTTTGCAGCACGTGTCTCTTGAAGGCAGAAGCCTGCCTGGTCTGTGGCAGGGGCCTTTGGATCCCCTCATATTGCTGAAGTCTTGGAATTGCCATTGAACCTTTCCCTGAAGGGCTGCTCTGCTCTGGGTGCAGCAGCTGTGCTTCAGCTGCAGAACTCAGCAACTGGAGAATCTGATGGCACTGGTGGAGGATCAGGGGACAAACTGTGCTCACTGTCATCCTTTCTGTGGTAGTGCCAAGGCAAACCCAGAGCAGTGCCAGACCTGTGGTGTAGCTCTGGTTTGGGTTGTGTTACACCTCAACCAGTGCCTGTTTCTTTGGAAAAAGAAAAGTGATTGTTTTATCCATGAGGCTTTCACGCTTGTCCCTTCCACAGATAACATCCCTAACGCTGTCTGGATCTGGGACATCCAGAAGCTGAAGCTGTTTGTGGTCTTGGAGCAGCTCTGTGCCATCCAGTCTTTCCAGTGGGATCCACGGCAGCCTCGCCTCGCTGTCTGCACGGGAAACAGCAGAGTCTACGTCTGGTCCCCAGCGGGCTGCGTGTCGGTGCAGGTGCCTGGGGAAGGTAAGGGGCTGCTGGCAGCAGCTTCCTTCCAAAGCCTGAGCACTATCACATAAATGGCTCAGATGTGCTTGGCACTCTTAAAGCAGGCATTTTTACCCTCAAAGAGGAGCTTGTAATGAGGCACAGCAAACAGGGGCTAGCAGAGCTTTGTCTCTTCGCTGTGCAGTATGCTCTTTCCCAAGACTTCCATTCATGTCACTTTATTTCCAAGGGAAGTGTAGCTGTACAGTGTGCTGAGAGCTGAAATAAAGCTGTTGGTGGTTTGGGGTGTTCTGAAACCAGCTGAGCTAGCAGAAAGCTCTCCTGGGGAGACGCGTGCGTGTGAGGTCTGATGTGGACTGGTAGAGGAGTGTATGTGAACCTGAGCTCTGGGCCAGTGATGGTGGGACTTACTCCAGCTCCCTTTTCCCAGAGTGAGAGGCCAGACCATCAGCTTCTTGCTGACAAACTCTGAATCTCTTTCTGCAGGTGACTTCCAGATTGTGTCTCTCTCCTGGCACGTGAGTGGGGACTCCCTGGCACTGCTGAGTAAGGATAACTTCTGTGTGTGCTACTTGGAAAGAGAAGAGGTAAAATAAGAAGTGTTTGCATAACCAAGCCCACAGGTTTGAGAGAAGATGAGGAAAGGGGTCAAACCCTGTGTCCCATTTGGCAGTTTCTGTATTTATAAGTAATTTATTTGAAGGAGTGTACCCAAACTCTGAATGCAGTGATGTAGCAATGGCGTGTAGCAAATCAAGTCTGGATTTCAAAAGAACTTTAGTATTGATGTGGTTGAACTTCCTCTTGAACTTTCTCAACTATGAAACCTTATTTTCTATAACTGTAGCTGTGTGTATATAATGTATAGCTTTTATTTAAGTTTTTATAATTTCCAATAAATATTTTGATAGCTACAAACTGGGTATGACTCTGAGCCTGCTCTCCTCTGTTCTGAAGCCTGGTTTTGTATTATCAGCATGAGGTTTGCACACATGAGGTAAGGCTTGTGCCTGGCCTTGTAAGCTGGCAGGTTGTTCTGGTGCACACACTGACTGTGTAGCAGAGCCAGGTCCATCAATGAGCCTTTCTAGCCAGTTAGTGCCTGCTTTGTGCACAAAGCAAACCCAAGTCTGTCATAATAGCTTTGCTTTCCCAGACTAAGCTGCTACCAGGGGACAGGAATGGTGCCTGGTCTTCTGTGGGCTTACTGTGCTGAATCTTCCCAGGAAGGTTTGTACTTTAGAACGATGTAGTTACAGGGAACTGAAGTGGGAGCTGTGGAGGCCAGCCTGGAGTGGGTGCTTCAGTGGGGAATGAAGCAGTTGGGCTGTGCATGATCTTTAACCTGAGTAGCTGGTCACCCAGTCCTTCAATGGAAGGGAGCCTGTTGTTTAGGAATTTGTTGGATGTTTCCTCTTTTGCTGCTTAATTTCACAGCCTGTCTCCACAAAATGAAGAACAAAGAACAAGTAGAGTTAAATTTGACTTTACTCAAGATTAATGTGAAGTAAACACCTTGGAAGGTGCAGTGAGAGGGGCATGCAACTCACTGTGTTCTGAGGGCACTGTACACGAGCTTCATAACCACACATCAACGAAGTTTAAAAGTACAGCACCACAGCACAGCCTTTGCTCAGCAGTGCAGCTGCACAGAGATGCTCTGATAAAGCAGCATGTACAGGAGGTTGTACACGATGAAAAGCGGTGAGAGTGGCCCTGTCAGCAGCTTCACCTGTGGTGGCTTCTGCTGCTTCTGAATTTCACTACTGGACACTTGCATGAGAAGTGCAAAAGGTGTAAATCAAGATTGATGTGCAGTGCTTAAAGTTTTATCTGTCTGTCCAGTCCTGTCCTGCCTAGAGGAGGCTTAAAAATTGCAGAGAATGTCAGTGTAACCAGGGTTCCTTTCAGCTCTGTCTGCAAGAAGGAACTGTGCTTGCAAGGCTTTTGGCAATGTTCTCAGAAGTCTTTATTGTGTGGCTGCAGCCAGAAAGCAGGCTAAGTATGAAGCTAGGCAGCTTGCCTGGGCTCTTGGGGGGTGTTTATGCAAAGCTCATCGAGGCCTGTTCAGCCACACGCTTCACTCACACTGACAGCTCACCTACATGGCGCAGCTTTAGCAAGCACTGCTGACTCCGGTTGCTACAGGGTGACTGGGGCAGCTGTCCCAGTTCTTATCGGTCACTGGCCCCAGTGTGAAGGTACTGCTGCTGTGAGCAACCCCCCTTGCTGCTACACCCAGCCCCAGCACACTATGGGGTTTGACACCACACAGGTACAAGGTGCTACAGCCCGAGCGCTCTGCTGTGCCTGGGGATTGGTGCGGAGCGGTGGCAGCACATCCCACCCCTGGGCAGTGAGCAGGGAGGAACACCCAGCCAGAAATGGGAAGCAGGTCTGCTCACCAGTCCTGTGTGAGCACTGGGAGTTAGATACAAGCTACGCTGCCCTGTGTGTCCCCTGCAGCAGCCAGGGCCTCCCCAAAGCCATCATGCCTACCCCCCTTCCTTCCCCTATCTCTTCCCTCTGATTAGCCAATGCTCTGCGGCGCAGCGTGCTCTCCCCAGGAGAGCAAGACCCAATTGCTTTCCCCCAAAGCGCTTACAATGAATTTTAGAATCCAAATTTGCCCCTTGTCATGGAGTAGCCCAGCTTGGCCTCGTTGTTGATGAAGGACATCAGCCCCAGGTAGGTCTCGATCAGAAGAGGCCGCTCCAGCACCAGCACCCCATTCGCCCTTCCTGGCATGGGACACTCCTTATGGGCTTTCTTCACAGCTTGGACCAGCTGAGTCTTAAAGTTTTCCAACTGCAAGAAAAAGAACTAGATCACCTTGGTTCTTTTAAAACCTGTTGCAGAACAGCTCCTGATGCTGAAGTGTGAGGGATTAACACTGAGGCTGAGGGTGTGGATCTCGTGTGCTGTGAGCAACTTTATGTTCTGATGTTTCACCTTAAGGATTGTTAATTTCACACCAGGAAGGTATTTATGTGTAACAAACACGGGCTAGGTGGGCTTTCTTCTCAGGTAAGTCTCATGGAAGCCTCCCATGGGCAGCTGGCACAACATGCTGGCTGTGCTGCCCTGCCAACCAGAACCTGGAGAACGGGGCGAGGCAGCTCTGGGTTCCGTGTCTGATGTAACTGCTGCTGTTTCTGCCTTTCCAAAAGTCCCTCGGTGGTGTCCAGCTACAGACAAGACCTTGTAGGGATGGGATGGGATGGGATGGGATGGGATGGGATGGGATGGGATGTCCTTACCAGGCAAAGGGACGTGATCTTCTCGTCGGCACCCGCCATTGGGTGCTCAGTGAAGGTGACGTAGGGGATGTTTGTGGACCAGGGGTTCCACCTGTTGATGAAGGAGGCGCGACTCTGCCTGTCCCACTGAACGCGGATGCCAACACCTTCCCGCCTGGTGTGAAGGCAGCACGGTTAATACAGCGAGGCAAGTTGTTGGAAATGTATGGCTGAAAGGGGACAACTTAAAAGGAAGCTCAAGCCTAAGTCTGTGTTCTGCCTCTAGAAGGGAACAGAAGAATTCGGTCCCTGAACTGTGGGCGCTTCCAGCAGCGTGCAGGGGAGTAAGGTCAGACACCCGGCTGTGGCTGACTGTGACAGCCTGTCTCTGCCTAGGACCTGATGTTCAGTGTGGCTTTCCAGGAACGTGAAGGTGGTGCTGCTACAGCATTACTGAACGGCGCTGCTCCCAAAGCCATTCTACCTTCTCCTCAGAGGCCTTGAGCAACCTGCTTTTCACACAACTACTAATTGCCCTACTCTAATGAGGCTCCAGCCGTTATTTACAGCCAAGGAAGCAAATCTCTGACCTGCCCAATGGCAGGTGACAGCTCACACTATTTCCCTAACAGCCCCAGTATGATGCCCCAGTTGTACCCTGTCAGCTTACTTGTTCAGGGACTTTGGTGGGAACTCAAACTCCCCCAGGGAGATGGTGTCCACAGCCCCCAGCGCTACCCTCGTCACCTGCTGGCACTGCAGGCTGATGAAGTTGTATTTGCAGATCAGCAGGGACCGGTCTGTGATAAGGACGAGCCGCTCCTTCTCGTTGTTCCAGTGATCGATTCTGGTAAGATAACAGGGCTGAGCTTTAGCAGTTTCGTTTATTGGCCAGAAACACCCAGCTCGGCAGGGAGAGGAGTCACTATGGGGAACGAATCTGAGGTCTCTGTCACGGTGTGTTTTCTGTTTTGGCTCAGCACCTTTGAGATCCCCTACAGCTCATTCTGAATGTTCCTGGTTTAGTTGTCTGTCCTTACAAAAAGCAGCCTGTTGTTTTAAGAGGAGCACTGATGAAACCAAAACCATCTGTGCTGCACAGGGGTGAAACAGCGGGGTGAGGCAGCAGGCCAGAGCACTTCCCCCTTCATCCACCTTCCTCCCTGCCTCTCCCTGCTGCTTTGACTTGTGCCACCGTGAAAGGACCACAAACAGCCCTGCCCCCTCCTCGGGGGAGCCTCGGAAGGAGAAGGTATGTCCAGCTCGTGTTTTGGTCCCATTCCCTGCCCCAGATGCATGGCAAAGGGTCAGCTTCCCTTCAGCCCTGGGTGCTGGTCTGTAGGGTGTGAGGGGGAGTCGGTTATTTTGGCCACACCGGTGGGGTCAGGCTACAAGTGGGGTCTGCAGTAAGGGATTCAGGAGTGAGTTACCTTACAGTCTTTCATCCAAGTCACTGAATCCATCTAGTCTGGGTGGGCAGGGACCCCAGAGCTCCCCTGCCATGGGCAGGGACACCCCCCAGACCCATCCAACACGGCCTCGAGTCCTGCCATGGATCCCGGGGCAGCCCCAGCTTCTCTGGGCACCCTGTGCCAGGGCCTCCCTCCTCCCCGGGAAGGGTTTCTGCCTCCCAGCCCCTCTCCAGCCACCCTCCTCCGTCCCGGGGCTGAGTTAACGGCCCTGCCAGGCGCTGCTGCCCCCCCGCTCCCTCCCCGCGGCACTCACTCGGTGAGCAGCCAGACGCTCCGCACTTCCCCGTCCTCGTCGGGCGTCACGATGACGCGGATCTCGCTGACCGCTTGCTCGATGGTGCCGGGCTGGGGGGGAAAAGGCAGGAGGTTACGGGGGCGGTGGGTCCGCGCGGCCCGCGGGGGCGGCGGGGCCGTACCCGGAACACGAAGTACTCCCGGAGGCGGCCGCCGCGGGTGGCGGTGCGC
>VZTU01004372.1:1427357-1458283 GCA_013400835.1 Zapornia atra | reverse complement strand
CTGCGGGGGGCGCGGAGTCGCTTCCCCTTCCTCCGCCTCGGGCCGCCCGCGGGAGCGGAGCCCCGGAGCCGCCGGGATCAGTAACGCCGGGGCGGGACCGGCGATGCTCGTCGCCGGCCGTGCACCGCGTCCTGCCCCGGAGCGCTCGGTACCCCGAGCTGGGGGGGGGCTGCCGTGCCCCGGTGCCCCGGGCTGGGAGGCTGCCAGCCGCAGAACGCCTTGACTCGCCGGTTGCAGCCCCGCCGTGCTCCCGGCCCGGCCCCCGTGAGCCTCCCCCGCGGGGCAGCCCCGCTGCTGGCAGCTGCAGAGGGACTCGGGCAAGTCCCTGTCCCCCGGGACAGGCTGGGGCTGGCACCAGCGCTGTGGGAAAAGCCCTGGGAGTGCTGGGGGACACCGGGCTGAGCATGACCAGCGATGTGTCCTGCGGCCAAGAAAGCCAGACTGAGGGGGATCTTCTCAGTGCTGAGGAACCTGTGAGGGGTGGGCTCAGGAGGAGGGGTCAGCCTGTGTTCAGGGGTGCCCAGGGACAGGACGAGGGGCTGTAGGCACAGACTGGAGGGGAGGAAGTTCCCCCTAACCCTGAGGAAGAACTTCTTTCCCAGGAGGGTGTCAGAGCCCTGGGACAGGCTGCCCAGAGAGGTTGGGGAGTCTCCTTCCATCCCTGGAGCCATTGAACCCCGCTGCCCAGTGCACCTGCTCGAGGGGACCCTGCTCTGGGGGTGGGACTGGGGGATCTCCAGAGGTCCCACCAGCCTCCACCAGGCAGGGATACTGTCTTGGAGCCGTGTCCTGGAGAGGGAGCCACACTCCGGGCTCTGCTCTTCCCCTGCTTGCTCAGGCCTGGGAGCCGTGGGGCTTTTGGGTGGCAGGAGAAGACCAGCACTGAAAGAGCTGAGAGCAGGCGCGGCAGCACAGGGATGAAGAGAGCCGAGCCGCGCTAAAACACTCCTGCATCCACCTGTAAGAGGCATCCGACCTTTTAGAGTCCTGGCAGGAAGAGGAGACCTGAACCTGTTGTGTTCTGGAGCTCTCTCCATCCTTACAAAGCATCTTGGTGAGGTTGCCTTTCTGCTCCAGGAACAGTGAAAGATGTCCTCTTCGCACCCGGCGGTTTGGCAGGTACTTTACTCCTAAGTGGAAACATTAACCCCTCTTTCTCTCTCTCTTTTTTTTTTTCTCTCTCCTGAACGATTTACGAAGCTGCTGGGACTTGGGAAGGGGTAAGGTGCAGAAAGCAGCCACCTCCCTTTCTCCCCGGCACTACCAGCTCTTGGGCTCCTCAGTCACCTCAGCCTTGGTGTAGCCGTTGGCATTCAGAGGCAAAGTGTGTGCATGCTGCGGGCTCTGGAGCCCCCAAACCTTCTCATCCTGCTCTTGGGAATCAGCAGCTGCCAAAGGTCAGGCGTGCCTGGGGCTGCGAGCCGTGCCCAGCTGCTGCGTGGGATCCTCCTCGCCCTGGGAGGGAGTTTGCTGTCTGTCAGGGAGTTTGCTGTTGGGTTCTTGAGGCAGGAGGGTTTTAGTGCAGTTCCGCTCTCTTCATCCCTGTCCTGCTGCATCCCCTACCGTGTGCCCATCCTCCCCACAAGGAGGGCACAAGACAGCCCCTGGTCCTCGCCGTTGCTGCTGAGACCGGTAGTAACAACCAGTGGAAGAGGAAACTCGGCAGTGAACTCTCAGAATTAGGCTTGGGTACTGCTCTCTCTGCTTCCTGATTTCAGGGGGTCTGGCAAACTGTCTGAGATCTGTATCAGCACCTCCCTGTGCTGCTTCCCCACGCAGCTGGCAGTTTGGTGGGAAAAGGCAGGCAGCAGTTCAATCTCATTCCCCAGCTCCCTCTTTCCCGGGGTTTTCTCCTACCACTGGCCAGCTAACAGCTCTCCAGCCACTGAGTCAGGTCAGATGGGTCCCTGCCTGCTTCACCTGCGCAGCAGAATTCCCTTGGGAAGCGATCGCTTTGTTATCTATTGCAGAGTGTGGGAAAGATTACATCTCCATGGGGTATTTTTGGAGCTGCTGGGAAAGGGGCTTTGGGTGGTGGGTACAGGGCTGCCCGTGGACTGCTCAGCCCGTCCAGCTTGGAGAACCCAACCTCAGTCCCTGCTGCTGTGCTGCTGGGCTCCCCCTCCTCTCTCCGGGGCTGGACTCGGCTGGTGGGAGGGATTTCTGCCTGTCAGCAAGCAAAGGAACAAGAGAGCATGTGAGGGAAAGGGGCTAGACCTGGGAAAGGCAGGAGGGAAGTTTCCGTAGCCCCTGGAGGTGCAGAGAAGCTGCTCCTAGGGCCGGAGGAAGGTGGGGGCTGTAGCAGGACGGTGGCCTCAGCGGTGTGGATGGGGTAAGGCGGCACCCTGCCCGCTTCGGCAAAGCCCTGCGGGAGGGGGATGCTCGGGGCGCAGGGGAGCAGCCCTCCTTCTGCAGGTGCCAGTTCTTACGTGGCCTCGTGATGTGGGTTGTGCCTCTGGATCGGCTGGACCCACATGGGGTGTCGCTGCGGGACAGAACCTGGGTCTTGTGACCCCCAGGGCGCTGGGCAGGAAGCGAACGCCAGAAGGAAAAGCCACTTCTGTACCTCTCACTGGAAGGGGCGTGAGGAGCCAGGTTTGGCTTGGGGAGCATCCTGGTGGTGATCTGTGCTGTCCCTGCTTCCCATGGACTGAAGGAACTCTCTGAACTGCACCCGCATGGCAGGAAGCACCCAGGGGTGACAGCCCTGCTCCCCCCTACCATCCCCTGCAAGAGAGACCTCAAGCAGAGGGGGCAGCTGGGAGCGCTCGTGCCTGAGCTGTCTGTGATGTTTTCTTGGCACCCCAGAAAGCGCCTTGGGGGGCACAGAGGAGCTGCTGCGATGGAGATCTGGGCTGTGGCCCTGTCATTTGTCCTCACGCTGCCGATAGCTGCTCTGGCATCTGGGAGCAAACTCCAGCCCCAAATGTAAGTAGTGAGGAAGGAGAACTGGGGTGGTTTCCCGGGGCAGGGGGCTATGGAGCAGGGGGCAAATGCTGTATTTTGAAAGGGAGGAGGAGGAGAGGGAGGACAGCTCTGCACCCCTTTCTCTACTCCCAGCTGTACATAAAGGTGCACAGGAGTTTGAAAGCCCGGCTGGTGTTTGCTTGCAGGAGGTTTTGTCCCCAGGTCCCCATGGTGTGAGGGTTGGGGGGTCGCTCTGTACGTGGTTTGACCTTTCTTCCCAGCCCCGCTGGCTTCTCTGCGCTTCACGTCTCCGTCTCTCAGGCGTGCTTCTTTCCCTCTCTGCTGTTACCCCAGCAGCCGTTCTCCCTTAATGAAACTGTACAGTTACAGTGTGCTGTTAATCGCTTGGCTGCGCCGGAAAACTTCCTTGCAGGTTTGGTCTCCTGCCAGGAGACGGGCTCTGGGTGCAGGGGGATCGTGCTGATTCCTCTTCTGATTCCTCTCGTGAAGGACCCTGCGCTGCTCGGTGTGCTGACTCCTGTTACCCCGATGCCATCCCCTTCCGGATGGGGAAGGGGAAAGGGGTCCTTTTTGGCAAACAAAGGCTTTGCAGGACGGTGCCTTTTCTCCCTGCATCTGGGATTTTGCACTCCTGCCCCAGCAAGGGCTTTGTAGGACTTGTTGGATGAGACACTGGCGATGAGATGTGTGCCAGAGACAGGACAATGCCAGCGCCTGGGAAGTACTGTCACTTCCCACAGGGCATCACTGGGGATGCCTGTGACCCCCCCACCCCACTCCAGGGCACATGAGACCCTTTCTTTGCTGCAGTCAGTGCCACCAAAGCTGTGCCCCTGCCAGCCTGGTTCTTGTGGCTCCGGTCGGAGGCGCAGGTGGCTCGAGGTGAGGGATGGGCATGTACTGCACTGTGGCAGCTGGCAGCTCTCTGCGAGCCCGATGGCTCGGCGGTGTGTGGAGGTGACACAAGGAGACTTTGGGGCCAAGAGAGAGCAGAATGGGGGGAGACATGCAGTAACCCTGAAGGCATCCGCCAGGCTGGCTGCAGCAGCGGCATAGCCCAGCATCCCGGGGCAGCCAGGTGCTGGCTGCGGTCTCTGTGCTTCCCCATGGCCAGATCGTTTAGTTTAACCTCTACAGAAAGCGTTTTGTGGAGCTCCCAGCCCCTTTGAAGGGCTGGAAGGAGCCAGGGTGCTCCCAGATGCTCAATGGCTCAGGACATCTCTAGGTAAGGACAGATGTCTCCCTCTTCCTTCTCACCTAGAGCTGCTGAGCAGTGCTTGGTTAAGGAGAGTCAGGATTAGAAAAGAACTAAAGTGCAAATGTTTTTTCCCCTGTTTTCTTCCTGAACTGGTTATATTCCCTTTGCTGACTGGAGTTACTCTCCCAGCCCTTAGGTCAGAGTAAGTGAGGAAGCATCTAAGACAGCAAACCCAGTTCCAGCTTTAAAGCAGCATTGATGAGGTGATGTATCACTTCTGGGGGCAAGGTAATGCTTTCCCAGGCACTGTCAGGAGGTGTGGATATCACTGGTGTTTGCAGCAACAACAGTCAGGAAAATAATCCCCTCGGCACAGAGAGAGCACATATGTGTTCTTCATCAGTGGAGAGTACGCAGAAGGGGCAAACACAAGAAACTGCTGTGCTGATGCACGGCATAGGCTGCTGCTTCCTCTGATCCAAGCTCTCCTCAGTCTAGAGGCATTGTCACTGCCTCCGAGTCTCTGATGCTGGTCTGGAGGTTTGGGAGGGGGTTTGGGATGGAGCAGGGATTGCCCAATGTCTGTGGGGCGATTTCCCACCCTTGGTGTGGGTTTGTGATGCTCACCACGGGGCTCTCCAGTGTTAAACAGATTCACAAAGACCTGATGATGCACTTTGGAGAGATGCAGGTGATGATGTTGTGCCAAATGTTCTGGTGCCGATGCCGCACAGTCAAATGTGCCGCCTGTTCCCAGGAGCAGGAAATTTGGGGGGCTGGGGGAGGTGGGAGGCTGCACTCAACAGCTGCTTGTGGTGGCCGGACAACTTGGTAGGTTCCTTTTCCCTGCACCCATTTAATGAAACAAGGAGGGGAATAACTGTACCCCTGATGTGTCTGTTTGTCTGTGCCAGGCCAAACGTGTGCGCGGAGCAGGAGCTGGCGATCGTGGGGCACCGGCAGCCGTGTGTCCGGGCCATCACCCGCACCGTCAGAGTGTGGAGGCAGGACTGCGGGGGACGGCGCTGGTGCGCGGGCTACGAGCGGAGGTACGTGTCCTTCCTTCGAGCTGGGCTTGCTCTTTGGGCAGCTGAGACCCCTTCCTTCCATCCTTGCACAGCAGAGACCCCTTCCTTCCATGGCTGGTCAGGCAGTGGGGTAACAAAGGGGTTTGTTGGGGGGATGAGCCAATGGAGAGCCTTGTGCAAGGGAGATGTGGCTCTGGACCCCCAAATGAGCTGGGAAGAATAGAGCTGTCTGTTAGATGCTTCTCTTGGCCATAGCCAAGTGACTGAGAGAGGTTTGTGAGCACTGTGTGCATCAGGCAGAGGGGTTTCTGACCTGCCCTGGCACCTCTGTGATGTTAAGAGTCTTAATTCCCAGAGAGAAGATCTGTCCCTTTTATTCTCAAGACGCTTTGCGTGGCGGTTCGCTGCCTGCATCTCCTGACGATGCGTTCCTTACACCTATTCCTGTGCTAATGAAAAGACTTAATTGCATCAGGTGCCTTATTCCTGCCTCTCTCCATGTCTCGGCCTCAAAGCAGAGCTTCTCAGAGCCACTGCGGTGTCCCAGAGCCGAAGGCGATGCTGGGGCTGGGTGAGGACCCCTGTGCCATCGTGCCTGTGGTGATGCTCAGCGGGCTGTGCCGCAGGGTCCTCAGCCTCCTTCACACCGCGAGCAGGACTGTGCCTGGCAACACGTCAGGGCTCTTGCATGGGTGAAAACGGAGTTTGAATGTACATGGGAAAGTGATGGTGGCATCGCCAACTGACCTTCACCAGGAGCTGGGCATCCACGCTGGGGTGTGGAGGCCACGAACAGGGACAGCAGTGGGGACAATGCCCCGCTCCCACCTACGCGGCAGCCAAACTGCAGCGGGGGATCTCCTGTGCTCCGCCTGCTTTTCCAGCCTCGTTAGGCAGTTGCCATAATGACAGTGGTAGTTTCAAAGGGGCAGCTGGGACTAGAGGCAGCTTTTAAGTCTTGCCTTTAGGAATTCCCCCTAACCTGTAATTGCAGGTAATTATCTCGGCGATGATATCTGTGCAGTGGTCATACAGGAGCAGGCAGAGTCTGTCTTTTGACGGGACTGGGAGGTGATGGGTGTCCTGCCTGCTCCTGCTTCAAAGGCTGGGAGCTCTCTAGCTGTCTGCTTCGTTCTTCAATGTGTGTTTCTGACATTGTAAATCAAGGAACTGAACTGGAAACCTCTCTGTCCTGCTCCCTTATAAACATCAGAACAGCCTCCTGCTAAAACTCTGCTCCATATGGAACATGGAGGTGCTGTGGGGGATTTCACCCTGGGAACTTTAAAAGCTGGTACGATAAAAGGACTCAGCAAAACTCTGCAGGCAAGATTTGTCCTGCATCCCTCGCTCTAAACTTCCCTTGGGAGTGCCCATCACAGCAAGCCTGTTCCAGGAGCTGGAACGTCTCCTGCCAAGCTGGAACATCTCCTGCCAAGCTCCCTTGTGCTGAGCAACTGAGGGCAGCGGAGCGCGCGGTCTTGGTGTTCGCAGGGATGCTGTGCAGCCCCTGTCTCACTCGCTGGAGCTGCTCCAGTTGGACCCGGTTGGGCTGGGGAAGCCTGGTAACAGCCTCAGAGTCTGACACACAGGGCTGGCCTGGAGTCACTCTGGCTGCCTTGGAGCTCATAGGAGAATCCAGCATCGGCTCTTCCTTTCCCTGTGCTGGCCGAGGAGCAGCATCTGCAGGGGCTGCACCATTCCCACCGTGTGGGATCCATGGTCATGAGTGGATTCCCTAAACCCCCTGGGCATGCTGCTGGTGCTGCTGCGGTGCCATCGCTTTGCTGAAGCTGTGGTTTAGGGAGGGTGTGGGCTGGGGCAGGCAGGGATGTTGTTGCCCACAACAGCCCATGCATTGTGTTTGCATCCCCCACTTCTGTGGGGTTCTGGGGGCGTCCCAGCCCTGGGCTGGGCAGGCAGGTAGCTCTGGTGCTGTGGGGATCCAGGTGGCTTCCACATTCTGAGCTACCTCTGGAGCATGAGGATTTCCTTCACTATTTGCTGACAGCTCGTGCAGACAGAACTGGTCTCTGCCTTTGTTTCTCTCAGCTGCAGTTCCACGCAGGGGCTGGCACAGAGGAGCAGCCCCAGGCCTCCTTCCCGGGCATCGGTGGCTCGCTGGAGTTTAGGGGCTCTCTAGAAACATTCAGACAGAGTCGAAGGACAAGACAGAGTTTGGGTAAATATTTTCAGAGGCCACGTACACCACATCAGCAGTGCCAAATGTTTGCTGTTTGTCTGACTTGGTGGAGCAGTTTCAAGTTCTGCCAAAGGAACTTTAAAAAAAAAAATCAGCTTCAAAAGTTTTCTCCACGTTCCGGTTTTCACGTATAAACAGCATCATGTTTCCAGGAAAGAAGTGTCACTCTTATTTATTTATGCTCCAGATCAATCCCCCCTTCACTGCCCCAGCTCCCACCCCAGAGTGTGGGAGTACCTTCGGTGTGTACCCAGGTGCAGCTGAGGAATACTTTGGGAAAGGGGAAGAGAGCCAGGGTGGTGATGGGGACCTGGGTACTCTGGTCTCTCGTGCTCCCAATTGAAGTCAATTCAAAAGTATCTCCTTTGCACCAGCGCTCACTGCTGCACCAGGTGGGAATAAAACATCAGCACATTTGAGAACCAAATTCCTCGTGGTGTTTGTGGGAGTTGTGGTTTTCCAGCTCCGGGGGGATTAACGCTCCTGGGGGGCACCCTGTGTCCTTGCCTTTCAGAACCACATATCACACCAGCTACCGACCAGCCTACAAGGTGAAGTACCAGACGGCGTACAGGTGCTGCCCGGGATGGTCCCAGCTCCGAGGCGATGCCGGCTGTCTCTACCGTGAGTATCACCCCGTCGGAGTGAGGCTCTCCAGTCAGGGCTGGGTTTAGGCTGAGGAGGCTCACCCCACGCCCTGTGCCCACAGCGACTGCTATGGAAATGTCTTCAGAAGGATCTGGGGGTGGGTTGGCTCCTGTCTGTTTCTCTTCAGCGTGTGTCGGAAGGGTGTTTCTCAGCTGTGCTGGGAAGCTGCACTGTGCATTCGAGCTGGCACGTGGCTCAGGCTGGGGGTGTGCAAATATTACCATAGAGGAGGATGTGATGCTCTTCTTGCGGAGGACTGAGGCAGCGTTATCCTCGTGGGCCCCGTATTCCCACCTCCCCTCCAGGCTGCACTGCTTGACGTGGGAGGCAGATACTACGTAGCTCTGGGCTCCTTCCCCTAAACACCACGGCCACATCCAGCTGGGGAACTATTTAACTTAAAACTTTGCTTTTTGAGAGGTTGAGAGCAAAGTAAAACCTTGGCTCCAGTCAAATGAAGGTTTACCCAAGTGTGTGGGTAGAAATGAGTGTTGCTGTCAGGGTGGAATCACACGTGCCCCTTGTGATACGTTATGAGTTCTCTGCCGAGTTGTGTAATGGAGCTCTGAACTTTCCTGAGTTGGGCTTTGGTGGTGCTCCTGCCCTGGCCATAGAAAACCAGCAGCCTTTTTCATCATGGGCAGGTGAATCGAGAGAGCATTTGGGCTCTGACCTGCCCAGGCATGGCGGGAGTGCAAGCTGGCTATGTCCAGCTCCATTGTAGAGGTGAGTTTGGGTGCGATGACCTACAATAGAGAGAAGCATCTCCTGCAGCTGGTCATCTTTTGTTTGGAGAAGAGGCACCTTCCCTGTGCTTTGATGCCTAAAGCAAAGGTTTTTCTATACTAAAAGGTGTTTCGAGCAGGCAATCTCTGTTCTGCCTCTTCAAAGGCCTTTGACACCAGCGAGCAGCCCCGCTGTGCCTGAGGAAACCCCCCGGGTGCCTAATAACCACTGCTGGTGAGCAGATAATGATGGTGGGTGAACTCAGGAAGGTGCGTTCTGTAATGACAGTTCCTGCTGAGGAAGTGAGCAATCCCATCTGGGAAGGGAAGTGAGCTGCTCCCGGTGTGCTCTTAGCTCCTCATCCTCACCGTGGGACTGGCTCTCAGAGCCAGCTGGGCAGTGGTCTTTACTGGGCTGCTCCCTGCAGAGTTGGTCAGGGATAAAAGCGAGGGGCAGGTCTGGCTCTTTCGGAGATGGAATGCTCTGACTCTCCCTGGTGATGTCAGACTTGCTGCTGATGGGCCAGGCGAGCCGCTGGTGTTTATTTTCTTGCCATGCACCCGCCTTCCGTCTCGGAGCTTTGGTCTGCTCAGTCCTGTTTGGGAAGGAAAAGGTCAGGAGTCAAGACACCCTTTGCATTTTTAGCGTGGCATCAGGCTCCTTCTCACCTGATTGCAGGTGGATTGACGTCCAGGCTGTGCTTCTGGGCATCAAGTGGCCTCTGAGGTGCTCCTGAAATTCCACACGGTGCAGTGACACGGCTGTAGCTTGTGCTGATTAGGATGAGGGCCCTGCATGGCTAGTGAGCCCTGGGATCCCTGCTGGGGACTGGCTCTGCTGTGGAGAAGGATAGAGGTACCTGAGTCTGTTTTCAGGGAGGTAGCTGAAAGGGAACAGAGAAGCCCAGGTGAGCAGAGCCTGGCCAGGATAGCACCCAGCACCCCAGAGTGATTCATAGTCCAGATGCCTCTGCAGAGCTCTGGAGGAGCTCGCCTCAGGATGCTGGTCTAAAGCATCCATCACCAGCCCCAGTTGTCTTTGGGTTTTTATCCAGCCCTCGCTCAGATCAGGCTTTGTTCTGGTTTTTAGCTCTGGCAGAGGTTGAGCCCTGCCCTGCCCTTAGTCAGGAACAGCCTATTAAAAGGCTCCAGGATGAGTTACCCTGCACCCAGCCGTGTCCCTTACTGCCAGCTCTGCTTAGCTCCAGTACGTTGCCCATGGCACAGGGGAGGCCGGGACCACGTTGGCTCCGCAGGCACGGCCCAGCCCGGCTCGCAGCACAGCCCAGCATGGTGGCAGGCCTGCGCAGGCCCGCAGGAGCTGGCTGAGCCCGCCGCGCAGGGCAGTGCCGTTATTTCGGTGCAGGTTGGGAGGCTCGGCAGGAAACGTGTTCGTTAACAATTTAATTTCCCTATTAGGCTGACTTTCCTTTGCACATCCCCTCCTCTCTCCCGGCGGCTCATTGTTTTGTCAGCTGAAAGGCTCTGACTGAACTTCTGAACCTTCCTCCCGGATCAAGCCTCTAGTGCTGGTTAAACTCCTAACAGAGGCTCCCCGCGGGCCAGTGCTGTCCCCGTGGGGGATGGCCATGCTGTGCTGTTGTGAGCCTGTACCTTGTAGGAGAAACGCTGTTCTCCATCGCTCTTCCTTTCAAATCAGCCTCTGGCCTCTGACTTCCCAGGAATACCCTCGCTGAATCCTTGTCAGAGCTCCCATCCAGCCCTTCAGACAGCAGCTGGCAAGGCTTTCTGCAGCCTGTCCTCTCTCCCTTGTTCCCCAGAACAGCGTCGTTACCCTTTTCCTGGATCTCTGTGGCATTAAACGATGCTGCTCTGGATTAGGAGCTGGTTTGCAGAAGCCTTGGCAAGCGCGGGGGAGGGAGACCAGCCGGCCCCTCAGCCCCACGGGGCTGGGAAGTAGGTTATTCCGGTTTCCACTCGGTGTGTGCCAGCTTGAAGCACAGAGCAGGGAATTGTCCGGGTCATTCAGGGAATCTGGGACGCAGCCAAGAATAACACCCGTATCGGCTAATCCCCGGTTCGTGTCGCTGCCATTGCTTCTAATATTTTCCATTGTTGTGCTTTGGGTATGACTGAGTGGGGCTGAGCACTCCTGGCCTCAGGGCATCCCGCAGCCAGCCTCAGCTTTGCAGAGACCCTGCCGAAAGCCTGGGTTTAGGCGAGTTAAGGCGAAGGGTTTCTGGGAAAACCAAACCCCTTGTTAGGCACTTTGCCCACTCGGTCAACTCTGTGTAATCGGGTTGGGGCCTGAAGGAAAGGGAGCAAGCAGAAGACAGCTCCTCTCGCAGGAGCCGGCCAAAACCTGAGGCTGCAGCCCTAGAAAATCTTGGCGCGTACCCGGCATGGGAATCCCGTGGAAACGCTCGCTGCCAGGAGCTCCCGTGGCCTTGGCAGCCAGGAGGATGCTCACAGGGAAGTGTTTGCCATGGCAGGCATCGCACGGCGCGGCTCAGCTCCGCAGGGTGCTGCGGAAAGAGTAGCCCTGCTTCCACTCTTCTGGGCCAACCGGCCGGCACGGAGTTGATGTGGGATTGCTATGGTCCCTGAGGCTCTGAAAAGTGGCTAAAACATTGGATGAGAAGATAACTGGCTTTCTGAAGTGACATTTCATCACCATTTCATTAGAGTGGGTAGAAAAGCATTTGGAGTTCAATGCTGCCTTTGTTTTACTAAGTCATCTTATTTTTGGAGGGGGGATTTGAAAAATCATCGTGCCCCTAAAAGAGCCAGCACTGAGGCTTAAGTGTGTCAGCTCCAGCACATGTACAGTGCAGGGTCTGGGGAGCTGGGATGTCTGTGGGAATGGCACTTGGAGCTGGCTGAGGTTGTCTCTCTGGCTGGAGCTGTGTCAGCTGCAAGTGCCACCGGAGCTGAGTTTGGGAGGGAAGGGGTTTGCTGGGGGCAGCAAGCTGAGACTGAGAGCTTTGGGTTTCTGTTCTGCACCTGTCTTTGCACCCCCCCCAAATGGAGGGGTGATGTCTTAACATTGGAAGTCATCTTTGAAAGTGCCTCATGGGTGCTGTTGCAAGCGCATCTTGTGTGCTTGAGGTGTCCTGCCAGTGTACCCCAAAATGCCAGTGCTTCCTTGCGCTGCTCCCTTGTGCTTCCCTTCCCTCCCCAATGCACCACCGGTGTTTGGAGTTGGCAGGAGTGTCCCCCATTGGCTGTTCTTGAGCCGGTTTTGAGGCCTGCATGGGGACTGCCTTTCGTCCCTGGGTCTAAGGCTGCAAAACGATGTGTGTAATCCCAGCCCTGCTCCTCCTGATGCTAATTAGTTACAGCTCTAGCTGGAATGGGAAGAGAAGCCGGGCCGCTGGGTCTGTTGGCAGGTCACTTCCTGCCCAGCCCCATCAGCCTGGGATTTTGTTACTGCTTGTCTGATGGAAGGGAGAAGGGAAAGAAACAGAGGAGGTGCAGGGAAAAGAAAGGGAAGAGAAATTGGCCAGCAACAGGGAGATGTCCAGATCAGTAACTAAGGAGAAAAATTCATTGTCTGAATCTTTAGATGGGCTTAAAAAGGAAGATAGGCGCTTGTTCTGCGTCCTCACACTTGGACAAAGCGTGGCACACGTGACAGCAATGGTTGCTAACAACGTTTCTCCTTCTGAGACGAGTGTTTTCCAGTGGGCAATATAAAACACCAGCTGCTCTTCGTGGGGTATGGGAAATAGATGTTCCACTGGGAAAACCACATCCTTGTTCGTGTTTTTATTTAGATGACTTGGAAAGGTGGATTTCAGAAGCCTAATTGGGCATTCTCTGTCTCCGTGTACATTTTACACTTCACTTGGTGCGGACAGAGAAATGTGGCTGCTCAGGCTTACTTACAGCTTAGCTCTGTGTCATCCTCCCGCCTGTCCGGAAGGCGATGCCGCGTTTGGGCAGCGGGAATGCTCAGCAGAGAGGCGGGAAGCGGCTGCTAGTGGCGTGTCCCTGCAAGACACCTCAGAGCCCCAAATCAGTAGGTTATCTCTGTTGCCACGGGCTCCAGTATGGTTCTCTGTGAGGTGCTTAGAGGGTTACCCTCTTGTCAGCTGCAGAAGGGTGATTTCATCCATCACCCTGCAGCTCTGCGGGGCTTTTCCCATGAATCCGCACTTAGCTCACCTTTAAGAAGAGCCTCTGGATGTGGCCTGAGGTACTTGAGTCCCTGTCCTGCACTGTGAGAGGCTGTGTGTGCTGTTGAGGTGTCGCTTTGCCACCCAGGTAAGAGTCACCTTTCAAAAACAGTTCAGCAGTACTTTTATAACAGTTATAACTGGGCTGGGGGAGCTTCATCGGTGAGCGGGAAGCCCTCTGCTCCCAGTCTCCAGAGTCATCCTCTCCCTCCTCCTCCTTGCAGCCGTCTGCAGTTACGGGGTGTGCTTCAACGGTGGGCATTGCATCGAGGGATCCTCGCAGCCCTGCCGCTGCCCGCCGGGTTTCCAAGGGCCTCGCTGTCAGTACGGTAAGCTCTCGTTTCCAGTTCTTCCTTTGAGTTGGAAGGGGAGAGGATACGGAGCGAGGGATGCTCTGCTGTATCCTCCCCCCCAGCCCCATGCCATTGTTTTATCTGCAAAACTCCAATAATCTGCTCTCTGCTTTTCTTGGCCACTGTTTGTAGCGTTTGGGGAACTTGGATGTTTGGAAAGGAAATGCTTATCGTGGCTTGCTGTGAAACATAGCTCCGTGCTGCACAATAGCCTTCATTCCGTGCTGCACAATAGCCTTCATTCCTGGCTGCCATCAGCCCAGGGATTTGCTGGAATCGGAGAAGGAAGCTGATTAAAGTTGGGTCTAACAAAGAGACCCCGGGGTCGTGGGCTGTGGAGGGAAGCTCAGCCCGGGGAAGCGTGGCGATGGGCTGCCACATTGGATGGCAGAACCGTTACGCTCTGGCTAGCTGGATCAGTTATATCTCTGGGCAGGCTTTAATTTGGGGCTGCTAAGCTTTATTTAATTAACCTCCTTGCAGTATAGAAATTCTCTCGTGGAGGTTGCTGAGTTTCCTGAGTTGGGTAAGGGAGGGATGTTTGTGAGATGTATGTTCCGCTTCAGTACTGTGACGGTCAGTCCCAAACAGCTGCCACAGCTGGGAAGGGTTCTCATTCTCTTTTTTAACCATCCCTAAGTGTGTCTCTCCCTCCAGGGACACGTGGTTGTTCTTTCCCCAGCAGAGGTAAGTGTGGGGAGGAGGGGACCTGGCACTGCAATAGTCCTCAGCAGGAGTGGGGGTCTCCCTGTGTTGTGTGGAGCCCAAAGCCCCCCAGCCCCCAGTGCTGGGAGCTGGGGGTGGGAGGGTGAGCCTGTGGGCGAATTGGTTTTGGGGGTCACATGTCCCAGCGCCACACTCCAGGAGGACAGGTGGGGGTCAATTCAGATGTGGTTAAAAGGCCCCCAAGTCCCATTTAGATAATACCTCTAAAGATTAAGAGGATACAAGCCAGAGGTTGGCCACCCCCCCCTTGATGCTGTTGACTCTAGGCTCAGTTTGTTCCTCGCTCCTTCTTGAAGACGTGTTGCTGCCTGGGGTTAGAGCTGCCTTTACTGCAGTCCGAGGCTTTCCTGGGACTGGGCTGGGGTTTGTGTGGGGTGGCTGGAGCCCCCTGCCCCGCAGCCCCTGGCATGACTTCTCAATTAGCTGCAAAGACGTTTCCTTGGCAATAAGAAATGAGAGGCAGCCCACGGACAGGCTGGGAGCCTGGCTGCTGCTCTCCCACCACAAGGCATCCTGACCAGAGCTGCTTCCAGAGACACAGGCTGCACGTGGCAGCGAGTGGCCCCTCGGCCGGGCCGGTGGGATTTCGGGGGAGCCTGAGCATCCTCAAGCTGAGAGGTGCCACACACCCACCTGACCACGAGCGTTGTGCAGCTGCAGGGAACAGGGCAATGCCTGGGAAGAGAAGCAACCCAGCTTTAACCCTCTGGCCACCAGAAGCTTTGGGTAATGCCAGCAGCTTAAACTCTGCATTTCAAGTAGGATCAGGAGGGAGCTGCTTCATATCAAAGCGATTTGCCATTTGCTTTGCTTTTTTCTTTGTTTTTCTAAAATAGCTTCCAGTTTGTTTTGCTTTTTTTTTTTGCTTCTGTGTCTAAAATAGTCACACTGCAGACACAATAGTAACCTGAGGCCCAAATATTTACACCCAGCGGCACACTCCATCCTCTTCCCTCTCACCCTGTGAGCCCTGGGGATCAGATCCTGGCTCCTCCTGGGATGTGCACGGTGCTACTGCCTGGGTTCACATTTGCATGTGTTACAGGGGGCTCTGGGAAATTAAAGCAAGTATTTTTTTGCTGTAGCTCCCCTCATGCAAAGGAATAAAATGAATGTGGGGGTGTTTTGCTGTACAGAACCCAAGAGGCAAAAAACCATTGTCACCTTTGGCAATGCTTAGCAGATCCTGAGGTTATAATTGGTTGCAGCTTTGAAAATAAAGCACGGGTTTCTGAGCCCCCCGAAAGCTGTTTTAAAAGGGAAAAGACTGGCTTGTTTTGGAGGGGGAGAGAATACAGCTGTCATTCCACTAATGTTACCCCTTTGGATGAGGGACCCGAAGTTGGTGCTTGGGCTCCCAAGAGGTCAGCGTGGGGATGGCTGAAGATCTGCTTTTATTTCCCTGCCCTCCAAAATGCTTTGCAGGATAAGCAGGGTTGTGTGTGCCCCTGGGACGGTGTGCCTGCCCCTGGGATGGTGTCCCCACTTGTGTGCCTCCAGGCTGGAGGGGGATGCTGGGATGCTGGAGTCCTGGCCAGACTCCTATCCTACCTTTCAGCATGGGATGTTTTCACTGGCTGGTGCGGAGCAGCCGCAGTCCCGTGTTTGCCCTGGCAGGAGATGAGGTGGTACCCCACCAGTCTGGCTCCCAGGGGGGAGATTCTGTCCTTCCCCCTCTCCCGAGCTGTTGAAAGCAATATTTGGGCACTCCTCAGCTGCATTAAGCTGCTTCATGCTGAAGGCAGAGCTCCCAGTTGGGCTGCAGGAGCTCTTTCAGGAAGGTCTGCAGTACATCTTGCTTACTGCTCTGGGTTTCAGCGCCTTCTCTCTTGCCTCTTGCATCTCGGTGGCTTTTTGATCCTGCCAAGTGCTGTCTGCACAGAGATTTATCTTCTTTTTGTTTCCCCAGCAATGTGGTGCCTCGTACCTGCTGTTAGCAGGGCTTTGCTGGAGCAGCAAACCCGAGGAAGGGGCTGAGAGAGCATCACGACAGAGCCCGGGGAGGCTCTTCCTGAGCTGGGGAGCAGCTGGGTTGTCCCAAACTCCTTTCACCTCTTCTACATCTGGTAGATGAAAGGGTTATAAATGGGGTGTTTGAGGCTTGGTCTGGGCTGAGACCCTCTTTAGGAGCTGCCTTCTTTGAGCTTGGGCCTAAATGACCTTTCTGTCCGGGGACCCGTTGCTGGGAGAGAGGGGGTGTCAGAAAACCTGGGCTCTGCTCCAAGCCTGTCCTGCTGTCCCAGGGAACCTCGGGCCATCCCACAATTCAGAGTACAGTTCCAGGGTACAGCAGTGAAGCAGCTCCCCAGGCGGCTCCATCAGCGCTTGTCTCCTCTGCACGCTGTGGAGTTGTGTGTTCCTGGCAGGGGCTGTCTGTCTGTCCATGGGCCGGCGACCATCCAGGCTCTTTCTGTTTGTCTCGTGCTGTCTGTCAGCTGCTTGGCTTCAGCGTCCACTCACCAGCAGCTCCCCAGCAGAGTGGGTGGCTTCAGTGACACTCAGGCGCTGGGGGCTCCGTGCGGGAGCGTTGCTGTGCCGGAGGGACGGGACCCTTCCCAATTAGCCAGCTGTGTTTTGAAGGATCAGCCTAGACCGAGTCTTTGGCGTTGCACAAAGAAGAGGGCAGCTGTAAGTGAGCGGGGCTGTGACTAGTGTCTGCTGTGCAAGGCCGGCTGAAACCCCTTTGTCACCACTTCAGGAGGCCAGTACTGCATCCTTTAGAGCATTGCCCTCATTTACACAAGCACTTGACATACCCTCGGTGTTGTTTGATTGACTAATGACCCTGTTTCTCCTGCTAATCTCTTGGGCTGTTCGGTTGGAAGCCTTTGCCTGTGTCAGGGCATGGGCTGGGGGGTGGGCGAGAGGGGTTTGCCGCAGCCCCCGGGCTGGAGGTGGCTTGCAGAGAGCACGGGGCTGCAAAGCTGCTCGAAGGTGCTGCAGTCAACACGGGGAGGGCTTTGTTTAGGGAAGTGAAGGCAAACACCTCACAGGCTCTCCTCAGACCCGGGAGCCAGGTGCTTCTTACCCGGATGGAGGGACCCCAGCGTGCACGTGCGGTAACGCTTGTTTGGGCTCGGGGAGTTCCCTGCTCCGAGGGGACCCCCGTGCCGATTTCAGAGCGGCAGAGGCGAGGCATTTCATGGCTCACAAGGCTGGTTTGAAATCCATTTGTGGCGCTAAATAGCGGCAATTGTTCTTCCGCTGTCAGTTTATTGGAGAGAATCCACTGTTAATAATACCAGGGCTAAATTAAGCAGAGCCCTTCTCCAACAGCCAAGAAGTCCCAATACTCTTATTTATAAACAGCCTCCTGAATCAAAGGGGGAGCCTTCTGCTGGGGAGGGGAGAAGAGCTGGAGCCCAGAGGGATCCCTGCCAGCCCATAGCGCGGCCGTGCACCTCTGCCCACCCGGATTCTCTCTCTTTGGCTCGGGAAGGCAGTGGAACAAGGGCGGCTTGTGCAGAGCTCTGCTCCCTCCTGCTCTATCGGCTTGTCCATCAGCCAAGCATTTGGTATTTAACAGCTGGCAAACAGGTAGTGCCGGACTCTTTGAAAAACTTAGAGGCAGGAGAGAAGCCAAGACAGAAGCCAAGGCTGGGGGGGGGGGTTGTTCAGCTTAAAAAAAGAAAAGTTTGGGAGGAAAAGGAAAGTGTGCTGAGGCTGGGGACCAGCGGGGGCTGTACCCACAAAACAAGGTCCTTGCACTTCCATCTGCAGGGCGGGCCCAGCACCATTTGCCCAGATGCATGGTGTGGGGCTCACCACAAGCTTCCCAGGGCCACCTCGGTCTTTCCAGCCTGGATGTAAGCACAGGGCAGTTACTCAGGGAGTAACCTCATAGTTCAGATGATGCGAGTTTCTAAAGGTTCACTGGAGAACAGCAAACAGCCTTTGGGATGTCTGCTGTCACGTTTAAAGTTGTCCCGCTTCATTGAGGAGCAATGGAGTGTATGAGTTACTGTCATTAACAGCCCATGTCGGGATGTTTTTCACCTTGGGAAGTGCTGCTGCCTCTCCCGGATTCCTTCTCAGGCTCCTTCAAGAGGCCTTGTGGGTGGCAGGGACGTGGAACCGGCACCGTGGATTTGGGGTGGGACTCCGGAGCAGAGCAAGCAGCAGCTGCTGAGGGGTTGAGCAGCCCGTGTTGGCAGATTAAAGTGGGGATTTTTTTTCTTTGAGAGGGGAAGGGGTCAAAGTGGCTGCTCAGAGGCCGGGCAGAGCATCACCAGGAGTCCGAACCAGCGCTCGGCTCTTCTGGCAGGAGCTGTTTTGGCCCACTGATGGAGCAAACTGCCCTACGCTGGTTCAGTGCCCTGATCCGATTGTCTGAGATCAAAGGGCTGAAATAACACCCTCCTGTGTAGTAAGGGTGAGAGATTGCAGGGTGCTGGGTTAAACCTTTCACTGGTTTAACGAGGGTGGGGAAGGGGGACGGGGGGTGTGTTGTTGAGGGGATGCCGTGCCTGTCCTCGGCATACCACCGCGTTCGGTGAGGCGTGTTGGGTTTCAGGACAGCAGATGCTGAGCTAATGCCTGCCAGATGTTTGTCATCGGGGGATACCTCTTCTACCAGCTGCACATCGTCCCTCACTTCCTCTACTGTACATTACCAGCAGCAGCAGCTTGCATCCCACAGTTCACTCCCAGCTCGGGTGTTACGCAGCTTCTCTCCAGCCGATCAGCGCAGCTCAAACCAACCACACGTGGGAAGTCAAACGGGGGATTCCACTTTGTGTCTGCTCAGAAGCTCAGGTCTGATTTGCCTTGATAAACTTGCCCAGAAAGTTAAATTCTGCATTTAACTTGTAAAATGAATCCCTAGAAAACCCCAGGGATCTAAAGTGCCAGAGTGCCAGGGATGGTTTTGTACTTAAGACAGAGTAAGACGTGGCTTTTCACTTTATGGTCTCCAGTGTAACACAATCCACTCTGCAAAGATGCACATGCTTAAAAACCACACGTGTGTAAGCTGAAGAAATGGTTAAAAAGAGAACACTGGGCCAGGCAGACGGTGTGAGCACAGAATGTGTCGTGGCATATTTGGGGACAGATTCATTATGAAACCCCTTGTGCTTTATGCAGGCCTTTGGTTGGCAGGAATCTGACCTTGCTGTGAGATTTCAGATGCTCAGCACATCTCCGTAGCTGGCTTGTTTAGTTCTCCGGAGATGCCATTTCCTTCTACATCTGTGGAAGTTCATCCCTCCCAGCATGTATTTCCCAGACAGGAGGCTCCAGAAAATTATTTTCTTGAATTGGATTCTTAGGTCACTTAGTACTTTTTTCCCAAACCTCAAAAAAAGGCTCCCTATAAGGAAAGATATGCCACTGGGTCCCTCTCCCAAGAGCTTTCTGCTGCTGTTGGCATCTTTCTCCCTTGTGGACCATGGGTTTGGGCTGTGCCTGCTTCCGGAGGAGGAAGGTGAGAGCTCAGTACCCACAGGCGCTGTTGGAAGCTGCTGTGATGGCCAGGCTGATGGAGAGCAGGGGAAAAAGGACTCTGCCTCCCAAAAGGACAGTGCTTGGAGGTGCCTGTACCCTGATTTTTCCCTTCTGTGGTGCTGGAACGTTCGGTAGTTGGAACTGCAGCACCTTGTGCAGGGGTCTGACCTTTTGGATGTCGGCGCAGGGGGTGGCGATGCGCGGGGGATGCAGATGTGGAGAGAGAATGGGCTTTGGGGAGCAGGGCGCTGGGTCATTATTCTGGCTTAAAGTGGTTTAGGCATTATCCCTCCCACCCTGTTGTGGTCTGGGACACTGCCCCGCATCACACAGCACAATACTCACTCCTAGCAAATCAATACATCACTTCCGCCTTCGATCTCACCTCATTAATAGGGAAGATTTATGGAATGCCAACTATTTGGAGTATGTGGGTATCCGAGCTGTACAATAGATCTCTGTGGCAGGCACTGGACCCCATCTTTCTGCTCAGAGGTGTTTGCTTCGCCTCTAATCCCGAGAGCCAGGGCGCTGTGCTGAGCAGACCCCCTTTGGAGCTCAGCAGCTGCTCCAGCAGGAAGGTGAATTTCCAGTTTCAAACTTTATGGTTGGGCTTTTTTTTTTTCTTTTTTTTTCTCTTTTTTTAACTTGTGAATTTAACAAGAAGCAAGTAGCACTGACCCTTTCATTAGAGACAAAAGGAAGTGTGTATAAATGTCTTTTGTGGCTTGGCAGTAAACTTGCTGAGGACAACATAAAACGTGCTCATTAAATGTTCTTTAAACAGCATTGCTTTTTGTTTGCAGGGGCGCTGTGATGTTTGGTCCCACCATTAATTGCCTAATACCAATTATGACATAAACAAGCCATTTGCTATTGTAACTTCTTCAATGTATTTTTTTCAAGGTTCTTACTCTTGACACCTATTGTGCATCTGGGAACACGAGCGGCTTGTGTGACTGAAGATGAATGATGAGATCAGTGATCAATAGTTTTACACAGCCCGTCCTGTGCTGTGAATGTTGCCGCGGCTCTTGAGAACCTTACAAAATGCCTCCCCCCCTCGGATGCTTTGTAGTACTGACCTTAATTATACGGAGACAAAGGGACTGGGAGAAGATTGGTTTTTCCCAGGGACTTCCCAGTTCTTTAGGGTAAGATGTGTCCTGCCCAGTGTGCAGCGGCGGCTGCGGGAGCCCCTGAAGAGAGGCACTCCCTGCCTCAGCATCGCATGCAGGGTGCTGGGAAGGATGGGGCAGTGAGAGACAGTTGGGGCTCACCCTTCACCCTGAGATCATAGCCTTCTCACTGGGATCTCAGCATGTCTGGCTGTCCTGGCCATGACACAGGGGTTTTGTTGAAATCCCCTTTCAATGGTGCATTAAAGGCCACTCCCCTACCAAAAAAAAGTGAAAAAATGTTTTTTGAAAGCTTATAGAGGTTGTTTTTTTTGGAAGAAGCCATTACAGACACACGTTATGTGTGTGTATACAACAGTGCAGATGTCAGTGCGGGTTCTGCTGAGAAACCAAGATCTCACAGGTTTTCTTTACTTCAGGAGAATGCTTTCCAGGAAATCCACCTGGAATTTGGAGAGGCAGGCACAAGGCTTTGCTGGCCTCCAGCCTGCATCTCCTGAGCTCTGAACCATCCCAGTCGGTCAGTGTTTGAGAAACCCAAGTGTCTCATCTGGGGAGGGATGCTGCTCTGCCAGCAGTACGTGGCAGAATGCTGCTGGGCTCACCAGTGTTAAACGTGGAGGTTCAGTGTTATACTGGTCTGCCCTGGGGTTTACAGGGAAGCTCCCTGCATGGCCACCTCGTGCTTGCTTGTGGTTGTAGGTGCTGAAGAGGAGGAAGGCAGTTCTCAGGGTCTGGGCCGCTCAGGAAATGGCAATTCTCCCTCTGCAATAGTAACTCACCAGGCTGTTAAAGGTTCTTTTGGCAGAAAAAGGCAGCAGGTGATGGGGGGAAAAGGCAGCAATGCTGTTTCTCAGCAGACAGCAGCAGACTGAGTTCTGCAGGCAGGTGGTCCCTGTGCTGGCCATCGTCCTCCCTGGCATCGCCACACACGGTGTCTGAAGCAAGGAATCGAACTCATGCTTCTGCTGGCCCATTCAGTGCAATGAGCATCACTATGAGTGCTTGGTCTTGGACACCACTCTGCGTTTCTGAGGCCAGGATCCCTCTTGTAGCCAGAAGAAATGTGCTGGCATGAGGTCCCAGGCAGCAAGACTCTTCTCTGGACCATCACGGGGCAGAAATGTCCAGCAGCCATTCACACAGCATCCTGCCAGATGATTCCCTGCACAGGCATCGGGTCGGTATCACTGAGAGGTGTCTGGGGCTGAGCCAGCTGAGGGTTGGAGCTCTGCATCTACAGATAGGAGATCCTGCTTTCCTGGGGGTGATGAGGAGTGGGAAGCCCCACAGCTGCCCTGCCCTGATGCACAGCCCATCTCAGGAATATATTCCTCTACATTAACAGTAAAGAATGTGCTTGAGGGAAGAGCAGGAGGAGGGAGCTGCTGGGGTGCAAGCAGCTGCGAGGTCAGGGAGCTGCTGAGATGTCCCCCACGGTAAGGGATGGCAGGAGAGTCGCCGCAGGAGCCTTCAGAGGATGCACAAGAGGAAGGGTCCCAGCAGCACGGCGTTTTTCCCTGAATATTGGGAAAGAATCCGAGGCGAGGAGACGGGCTGCTGACAGCGGAAGGACTGGGAATGAAGGCTGCAGCACAGAGCAAACCGCTTGTACTGGAGGTTTTGCTTCTCGCTGGCTCCCTCTCGGGCAGGGTGCAGCATCCCGGCAGAGCTCCGGCAGCGTCTGGGTCCCTCTCGCGGCTCGTGGGAAGAATCCCAGCAGGACCGGAGCCTCCTCGGACACCGACCTGAGGAAAGGAGAATGGAAAGGATGGAGGGAGCAAGGAGAGCCAAACCCACCTGCACAGCAGAAGGTTTTGGCTCCAGCCGTCCTGTTCTCTGCTGGCACTCTGCTGGTCTGGGCAGGTTGGGGTGAGGTGCCCTTCCCGCCCTCAGCTCCTGGAAGAGGAGGTGATGCTGGTGAGGCTTTGCCCCCCACTGCAGCAAGCCCCTCAGCACTCAGGGCAGTGGTGTCCTGGGGATGCTGGCATCTCTGGGTAGCTGCTCCTCCATTATCCGCTGGCACGCCGCTACCACGGCACTTGCCAGGGCTGCTGTCCTCAGCCAGGAAGAGCTGGAAGTGGAACTTGGGAACAGTCTCCTGCCAGCTCCTCTCACCACAACATCGGGCAATTGGCTCAAGTAAGGGAAATTAAGCCCCATAAACGTTCTCCCTGTTGGGAGAGGGAAGAGGTTGGCACTGCAGTTTGTCTGCGGTCTGGTGTGCTCTAACCTGTGGGTCACCAGAGCAGTGTACAGGGACATCCCCTTTCCTGTCCAGGGTCACGTTCTCTGCCCTGGCTCCCTGATTCTGGGGATGCTGGAAAGGGGCAGCTGTTGCTGAAGGCAAAGCCAGATGCTGCAGGGCTGGGGCCTCTCTGCAGTTTGGTCCCTTCCAACCCCTGACACTGATTGTGTGTGAATTTGTTTGCGTTCCCATGGCCCTTCAGCGATGTGTGAACACAACTGAGGACAGGAAGAAGCCTTTCACAGGGAAAGGATGTCAGGATGCACCTCAACATCCACCGTGTGTGACCTTGGAGACCAAGTACAGGTGGAGCCTGTGTTGTGAGTCGAGGCGACCCATACTTGGTTTCAGGGGTCCGCAGGGTATCCATGGGGGGACCAAGCAGAGCATCGTGCACACTCCAGCTGCAGCCACGAAGTCATGAGTACACACACAGCCAGCTTTCATGGCCTAGCTTTGGCTTGACTTTGAGCATTCTTTGAGACTTTTTAAATTTCCCTTTTGAAAAGTCTCCTGTGGCAGGTGAGAAGTCACCTTCCCTGGGTAGTTAGAAGGTACTCTAACCACCAACACTGCTCCTGGGGGTACCAACTGGGTGGTAACGTGTAGGAGCAGGGACTTTTCTCCTGCATGTGTGTCCCACAGCACATGGGGACACACATATATAGCACGTGTAACCGGCCCCTGTGTCACCTGCCAGTGCTGGCATCCACCTTCAAATCAGTTCGTGGGAGGATAAGACACGTAAGCCTTGCCAGATCTCCAGTGAAGATCAGAAAGCCTTATGGAGAGCAGTTCACTTTCTGCAACCCCCTCAGTGCCACAGCTCTCCTCAAACAGCCAGTGCCTCAGCCAGCTGCAGTGTGCGGGCATCCCACTGACACCTGTGGAGTTCCTGAACTCATCCTTCTAACGTGGGCAGTGTGACAACCCACTGTCAGAGGAGACCCCTGGGCAGCCCCTTCCCTGGAGCATAAAGCCTTTGGAGCAAACTGGGGGTCTCCTAAGGCTGGCAGGTTGCTGCAGCGGGAGGATTAAGTGGAGATAAACCCTGGGGGATTTGGTTAAGCTCCAGCAGGTCTTGGGATTTCTGAAAAGGCAAACAAAACTTGCATGGTCTGGTGTCTCAGGAGTGGCTGGGGAGCTCTGAGCCCAGACAGGACTGAACGAGGAGAGGTGCAGGGAGTTAATCGGTGGGTCTCTTTGATCACGTCAGCCTTGTTTTGATCACTGTCCTTCTCTGACTCTGTTCTCAGCTGGTAATATGTTTAATTCCTCCTGGCTTGACAGGTTTGTGGGCTACCCACAGACACCTTTTATTATTGCTAGTGCAGGAGGGAGCTGGGGCCTGTTTTACACTGAGTAAGGAGCATCCCTGCCCAGGTGCCTCTGCAAAGAGCTTTTCCATTGGCAGCAGAGAGCGGTGGATGCCTGAGGCATGGCCATGGCTCTGCCTGTTCCCATCCCTGCCGTGTCCTCATCCCCATTCTCCTTCCTGCCCCATCCTCATCCCGATCCCTGCCCCATGCTCATCCTCATCCCCATCCCTGCTGCATCCAGCCGGTGAGAGCAGCCTGAGCAGCAGGGTTTCTATGAGGCCACCTGGGTGGTACCCAGGCAGTCCCTGGCACTTTGTGGTCCCTGGGATGTGAACCAGGGATTTAAAGCCTAATGTAGTATCTCCCCTCCACACCATTAATCTCTTTCTCTCCATGGGATGTGCTGATAACACGTGCAGAGGCCTGGGGCCATCCTGCTGCCTGCAGACGACCTCTCTGTAGCATCCCAAGTGAACCCAGGCTGGGTGCCTGGCGGGGGGGCTGTCTCCACTCCCCGTCCCTGCCTGCCCTAGCCGTGCTCCCCACGGCTTCTCAAAGGATTTTGTCTGTGTCTGGCCCCAGAGGCAGCAGGGCTGGGGTCGGGCTGACTCCTGACAGTCAGCGAGCTCTGTCGGCTCGGGGTGAGCAAAAGAAATCCCAAGATTTATCTGCAGTAGCAGTCAGGGATGTACAGAGTACAGTATGGCTTTGGCAGAGCTGCAGCTCGTTATTCTTCCACCCAGACCAAATGCCTTAACACAGCTATTTGTGTCCATTTCTCTAGTTCTTGTAAGAAGGAATCGGGGCTTTACAGAGGGAGAAAAGTAGCTGCTTAAGCACAAGTACATTTTTGGGATGCCTTGCCTAGTGCCAGCTGTCAAGAATTTGCCAACAGCTGATAAATCTTTTTGAAACCTCCCCATAGATTTCACGTGTCTGACTGAAACTTGGCATTTCCCACTCTGGGGTTGATTTTTGATCTGCAATGGAAAAAAATAAACCAGCGGGACGCTGATGTGACTCAAGGTTTCCTCCTTATGGTCTCCGCTCCCTCTGCTGCTTTGTAGGCAGAAGACGTTTCAGAGGCTGTGGCAGAGCCCGATGCTCCTGGCTCAGCATCTCTCCGGGGATCAAGGATGCTCAGTGTGGGAGCAGGGATTTGCAGCCTGGTAGTGGGAGAGGCTCCCAGTCCTAGCCTGGTCCCACTGCCTGCCCTTACCCAAACAGGCAGCTGGTGCCTGTGGGCTGCTGTCTGCAGGTTTTGGGGATTTCACTCTGTCTGGGGCCACGCAGGCAGCCCTGCCGATGCCCATGGTCTGTTATTTGCACTAATTAAAGTAGCTCTCATGTATTCCAGCGAGGTGTGAAAATACTTGAATGGAAAGCATCTCCAGCGCTCGTTAATAGCTTCCAGATGGACTTGTGGGAGGATGCTGCTGCCCAGTTAGAGGGGAAGCACAGGTTGTGGCTCGTTCAGGTCCCCGGTTGTTAAATCCCTTGGAGGGAGCCTGTGTTGAGGCAAGAAGGGAAACAAGGGGGTTTTCACCTGATGGTTACTCATTCTCTCCATTTAAAAGGTAATTTGAGAAAGCTGCTTCCTGTTCCTTAAAGGTCTGGCCCACGCCCCCTCCCCGAGGGGAAGAGCAGTCTCTGGTTTCTCCAGGGTAATGTGATTTATTCGGGGTTTGGGTTACAGGAGTTTGGGGAAAATGGGAACCATGTGGATTTTTAAACGTTGGCTACCTCTTCATTCAGGCTGCTCTGGGTCAGTGCTGTTCAGGCAACTTGTGTGGGTTTGTCTGAAGGCATCGGGGTGGAAAGGTGCCCCAGCTCTGCTCTGACAGGAGAGTAGAGCTTCTGAACCAGCAGATTTTTAGTGTGCAGAACCCCCTGCCTTCTTGTGTCCAGGAGTGAGATGGCCATTGCAGAGTGTGCATGTGCTCTTACCTGTGTGAGTGCCGTGCTGACCCTGGACAGGCATCGTTTGGGTAGTGACACCCTCACTGTGTGTGTGATGAGGGGCGTAATTTTGTGTTGGTTAATGCTCTGTCTTTGTATTGGGGCTGGGAAGTCGGCACTGGGAACACCAGCTGTGCTCAGAGCAGCTGGTTTTGCCCTCCTGCAGCACCCCAGCTGGGTCTGGCAGTGGAAGCTCACCTGTGCTCCCCTCTTCTCTCCTCCAGACGTGAACGAGTGTGAGACGGGGAATGGTGGCTGCCAGTCCCGGTGCTGCAACACCATCGGCAGCTTCTACTGCAAGTGCCCGGCGGGGCTGCGGCTGGAGCAGGACGGGAAGGCGTGTGCAGGTAGGGCTGGGGGGCTGCAGGTGGGGCTGGATGGGGGGACTGCACAGGGGAGCCGTGCAGCATCTGTGTCGCCAAAGGAGAGGCTTTTGGGGTGCCCCTCTCCTCTTGCACACACCTCTGACACTCTCTGGCTGTCTGGAGGAAGTGTTTGCTTTCCACTGCACAGCTGAGGAGCAAGCAAGAGTCACAGACCTGATGGGAGGGCTGTGTTCAGGGGGAGACCGTGGCCCCATGGCACTTGGCCATGTGTATTATGTTGCTTCAGAAGAGATGAGGTTTCTCCTTTGGGGTCTTGTATTGTCATGCTGCTCCCTGTCTTCCCCCCCACATCACCTGCTTTCAGAGCACGAGGGAAGAGTGGATGCAATTTGGGGTTTGTAAGATGAAAATGTGATATGGGGTTTGTATCAGTGTGGTACCCAGAGCAAGCCCTGCATCCCATGGCTGATTCAGCACCCATAGCTGGACCCTGCTGTTGTGCACTGAGCAGGTTCCCATCCCTTCCTCCCTGGGCGTTGTAGTCTGTGTGCTGCGTGTTCCAGTCGGCTGGAGCCGGGAGTCAGAAGGATGCACAAAGCTGTTTGCTTGTCAGAGCCAAGAACCAGGCTCTTTGGAGTCTACTGGGGTTCTAGGCTTCACTGGCAGCACCAGTAAAGCACCGTTACTGGGCTCCTGCTGACCACAGAGCCAGAGCTCGTGTGTTGTGTAGCACAGCATTCGATGCCCACTGTGGATACTGGGTTGCCTGTGGTTTTGTGGTGGAGCTCTTGTGTATTTTCAGTGCTGGTTTGCTTACCAATAGTCCCCAAGTATCCAAACTGATGAAGACAGATTGCTGACAAACTGGGAGAGAACCCATCCTGTGCGTATCGGGTTGGACACTAAAGAATTCCAGAGAAAAATGTCACTTTCTTGCCAATCTGGTACATTTGTCTTGTTTTGTTGAAAATAACTGAAAAGTATTTCCTGGCTCTGCACCACTGTGGAGATGTGTGAAATAAACAGCTCTGCCCTTATCTTGGCCAAGCGAAAATATTTTCAGCTTCCCCAGAATTCCCCTGATGAGGATTAGCTTCTTGGATGATTAAGAGGTTCAGGATTTTGGTGGAAACAAACAACCCTTTTTGGTTTTTGCTTTTTGTTTTCGGGGAGACAGCGTGGGTCCCCTTGCATGTGTTGTTGGAATCATTCGGGACCAGTTGTGCCTGCGTGTGCCCCCTCCCTCTGCTCACAGCGGAGATGGGGACCCACCTGGGTCCATCCCCTGTGCCCAACCTGTGCAGAAAGTCCATGGGGGGGTCAGTGCCATCACTGGTTTTGTAGAAAACCAGTGCCCTGGCACACGCTTTTGGAAGTGTTGGTTTGCAGAGGGCTCTGCTCTAGCACCAGGCATGATGGAGGGAGCCAAGCGTGCAGCGGATGGAGCTCTTGGAAAACATCGCGAACCAAACCTCTGAAATAGGAGTCTCACAAACTGCTGTTTATTTTATCCTTGTAAATGCCACTTTGCATGGAGAAGCATGTTGGAACTCCTTGTAGCTGTCTCAGGACAAGGGCATTGGCTCCAAAATCACACGACATCTTGCGTTTGAGGCGTGTCCTAACCCTCGCTTGGCACACGGGGTCTCCGCTCATTTAATTACCAGCTAACGTTTTCCTTCCGCGCACGTAGAGGGGCTCAGAAGCCTGTCTGGAATCCATTTCAGCAGGCAGCCCGTGACTGGTATGTGTTGAATTTCCTGCACTGTTTGTTTATCTGACTCTTCCTCAGCCAGCGTTATGGCACGGCGCAACAACAGGGCCCCGAGCCGCGCGGCCACGCAGTCAGGATGCCGTGGCTTGGAGCTACAGGCTGGAGCTTGGAGTTCCTCTGGGTGTGGGCAGGTGCCAGACTCCTCCAGCCTCAGCTGCGAGGTTATCGGGAAGCAAAAGCAGGGAGGGAAGTCCCAGAGCCACAGCTACCAGTTCGAGGGGTAGCCTTTGGTTTGGGTGCAGGTGGTGAGCCTTTGTCTTCCCGTCCCTGGGGCCCGGGAGCTCGTGCCAGACAAGCCTTAGCTTGAGGAGGAGTTTGGGGCCCTGGTGTGTACTGGCACCACGGGCAGGTAATCCAGGTGTCCTTACACAATACCATACTGTAGGAATTTTCCCCTCTTTCTGTCGCTTTGGGGTGGATCAGGGAGGGTTCGATGCTCCTCTGAAACGGGCTGTCTTCTGCCTGGAAGAGGAAGTTCAGGCTTGGCAGCTGGACAAATGAAAAGCGTTTCCAGTTGGTACTCACACCCATTCCTTCTTCTGAGCTGATCCTGTGGCATCTTCTTTGGTTAAAACTGGAGAGCAAGGTGGAAATCTTGCCCACAGGAGCCCCTAGTAGCTGCGGGTGGGAAGCTGTCCCTCCGTGGGTGAGGTGTCCCTCCTGGGAGGGTGAAGCAAGGGAAGGATGCTGAAGCAGGACTGTGTGCAGGGATGAATTAACTCCATGACTTCACACGCTGTTGGGCAGTGAAGTGCCACGTCATCAGCTGTCATTTGGGTTCTTAGGAGAATTTAGGAGTGCCAAGCCTGAAGTCAGGGGTTTGGTCCTGCTCTGTCCCTGTCTGAAGAACCCCTCTGGATGTGAACACTCTCCGCGCTGATTCCCCAGGAAGCAGTAACCATTCACTGCCGATTGTCACGTGTTGCCGTACTCAAACTGGGTCTTAGTACTTAATCAACCGACCTTGATTAGGTGACAAGGAAGCCCGAGCTGGCTCAGACCCGGCCAAGCACAACTTATTACATAAGCAGGATTCCGTTTGTGCTCGAGCCTGATGTACTTGTGATACATCTGCTGAAGCACAGAGCCCTCTGGAAGAGCCTGAGCCTCTCCTCTCCTCTTTGTTTGTTTTTCACAGTCTCAGAGAATATGAGATTGAACAAGTTTGTCACGTACCTTGTGGAGCGCCAGGGCTGTGGTGATGTTCATTTCTGCAGGGTGAGGGGTGAGCGCTCTGTACCCAGAGCTGCCTGTGCCCAGCTAGGAGGGATCTCCAGGTCGTGGAGCCAGTGGAAAGGCCCCTTTGGTTGGTGCTTGCGGAGTCGGGAGGCTCTTGGAGAGCTGTGATTCATCTGCATTCCAGGCAGGGATAATTTAATATAGACAATGCCTTAATAACATTGCTGACCCTCGGAAGTCTGAGCCGTTATTCATGGCTCTGTGGCAACACGTCTGTGCATGTCAGCACCATGGGGAGGGTTTGCAGGAGAAGTGTCAGCACAGGCCATTGCTGGGGCTGCAGCGTGGCGGGGAGTGCACCCACAGCACCCAGGGGCCCTGGCAGCTCCTGAGGGCTGGCCATGTGCTGTGTTGAATCGGGTGATGTGCATGGGAGACCTATGGCTGGCTCCCAGCAGGGTGGCAGCACCGGTGGTGGGTTGCAAAGGAATGACACGGGGCAGTCGGTTCGTCGCAGCACTTGGGGAGTGCCAGTGTCACTTCTGGGGTCTCCAACACCTCCCCTCCTTCTGCCCCGTGTCTTCTCCCCACCCCAGTGCCAAGCATCTCCCTGGGGGGCTCTCAGACCTGCCAGGCAGCAGGAGGAAGGAAGGTGGGTGTTGAAGAGCTGTTGGGCTGTGGCACACAGCAGTTTGCACTGATTTTACTTCTAAAAATCTGTGGCATCTTTCAGAAGGGTTACGGTTTTTTCCACAAAGTAACTGACCATTTTTTGGGTTGCATTTTTTTGTTTAAACCCCAAATGTTAATGAGAAGCACGTGGAGTGTTGCAACGGGGGAATATTAAGATGAGCTGGGTCAGTCCATGCAGTGTCAGGAAGCTGCTCTTGCTCGTGACTGAAGTCCACCTTCCTTTGGAAACCTCTGCAGCAATAGCCTGAGATGGTTATTTTCTCCCTGGATCCAGCTTCTCTCTGTGTTTCAAAATTTTTCATGGAATGCTATTCATTGCAGCCTAAACCACAAGTTTTAATTTGGAATTTTACCACAGCCAAATAATACTGCTAAAATGGCTCAGTGGAGCAGGCCCTGCTCTCCCCCAGCTCAACCCTGCAAGCACATTGTTTCAAAACATTCCAGAAAGTTAAATGAGGCTTTTGAGCTTGCCTCTGGAAAATCCAATAAGCTATTCTTTCTTCTAGTTTAATGAAAAAGGTAAAATAAAATTCTAGGCTCTGTCTTACAGGAAAGGGTGATAGGATGGCTGCTTTGGATCAGGGCGCTGGCTGTTCCTTGGTGGAGCTGGAGTTTGTTGATGGAGGATTCTGTTAGTCAAGCCCAGTGTGGGGCTCACCAAGTTGCTGGGGTGTTTCGGGGAGGTGTGAGGGTAGTGGGGGGCTTGCCTAGCACCTTGGGGGGGCGGGGAATGACTCTGATGTACATGGGGTTTGTGATGGGATGGCCAGGGATAGCTGGGGTGTGATAGGCAGCCCGGGGAGGGGAGCCGGGCTGCCGCCGACCGCGCTCCGCGGGGAGATGCGCGGCTCTGTGCGGGGCCAGGGCTCTGCTCCCGCTGCAGCCGCAGCCCC
>VZTU01004372.1:1412526-1426876 GCA_013400835.1 Zapornia atra | reverse complement strand
CCTCCTTTTCTTTCCTCCCCGCAGCTCGGCCCCGCCTCGTCGCCAGCTTGCTGCGGGACTCCGCGGCTGGTGGGGCTGCGTGGGGGGGGTTTTTTGTTTGCCTTCTGTCTGAATGCCTGCTAGCTTTCCATCATGGGACGGGAGCAGAGGCAGCTTTGGATGCTGCTGTGGTGCTGCGGCTTTTTGGGTGGCATCCCGGGGACTGCCGGCAATCACTACCACTACCTCTGGAGAAGCTGCTACCCCTGCTACTTGGGGCGTGCGGGGTACGGAGCCGGCCATGCCGAGCTGCGCCCAGGTATGTGGCCGGGCTGGGTGTCCTCATCCTCCCGGGAGGTTTCGCTGCTGCCGTGGATGCAGGTAACTGGGCTGCTGGGTGGGAGAACCAGGCTGGTGGCAGCTGAAGTCACTAGCTGGCAGCATCGCTGCGTTTCTATCGTCACTTGGTATCGCGATAGTCTTGGCACGGTCTGCCCCGGCAGAGTTACTGCACAGTCACAAGGGACAGAAACTCTTGTTCCTTCCCATCAGTCGCTGTGCAGCTCCATGGCTTGGTTAAAGACCGCTGCCATGCAATGTGCCTTTAAAAAAGAAACTCTGCCTTTTGTTAGGGTGTGTGGCTTAGGTTTTTTTACCTCCACTCCAAAGGCTCTCACCTAAGTGAGCCGTGCACCCTCACAGGGCAGGGCAATGCATGAAAAACGATGCTGTTTTCTCATGGAAAGCCTCTGGCTTTCTCACTGCACGGCTGCCTGAGCTCATCTGGGTTGTGTGAGTGCTGCGGAGCGGAGGCTGGCCAAGGGTAGAGCTCAGCATTACTCCGAGGGGAATCTCGGGCAGCTGCCCGGAGCTGGGTGTCCGTGGGCTGTAGCTGATCCTTGCTGTCAGAAGAGCTGCATCTCTCAGGTCACCTCTCTGCTCTCCTGCCCGTTAGGGCATTCCCAGCACAGGCATCATCAGCCTCTCACTGTGTGGATCGTGCTGGGCCAGCCTCAGTTTCCCGTTGAGCCAGGTGGAGGGTCTCTGCGCTCCCGTTGCACGTGTGCAGCACCTTCTGTTGATGGTACCCCAGGATTTTATCACCCCTTCCCAAAGTCTGAAGCAGTAACAGGCAGTGTCTGCTGATAGATGGAGATTCCAGTGTAGCGGAAGGAAAACCGTGTTTCCATTTCCCAGTAACTAAGGAGAAAAATATGCAGCTCTTCCCTGTCACTGATAGATTTACTGGGCTTTTGGCTGCTGCACTGGGTCAGGCATGGCAACCAGACAGTAAATACCTCTCTGGCCACTTTTGTTAATGCTTATGTGCACTGGCTTACATCTGATGGTAGATGGGGACGTTGAGCGAGGAGTGAGTCCTGCGAGCACACTCACACACTCCTGCTTCCTCCTCTTTGCACGTGCCCCTGATTTACCAGCAGTAAAGCTCAAGGTTCCCTGAAGATTTAGGAAATAATGGAGAATGTGTGGAGTTTGCTAAAGGCTGTGTATGGTTGTGAGTAATGTAGGCATCAAGGAACACATTATCTCATGGTGAGATAATCCCAATGAGGAAATGCCCCAAGCAGTTGATTTTAAAAGTGATGTCTGTGTATTCATGAGATGTGCCAGACCTTTGGGAACGGGGTCAGTTGGTCTTTTGTTATTTCTAGATCAGATCTTTGTCTCAAACTCAGATCACTCGTGCTGTCTCCATCCATGTTAGCTCATACAGCTTCTCCAAGGCAAGCCCCCAAGATCCAGCTTCATCCCTGCAATAGAAACCTTCTCCTTTCCCTTCCCCATCTTGCAGTTCACCTGACCCTGACTCCGCTTATCTCAGTTAGGGGCTGACACGCTGTGGGTGATGCCCTTGTACAGGTGACCTTCACAAGAGAGCTCACGGTGCTCTGCTGGGGGCCTGTGTTACGTCATTACAGGGAGGGAGACCTGGTGCATTGATATTCCCTCCAGGATTCTCAAAAGCGTGTCAGAAACAGCGGAGAGCTTGGCTGGCTGCTTGTGATGGGTTATGTGGTTCCTGTTAGCCCACGAGCTCCTTCAGTGGTGCCCTGAAGGAGGCCAGACCCATGTCTGCATCCTCGGTGCAGTTAGCTTCCCAGGCACGGTGCGGGGACCCAGCTGGTGCCTGCCCAGGTACATCCTCTGCCCTGAGCGCTGGGGTAAAGCAAACCTATGAGAGAGAGTGTGAGAGGCCAAGTGCAGCAGCAAGTCCGGAGCAGGCTGCCTGCTTGTCGTTACGTGTGCCTCTGCTCCATGCTGAGTAGTACCTGATTATCAGCACCATCCAAACAGAGACCTGAGCTGAGAGGAGAGCTGGGCGATGCTCCCAGCTGCTGCCCTCCGAGGCAGGAAAAGGTGAGCTGAGGACAAAGCGACTGAGGTGAAGTAGCTCCCTGATGCTGTTCATTTCATCAGATTATTGTAAAATCAGTGCATCAGCTCCCCAAGTGCCTCTGGAAGCTGCTGCTGCTGCTGAGGATGGCACAGGTAGTGTGGGAAAGCTATGGTCATCTCCCGGCTCCCTAGGAGAGGCTGTAGTGGGAGGGATGGCAGCTCAAATAACTCTGTGGAGCTATTTGAGCCTTTGAGGTGAAGGCTCTAAAGGAAAATGGACCACCCAAAATGACCTTTCTTCTTTCCTCACTTGGGTTCCAAGCCAGAGCCAGTGTGAGGCAGGTACTGGTGATCCTCATCCTGGAGGAAGGGAGGGCTTCTGAGCTAGCAGAGAGGCTGTATAAGGCATCTTCCCCTCCAGCCCCTTCCTTGCCCTGTTGTACCTGCTGAGTCCTGCCTGCACGGGCTGTGAGGGGAGCGTGAAATAACAGGGCCTCCGATGTCTCCAGGGTGTTCATGCAGGGGCTGTGCAATGCAGGCAGGAGATGAAGCAATGCCTTGGGGTTTTTCCTTCCAACACGTCCCAGCACCCTTCTGCACCCCGAGTCTCTAACCTGTGTCCGTAGAGCCAGGCAGTAGTGGTGCTGCTCTACCCAGGGCCAGTCACCTTCGGCCATCCAGCGTGCCTATCTCTTGGTTCCTCTCTCTTGGTTCCTCTCCTTCCTTCCAGTCTCTTAATTTCTCAAAACTGCTGAATTAGCTTCAACAAACTGGTACCGGAAAGATAAAGTCACTAAATCCCACACATGCTCATCTTGATGGATTTTAATTAACCTTCTCCCTGCAGCCCTGCTCTGTAATCCAGGCTAATTGCTGCAGGGATTAAAGCCTGGCACTGCTCTTCAGGCAGAGAGAGAATCCCAGCAGCATATCTGCTGCTTCCAGCTGGGATCCATCTCCTCCTCCTCAGCCTTTCAGAGGAGATAAACTGCCTCTGTACCAAACAGTAATTTGCAGAGCTGTGGGTGCCACTTTTTTCCCTCTGACACAGAGCTCTAGTTTGAGATAAATCATTGTAGGTCTTCCTGGAGGACCTGTGCATAGCCAGGGAGTGCCACAGCCATCTCCTCACACCCTCCTCTTTCCTGGGTCTTGCGTTCATCTTCCCTCCATCAGATTACAGCATGACATGGTCCATGTAGTCAGTATTGGAGGTCTGGTGGATTGTTTCTGTTCAGGGAAGAGGCTGATGGGAGCAGCAGCTATTTCTCATGTCTACGACCTGAACTCTGGTTTCCTTATGCTGCAGGAAGTTTCTCTAAGCCCAGTCCCACTCCCACCTCTCAGCACGTTCAGTTTCCATGTCTACTGTGGTGGACTTTGGGCTGTACCCGCTGCCCTACCTGTGCCAGCACAGCAGAACCCCCCTGACACCTGGGCTTGGCATGTACCATCCCAGCACAGCTCTGGGTTGCTTAGTGCCAGCTGCCCTCCTTGGAAAGGAAGTCTGTGTGCTGCTAATTTTTTCTTTGGCTTCTTAATTTCAACCAGATTTTGTCAGCTCTCCAGTAGGAAAATAACCTCAGCGCTCCACAAACCGCATCTCACAAAGCATCATGTAGATTTTTGGGTCTTTGTACTGCCAAGATGTGCACCAAGGGCAATGTGAGCCTTTGCAGGGATGCTGTGCCTTGGCCCCGCTGCTGCACAGTCTGTATTCCTGGGTGGATCACTCCCTGGGGAGCCCTGTGCGTGGCTGGGCAGGTCAGAGCCGCTGCCACTGCTGCTGGTCCCCACCAGAAAAATGTGACCCCCCCATCAGAGAGCCAGGCAGTAGGTAGAGCATCCACCTGGATGCCAGGGCATGAATTTGTTTGGGCAAACTGCAAGGGTGTGTTAATTCCAGGGACACAAAGCTGAGGTTTCCTGGGGGACAGCACCTCTGCTGCCCTCCCGTCAGCGTGCAGAGGATGGGGGGGTTACTTTGGTCACACAAGACATGTCCAAAAATCTCTCTGTTGGCACAAGGGGAGATAAGTGAGGCTCCAGAAGGAAAAGTGGGATGTGGTGGGCTCTGTGGGGACCATGCACGGGGGAGGTGATGGGGTGTGAGGAGGGACCAGCCGCTTCCCCAGCCAGCGTGGGATGGGGCGGGGGGTCTGCAGTGGGGACAGCCCTCAGCAATTACTGAGATTTAAAGGGTGAAAAAATACCAAGAGAGAAGAGGAGGCATTTAGAGAGGAGATGTTTAATTACTGAGTGTGAGTAATGGGGTGAAAGCAAGAAGTTTGCTCAGCATACCGCTCACTTTTTTGGAGGTAACTCCTCTGTGGTTTCAGATGAGGGTTGAAGGGAGCAGAGGGATAGTCATTTAAGTCCAGACCAAAAAAACTTTGCTGTTCAGCAGAAAACCTTCCCAAAGCCCAGTTTTCCTGTTCTTGAGCAAATTCAAAATAGAAAATGCTGGTCCTCATTGAAGTGCAAGTGTAGCATGTCCTGCAGAACAGACATTCCAGCGTTGCTTTTAGGAGAAGGAGCAGTGATTATTTCTCACCAGCGTTTTCCAATGGAAAAGAAATGGTCTGCCAGAAAATTACAGAGCAGCTTTACTGAAGGCAAGAGCTTGTGCTTTCTGAGAGTAATAACAATAATAATACTACACAGTAACTATTTATTCATTCATCCAACAGTCCTGTCTTTAGTTTTGTACTATCTTCCCAGTTCTCCTCTAGCATCCAGTGTTTCCTAGACACCATCCATCCCATGCTCACTGAAACACATTCCTGTCTTTCACACTTTTGCACAACTCAAGGGCTTTTCCACATGCTGTGCCCATGCTTGGGGCTCAATACATCAGCCAGACTTCACTTCAGGTTTGTGCCATAGCATGTTTTCTCTCCCCTTGAGAAGCTGGTTTGGGTTGGGGTCACTCTGTGGAGCATCACTTAAAGCTCAAAAATGTTCATCTTCCTTTATTGAAAAATCAATTATCTTGGGGAAAACAGGAAGAAAATATCGAAACCTTTTAAAATGCCCAGAGAAGGAACCTAAGCCAATGAGCAGAGGCCTGGAATTACACTAATTACTGTTTTCTGCAGGGTTAATGAAGGCTGTGGCCGTGGTGGGAGCTCTGAGGAGGGAGCCTTGCATGGCCATTGCAGAAGCTGAGGATGTGGGTTCACTGGACATCACGAGGATGGGAAGGGCAGAGGGTCATTTCCCTGTGCTCTGATCTTGAGGTTTGGGCTCCCAAGGCAGCAAGCAGTCTTGAAATGAACAGTGTTCTAGGAAAGAAACTGCTTTTATTACCAGCACATCGGTCAGAAACAAGCAGGCACCCCCACCCCCATCCCCACTGCGCTTCCCTGACTCAATCCATTTGCTTTGCCACTAGCAGATTTTGTTGGCAGTTAATCTGATGAATGTAAAATTAACCTAGTCAATGTAAAATGTTAGCAGTGGCTTCAGTGAAGGCTGCGTTTCCCTTTCCCCCTGTGGTTTGAGGTGCACTTTGCCCCGCTGCCATCGGACGGGAGCGGGCCCTCGGAGCAGGCTGGGCCATGCTCCAGGCACGGCGCAGGGGGGAGGCTGGAGCAGGCTTTTTGCTTGCAAAGACACGGTCTGGGGCAACGCCCTGCGTGATTCATTGAGGAAGTGTTTCTTTATCTCGTTAGTAACAGTCATTGATGGAGCCGTGCTGGTTCCTTGGCTCGGTGTCGTCCCGCTGCTTCGCCGTGCCAGAGGGATAGAGGTGTGTGTGCTGAAGGGGCCTTCGCAGAACACCACAGGAGGTGTGCAGGAACACCAGCAGCCCCACAGCTGTTGGGGTTTTCTCTCTGTGGAACAAAGACTTGCTGGTCGGCTGCTTTGCTGTCAGTGTGGACGTGGTCTGGTTCATCCCCCCAGGGATGTTTGATCCTCTCCAGGATGGAAGGCAGAGCACGGGGGCAGGTGGAATCAAGGCACGCTGCAGCTGTATCCACAGAGATCTCTATTGGTTCTAATTATAGCCAAATGGAGGAGTCTTACACCTCAGGAACGTGAACTTGCCTGTGACGAGCTTCTGGTGCACATCTTGGTTTGCCCCATGTAGCTGGGCACTCCAAGCGTTTGTCTTCTCAGTCCTGGGAGTCATTCCCAGTGCTCAAGGGCTATTTAAGGTCTGCAAAACAGGGATGGATCTCCCTTTCTGTAACATGCTGCCATCCACCTCCCTGGGTTTGAGCCTTGGATAGCAACATGACCCAGGAGCTTTTTACCAGCTCCCATTTCATCTCCTGAAAGATTGCTCCATGCTTGGCAGAAGATCCTTCTGGCTCAGAGACTGCCTTTGTCTGAGGGCTGTAGTTGTACTGGTAGATGTGGGCTTGCACAGCTTCGTTGGCTGAGTGGATTCCTGGTTGCCTCAGTTGTCCAGGGCTCGCGGTGGTCATGGAGCTGGAAGGTGAGGGCTGGGAACCTGCCATCAGTCCCACCCTTTGTAGTATGTCAAGCTGGACTGCATCCTGCTCTTAAGTATGGTGTAATGATGAGCAAATCCTTGCTTATCATACTGCTATCCACTGGGATAGTTTGCTCCAGGTATCAACGTGTGTTCTTTCTCCTCTCCATGCTGCACAGCGATTCTGAGCACAGCTTGTCACCCCAGATTTCACCACAATTCAGCACCAGGTCAAGTGAGCTCCTGGCCTCAGTGCTGTGAAATGTGTTGAATGCTTTGCAGAGTAGTGAGTCTTGGGTCTGTAGTGCGAGATGTTTGCTCCCACCATCTGTGTAAGTAATAAATGTGCTGGCACAGTGCATTTTCAACACATAAATAAGAATAAGGAAGAGTAAAACTTTAACGGATCCATCACCTTGGAGTGACCAGGAAAAGTGACTGCTGTGAGCTGAAGAAGATGAAGGATGGTTTATGCCAACTGACAAATGAGATGTCTGTTTCCTGATTGCATGCTTGTCCTTGAAATTTCTTAACTAGCCTGACTGATTAAACATAATGAAATGGCAATCTCCTCCCTTCTGCATTCGTTCCTCAAATCTGGAGTCAGTGAACCATGGATAAATAACCCTGACTTCAGGTACCACTGTACCTACTTCTCTGAACCTCTTTTCCCTTCTTCCCTTTTCTTTTGCAGATGTTGATGAGTGCCAGGTCCTCAATGGGGGCTGCCAGCACGGGTGTGTGAACACCCTTGGATCTTATTACTGTGAGTGCAAGCCAGGCTTTCGCCTGCACGCGGACGGCAGGACCTGCATTGGTAAGCTGTAGTTTTAAATGCCTTGAGACTCTCTGATCCCTTGTAGCCCTTTTCCTGCTGTAAGTGTGTGGCTTTGTACAGAAAGTGTGTACCTTGGCTTACCCACTCACACCCATCCTCCATGCAGGGAGCTGGAGATGACAGTGATGGGTGGCTCCTTTGTTTCCAGGATCCTGGCAGTCTTCCCTGACATGTGTCCGTTACTGGGTTCACAACACTTGCTGTTCTTCAGTGTAGGCATGTACAAATTGGACCGCTTTTGCTGTTCCTTAGCTTCATGAGAAGCAACTCAGTGTGCTTTGGTGCCTCTGCTTTTGATACAGGGTGTATGGGGTGCAGCATTTTAGGAGCTAAAACATCAGTGAGGTTTTGAAAAGGCTCAAGCTGGTCTTTGGATTTAGCCCATTTCCCTGGTCCTGGGGATGGCACGGGGTGTGACATGTGGCAATAAGCGTGGCTCCTCTGGGGCTGTGGCCACAATAATCTCAAAACCTCCTTCCCATGGACGTTAGTCATGGGTCTGCTTGGACGGTGCGTGCCCAGACATTACGGTTACGATGCCAGGTCTGGCTCACAGTCCATTTCTGGGCCAATTCCTTGAAATATTGTTGTTTGCCTGCCCCACACTAGAGGCTCTGAGACCCTGGGGTGGAGCTTGGAGCCTGCCTTCCAGCATCTGCTGTTGTTTTTGTTAAACCACTTCTCCCTCACAGCTTTATTTGACACGTTTTTCCATTTTTTGAGGGGTATTTTCATACAAGTGGAAAGAATTCCCAGGCGATGGTGTTACAAAGGCCCTTTGCTGGTTTCTCTCAGGAAACAGTTGCGTTCCAAAGCTTGCTAAAAATGACTGTGGGAGCTGCTGTGCTCCGGCTGGGAATGGCAGTGTGAGCAGGGAAAAAGCCATCTAAGGAAGTGGTACCCACCGTGCCCAGAGCAGCACAGACCACGCATCCCCCTGTGACTGCCCCTGCTATGTAACCATACTCTGACAAGGGCAGTGAGATGTGTGCTTGGGGTGCCCTGTACTGCACTGGATAAATCCCAGAGCAAAAGGATCACAAGTTAAGGGGAGACCCAGTCGTTTCCAGCCTGTTCTAGCACTGAACATGTGAACTGCGTCCGTGCGTGGGCATTGCTGCTGCTGGCATGTGTGTGCCTGTGTGATCTGTCATCTAACTACTGTCTCTGCAATATGTAGTGCTCTCTTTTGTGGTGTAGAGTGACCCAGCTGCCTCTGCCTCCTAGGATGAAACACGAGGCAGGCGTGGGGAAGCTCTGCTCTCCTCAGCATGGTCAACCCCAGGAGGTGGAAGAATTCCCGAAGCACCAAAGGGCTCCCCATGGGGAGGAATCCCGTGTTTCACAGTGATTTCCATCCTTTGCTTTCATTCTTCGGGCTTCCCTGCTTGTGTGGCTGCGATGGGCAGAGGGCATCGCTGCTGGGATGCAGGCAGGCAGGGCTCCCCTGCTCCATGCTGCTTGTGCTGAGTGCTGCAAACCTGCTCTGCATTAAACTCTGAGCCAGTGCTTGCCATAATGAGCAGGGTGCTGGAATCCATCTGCCAGGATTAAGGGGGCTCTATCCTGAAACCTGATCTACTACGGAGTAACCCAGACAGGTTCTGGGAGCTCTGGGGAGGGGAGCTGGCAGGATCTCTCAGCCTGTACCCCTGTGATGCTCAAAGTACCCATGAAAGTAGGTGCAGACCAGGCAGGATGAGTGAAAACCACATCCTTGCCCAGTGCTGTTTCTAAACTAAGAACAGAGCAGACCCAAAAATCTGGCTTTTCTCACCTCAGGACTGGTGGCTTTTGTTCTTCACACCTTCATGACAGAAGTGTGTGTGTGTGTACATACATCACGCCTTCCTAAGAGCTCTTTACTCCCCTACTAAGCCAGTTGTGCAGAGGGGTGGAAGTGAGCTCATTTTTCTTGTAAATGCTCAGAAGAGAGCCCAGACTCGGAGGTTACTCCTCTGTGGGGGCTCTGGCTGCTCCCTCTGCACCCACAGGAAGAGGGGGCCACGTGCCACGATTGCCCTGCTTGATGCTTGTTCTCTGAACAGCTCTGTGCCCCTACGGGTTCCGTGGGTGGCTTTTGGTGCTGGAGCCCAGCAGCTGACCTCCCCACGTCTGCTGGAGGCTGTCACAGCACAGCAGCCCAGTGTGACATGGACGGAGTTTACACGATTCCCATTTGGTACTTACAGGCTGTCAGTGCCCTTGGAACGAGCCAAGGCCACGATGGAGCCCAGGCAAGGGGAGGCCTCTGAGGGGATGTTCTCAGGGCGTGGTGGTGGGATGCTCTCCCCTGTTTGCTGCCGGATGGGGAGCCTGAGAGCCTGGCAGGGGTGTGTGGGGCAGCTGGCGGCCTTTCCACGTGTCACTGTGCAGTAATCCCGGGCCCTCGAGCGTGCACTCGCTTTCTGTGGTGCTTTCACAAGTGCACACAAGTGGCTCTTTCCTCTAGTGCTCGGTCTCTGTAAATATTTACACTGTGAAGTCAGAGGCTCTGCTCCGACTTGATCTGGGGCACCGGGCGGTTGCTGTTGAGGCAGCGTTCCTGCCGAGTTACCAGGGAGCCACCGGGCCGCAGCAAAGGCAGCGGCCTCACTCAACACCCCCTCCCTTTGCACTCCAATTTTCCTGTTGCAGGAGTGTTTTCCCAGCACTGCTGGGGAAGAAGAAAGGATTTTACACCTCTCCATGCCAGCTGTAACAGGAAGGGAGAGCAACGGGCTGAGTGCTGGAAAGCAGCATGAGCACCTCTCAAACCCTGGGGGTGTTGGGGGGGTGTAAGGGGTCTCCCCAGGAGTCGAGCAGCTCTTTGTGCCTTCGAGGCTAGGTGCTGTGTAGAAAGGAGATGTGGCAGCCTGTCCACAGGGGTACAGTCGGACAGTTGAGCTTCTACCTGACAATGAGCAGCTTTATAGCTGTTGTGTTGGTTGGTGCTGTACCCCTAGATGGGTTGTGGCGTGTGGCACAGCTGGGGCTGCAGCGTGATGCCGAGCAGGTCAGAGAGGGGTGTCCATCCAGGAAATTATCCTGTGGCAAGGGAGCCAAGGCCATGCAGTGCCTGGCAGCTGCTCTCTTGGGCTGACAGCAGCGAGAGGTGCCAGGATTTGCTCAGGGAGACCGGAGCCACCTTTCCTCACGCCTGTGAAGTTCCAGGTGCTGACTTGTCTTGCAGCTGAGATTTATTTTTTCCCTTGGTGCTGTGTTTGCCCCATTGATCGCCATGGGAGTGAGGGGCTCCAAGGAAAAGAAGGAAAGATCATGGCCAAGGCCAAGTGTTCAGCTTGGGGCTGTCAGGAGCCCACCACGGGCTGTATCCCGGAGATGCTCCTGCATGACCAAAGAGACCGAGGCAGCTCTGCAGGGGTCACTTGTACCTGGAACCACACTCTGTGGCTCAGAAGAGCACAAAAATGGGCATAAAGCCACCTTTACTAGTCCTGCTCTGCATCTCTGAACCACTGTTGGTGCTTTGGGTCAGTTGTGCAAGGTTCTTCCAATGCACATAGCAAGTACTGAGGGGTTTAGTACTGAAGGCGGGGAGAGAGCAGAGCTTCCTACTGAAAGTGAAAGAGACCAAAAAGAGCCCTTGGACGTCCTGAGATCACCTCGCCCTTTATCAGAACCACATGGGCAGGAGGAGGAGGAAGCTGACATCTTCAGGTCCTTCTCCACTGCTTCAGCAGAGGGATGAACTCCAGTCCAAGGCAAGGAATTTCATCGGAGCCAGTTGCTTTTGTTGGCCCCCAGACTGGAGAGATGGTCTGTGTTAACACACAACATGTTTCTGGGAATCATCTGAGGTTAGAATAAATCAGTGTGGGATTACACCATGTTATCCCTGTTTATATTAAGAGTACTTCAAACGAAGGAATCTCCAATGTAGCAGCGATTTATACAGGGAACAGAGCCGTGAAGGTTTGTGTGGGCTGGAGCCACGTTCACAGAGGGCGATGGATGGTCCATACACCCTTTGCAGAGGTTTTTAGTTTCCATCCATTGTGCACACCACTTGCACGTTGCAGAAGATTTGCCCTTTCCTGGGGCAAGCAGTGGGGGTTTCTCAGCCTTTCCTTAGACTCCATGGCTGTGTGTGATGCTGCCAAAGGGAATGGCGTGCTCAGTTCCAGGCACAGCTGCTTATGGGCCCCTTTAATGTATTAGCTTGCTGCTCCTGATGGCACGTTACGTGGGTCTGAAGGATCATAGACCCGCTTCCCGTGTGCAACCAGGAGCAACAACATCCTTCTCACCCCTTTTTATCCGTTTCCTGGGCCCAAGAAGGTTCTGCTGTCGGAGCTTGCATCTTGCAGCAGCACTGCACGCCCTTCAGATGGAGGGGATGGGAGTAAGGTCCCTCTTGTAGACGGTGAAATATCATCTGTGGAAAATCTGTCTGAGCTTTAATTACAAAAATCTGTGTGATGTACAAGCCGACACTGGATTTGGCAGCATTGTCACAGAAATGTTAAGCTAGGAAAAGCATCTGGGAATGGAAATATTTTTAGAGCTGTTCTGTAAACAGAAAAAAAAACCCAGCATAATTAAAACAAGGCCAGCAATGAGCTCTGCTGGCTGTTATTCTGCGAGAAGCCAGCTAAGGAGACCCAGAATTAGAAGGCCCTTGCTTTGACAAAAAGACACCCAAAGCAACTGTAACATGTTTCATTTGTTTTGCCTTATTATTCCTGATTCTTAAATCGAATTAGTTTGGATCCTAGGAAGCCTGCAGTGCTGTAGGAGCATCCCTGCCAGTCGCCGCCAGTTAGCACCCTGCAAATGGCATCGATCAATCACAGAGTGATAAGGGGACCTCTGGAGAACACCTGGTCCATCAGGAGCAGCTCTGTGCTCAGCTGCACCTTGGCCAAGGAGGGGAACGGGATCATGCATGCATCAGTCAGTGCCTGTGCCCTGCGTGGGATGCTGGCAGCGTCCAAGGGTTGCTGTGTGTGTGTGGAGCATCTGGAGGTCCCTCAGCCTTTCAAGGAAGGGTTTACTGTGGTGGGACTCCATCCTTACACACCTACTGTGGGGTGTTGGGTGAGTATCATGCTTCAGAGCAACCCAGAGAGACACCTCAGGCTTCTACACAGAAATAACCCCTTTGGGAAGTCTGCTGTACTCCCCCACAGGATTTCCATCTGCCTGACTTTCCTGTGATGAAAAAAGAACCTGGACTTTGTTTTTCCTGCTCCGAAAAGTCATTTTGAGTTATGCAAAGAGGAGAGAGATTTAGACTGGAAATCTGTACAAATAGCTGCATACTGGGAGGTTATTATAGACATAAGATGGGTTGGCTTCTTCAGCACTGGCCCGGTGCTTTTCCCTTGTGAAGCAGAGCTTTGGCAGGCGTCAGCGTGGCTTGCTTTATTTTCTCTTTTAAAAACCAGCCCGAGAAGAGCAGGCGTGTTATTGATGCTGCTTTTGAATGCACATTATTAAACACTTTAATGTATCAGAGCAGTTTAAAATGACCACCCATCTCTGCTCCAGCCTGAGCGCTGGGACTCTGACCCGTCACTTTTCAGGAACGTTGAGCATTCCTGTTGTTCCATTCCAAATGGATTGAAGGAAACAATGTCAGCACAACTAACATAAACTGATAGTTCTTGCTCCAGCCATATGTTGTGCATGGCAAATGCTTCAACCCTGTTAAGTCACTTTTATTCCCCCAAGTGCTGTTTAGTTAATTAGAGGCATGCAACGGGAAGTTGGCCTTTGAAAGCTGGAAATGGGAGAGCTCCTCAGCTGAGTCACGGCACGGCTTTTGCAGAGGAATTATTTGCAGGGGGGAAAAGTAAATAAATGCAGTTGTGCCTTTTATTTTCCTCCCATGCCAAATATTTGGTTTTCACTAATGTATGAGCGAGGCTTTAATGAAATGACTGCCAGGGCTTTGTCTGCAGCACTCTCCTGACTGCTGGGGTGCCCATGGATTCCACACGCGTTCGTGGCCGGCAGCAGGGAGCTGCCTGCAGCCTGACTGCTCCTGGGCACGTGTGTCCCAGCTACCCTGGGGATTTGGAGGCCTCGTTAAAGCAGAGATATTTTCCAGCACAGGGTTCCTGGGCTCGCCTGCGTAGTGAATCTGTGGAGGTTGCTGAAGGCGCCGTGGTCACCTGGAGCAGGGGTTTGTGAGGAGATGGTTTTCATTACAGATATTTTTAGCTTTCTCACAAGGCGCCTCCGAGTCAGCACACGAGTTTGTTCTGGAGTTTGGAAAGTAGGTCAGGAGTGTGTGAGACCCCAGCTCACCGTGCCGTGCCGCCCCGGGAAGCCGAGATCGCGGCCGGGCGCTGGCTGCGCCGCACCCTCACTCACGGCCCCGGTGTGCAGTGTGGGGTGAGAGGAGGAACAGGCTCAAAAGGGCAATTCCCCAGTGCCTGTAAGGGACTCCAGGACAGCCTGAGATGCTCCCAGCTGAGGAGCGGGTAGGCCAGCTTGGGGTTGTGCAGTGTTCTCCATTGCTTTGGAGGTGTGTGATTCCCCTGGACAGCTTATCTACCAGAGCCTGGACATCCCTCTCCAGAAAGTCCTTCCCTGCTTTGTTCTCTAGCTCGGATTCCTCCTGGATCCAGGAAGGTCAGTGGTCCTGGGGAGCTGCAAGGCACTGAACAGCCAAGCTGCCCACTCGCTGCTTTCCGAGCACACATCTCCTGCTAAACTTGCTGCTTTTGTTGCTTACCCTGCAGAGAAGCCCCAGATTATAAAACCAGACCTGGGGCCGGGGGGGG
>VZTU01004372.1:1391511-1412519 GCA_013400835.1 Zapornia atra | reverse complement strand
GCTGTGGCGGGGGGTTGGGGTGGGGCGGGAAACAATGACTATTTTAAGGCTGGTTAACGATGATAAGCTTGTAAAGAGAAAATAATCCACGCGCTTGGTCATGAGATCTGTTTTCTGCTGTAGCCTAGGCAAAAACCTTCTGTTTTCTGCCTGTTTGAAATCTTCTGGGCAGGACAGCGCCTTGCGCAAGGCCACACAGAGAGGCTGCGGCACGGCCAGGAACACCAGGCGGGAATGTCAATTCCCAGCCCCGCCGGTGTGGCCGCCAGCGCATCCCCGTGCGCTCTGACTCGGCCGGTTACAGCATCTCCTTGTCAGAGCTCTGACCTGGGGGCTGTCTCCCATCCCACAATGGAAGCGTGAGCATGCGGGGTGCATCTCGAAGCGCTTTTCCCTGAGATGCTCCCTGATGGCACCTCCTGTGGTTGCTGTCCTTCCTGAGCCAGAAGCTTGTGTTTCTCTGTCATTCTGTTACAAGGAAACCTGGATGCACGTGAGCTCAGCGCTCTGAGCAGGAATTAAGCTGGGCTCGCTGTGGTGTTGCACTTATAGGGACAGTCGTTGATCAAAGTTATGAGACTTTCAGCCCACAGGCAGCACAGGAAGCCTGCCTGCAGACACGGGCACCCTTCAGTGGGGATGGATGCTGGTTGGGAAGGGTGCTGTCTGTCCCCTCTCCTCCCAGGGTGATCTGGAGGACCTAGCCCAGACCCTGCATCGCAGTCTCAAGAGCTGCTGGAGACTCTTACTGCAGGAGAGTGTGGTTTTAAGCTGCTACCTGACATGTTTGAGGCAATCTCACCTTTAAAGAAANAAAAAAAACCCCCCCCCCCCCCCGCCTTGAGATGGGGAGCTGCCGAGGGTCCTGCTCCAGCAGCATGGTGGGCTGTGTACAGAGCAGTTTCACAGCTCACACTGTGCACGCTTCAAAAACCTGCTGCAAACTTCTCTCCCCAGCACTGTCAGACTGTGCCCTGGTTTTAATCCCTCGGTAGCAGCGCTCCCCTGTGCCATTTGCCCTGGTCCTGTGTGAGAGGCTCACCCGGTCACTGTCACTCTCTGTCCCTTTGCCTCGTAGCTGTGAACTCGTGTGCCCTGAACAACGGTGGCTGTGAGCACGACTGTGTGCAGGTGACGCTGACGCAGCACCGCTGCCAGTGCCGGCGCAACTACCAGCTCCGGGAGGACGGGAAACGCTGCGTCCGTGAGTCCCTGGCACGGGAAGCTGGGGAGGCAGAGTGCTCGCAGGGAGCCAGGGGTTGGGGGTGGGATGGGGAGCACACACTTGTACGCTCTGGTGTCAAATGGAGCAATGGAGTGGGGGATTCCAAACCAGTGTGAGCCCTGCGGGTTGTTGGGGGCTTATTCTGGGGCTTATCCTGAAAGGCAAGGGGGGGCTCAGCAAGGATGAAATTGTGGGAGGGTGCACACCTCCGTGTGTCGCAGCGGGATGGGTCCTCTCCCTCCACCTGCAGACAGACAGCGTTCTGGCTCCAGGAGGGAGAGAGGCTGGAGGGGATGTAGAGCAGAAGTAGTTTAATCTTCCCATTTGTAGCAGCTGGCATTGGAGGAACAGAAGTTGCCAAGGGAAAGGCAACTGGGATATTAAAAGCACAGCAGGTTTTTGAAGGGTTTTTTAGCATCTGTCCAGGTCCTGGGGCAGGTCAGAGACCAGCAAACCTCTTGCTGGGAGTGATTGGAATAAATATGCCTCGTTCTTGCTCTGTCATCACTGTAGAGGGACATGCCCGTGCCAAGCTTCTGCTGGAAAGCTTTCACTCAGATTAGCACCTGCCTTGTGCAGGATCTTGCACTGGGTACATCCTCTTGCCTGGATGGAGCTGTAAACGGTAGCAGGGATTTTCTGTCCGGTGCAGAGTGGCCTTTGGCAGCCACAGGCTATTCTCTGGGCGCTGCTGCTTTCCCAGCGTGATGGTAAGAGCTGGGGTTGGTGCGAGAGAAGCCTCTTCTGCTTTGACCACAGTGAGGAACCCCTGCGCCGACAGGAACGGGGGCTGCATGCACCGGTGCCACAACCACCGCGGATCAGCCCGCTGCGAGTGCCACCCCGGCTACCGGCTGGCGCCTGACAGCAAGGCCTGTGAAGGTAAGAGCCCCACAGCATAGCTGGCTGGGACAAAACCAGTTGCATTTCATGGGGAGGAGAGGTGCTCTGGCTCAGTAAACACCAGCATTGGTGAATCTATTGGAGCGATGCCTGAGCCTTCTAGAAGGGTGGCATGAAGCGCTCCTTGAGCAGCTGACATCTGTCCAGGAGCCTGGGACACCACCCAAGTTTGGCGTGATCCAGCTTCCCAGGAAGCCTCACAGTAACTCAGAACCCTTAACTCTGTTTCTCTGCTAGCCTGGAGCCCAGTGAAGATTCCAGGGTGTGAGAAGCTGTCACAAACTTGCAGACGGTGACAGCTGGAGCGCTGTGTATGGCACGACCTGACCTGCTTTCTCACTGAGCCCTCGTGTCTTGCAGATGTGGACGAATGCCTGACTGGCACAGCCCTGTGTGCACACCAGTGTCTCAACACCCGTGGCTCCTTTAAGTGTACCTGTAAGCCGGGCTACGAACTGGGGGCTGATGGCAGGCAATGCTACCGTGAGTACCACGTGTGGGCCTTGTGCCCAGGCCGGCTTGGGAGGCAGGATTGATTCTGCAGGTTAGCAGAGGGCTGGAGAAGGCAATCCAGGCAATGACCATTTTCCTTTAAGGATTTCACAAGCAGGTTTGGGCTGTTTACTCTCCCACTGGGATAAAACTTTGTCTGATCTTTACAGTTACCATGAAGCTACTTCTGCTGGTTTAGGCAATTTGTTTGGAGCTGTCTGGCTGCGAATTAGGCCAAGTTGGGCTCTTGGGGACTTTGCTGGATGAGTTCAGTCAGCTGCAGATGTGTAGCTGAGAGAGGGAGTGAGCTGGTGAAGCGTCTGTTTCTGTGTGCGTCGAGAAGAGAGAGGAACGCTGTGCAGGAGGGACCCAGATTGTCCCTGCATCTTTGTTCAGCTGGCACACAGCAGGAGGAACAGCCCAGAGTGGAGCTGTCAGTGTTTAGCGCTACAGCCCGTGCAGGTGAAAGCATCCGTGGCAGTCCCAGTGCTGGCAGCTGGTGTTACAAGGAGCAGCGATGCTCTGCCTGTGCGGCTGCTGCAGCTCTCCCCAGGACCATGCCAGGGGTCTGTGGGTAAGGCTTGGCAGGCCGTAAATGAGTCTTGAAAGGCAGTGGGAGGGCAGTGTGAGGAGCCAGGCTGGTGTGATGCTGTTGAGGAGCCATTTCTTCTGTGGTTTATCTCACCCCAGGCACTCTGTAAAAGAGCATCCCTGAGCTCAGCTTCCTGTGTGGCCACACATTTACCTTCAGCTGCTGGGGAGAAGATGCTCGATAGCCAGCAAGGACAGGGATTGGGAAGCTGCAGCTCCTCCAGCAGTACCTCTACCTTGGTGCCAACTCTGGAATTAAGTAGCCTTTATGTATGAAAAGTCCCTTCTAGCACGTTTCTGTTGTGCAAAGCCCCAGTTGTTCTTGCATTAGTAAGAAAAGGAAAGGCAGAAGGGCTGTATTCTCATTGTGAAAGCTGGAGGATGGTCTCTCACCATGGCACTGGACCCACACAGATCCATTGGGAAGCATCAGGCTCCCCTTCTTTCACCCTCCTTGGGTCTAAAAACATTCTTGAAGGCAGAAGTGGTTTTCCTGAGGTTCAGGACTGAGGCAAAGCTCCACGGTACAAGTTTCCTTTAGTTTAAGGAAGCTCAATTAACTAGACTTCAGTTTACATAAAGTTTGCCAAGCTATGAAGATGTACTGCTGCTATTGATGTCTCAGCCTGCCGTTTCTGACACGTCAGGAATGAACGTTTCTAGCTGTAGGCATCGAGGTGTTTCTGGCCTTAGCTCTGTGCTGCTGCTCCCATTTCTGGCTGGCACCACAGCAGCTCTGTGCCTGCAAAGGCTGAGCCAGCTTTTGGCTGCAGCTTGTCAGGAATGGGCGCGGCATTGTCTGCTGTCTGCTTCATCTCGGAGGCTGTCCAGAGCCTGCTGCACGAGGCTGTCCCAAAGAGGCTCCGCTGGCGTTGCCAGGGATCCAGGGGTTTATTTTTATCCATCGCTTCCCAGCCCAGCAGCAGCCTCTGCACAGAACTATGTTCGTCCTTCCCACATCCCTTCGCCCCTCGACTGGGAAGTGCCTGTGTGGGCACCTGCCCGAGCATGGCATCACAGGCAGGCACAGCCAGCCACTGCCAGGGACGTGCTGCCCACGCTGCCAGGCTCTGCCTAACCCCCCTGCCCTCCACAGGGATAGAAATGGAGGTCGTGAACAGCTGTGAAGCCAACAATGGGGGCTGCTCCCACGTGTGCCACCACACCAGCGCTGGCCCAGCCTGTACCTGTAACTTCGGCTACCGGCTTGAAGAGGACCAGAAGACATGCACGGGTAAGGCAGGGGAAGGGACTGCTCCCAGGTACGTTTCTGGGGTCTGCAGACACACCCCAAGCAATTCCGGGGTCACTGTACCTGACAGCCTATGCCCAGAAGAGATGATGCTCGAGGGGTACCATCTTGTCTGTTCCCTCAAAAGAAGCAGCAGTGGTTTGGGCAGATGAGTGATGTGGCTGAGTCACTGCCTGCAAGCCAAGGGGAGTTCAGCCCCCTCTGGTTCCATAAAGTACCCATTAATGGAGAGGTATGGATGAAACACTCCTGGAGCCCTGTAAATGCTGCTAAGTCGAGGCATATGCCTCATTTTGACGCTCCACAAACCCCACCACTACGTGGGCACCACAGAAATTGCACGGCAGAGTGGACAGCTGAGTCCCATAAATACCAGGGGCACTTGGCATTTAAAGCCCAGGGAGCTTTGCTTTCCCCAGGCTCCCTCAGTCCATCCCTCCTCAGACTTCACTGGGGCAGTTTGAAGGAACCTCATCCTGAGCTCAGTGTCAGTGTTTGCAGCAGGCTAGACCAGAGAACAGAGGTGGGTGTTAGGGTTGGAACCACCCGTTTGTAAGGCACACAGAACTTTGAAGAACAAGCTCAGACTAAAAAACTGCAGTTACCTTGGTTAGGAAGGGTCCCTGGGGTTCAGGATCTCTCCCGTGGCTGCAGAGGAGGCTCTGTCAGCATCAGGCTCCGTCGGGAGGCAGGGATACTGGCTGGCGTGTGGCAGGCAGATGGATGAACGCTCACCAGAGCCAGTCACAGAGCAGCACTCACAAGTGCCATCTGTCCCCATGCAGAGCTCAGTGTGTCCTAACACCCAGCGCCCTCGGGTTTCATTTAGATGTCAACGAGTGTGACAACGGTTCTCACTGTTGTCAGCAAGACTGTTACAACTATCCCGGGGGCTACGAGTGTGCCTGCTACGCTGGATACAGGCTCAGCACGGATGGCTGCGGGTGTGATGGTAAGCAGGAACATCTAGCTGGGCTCCCACAAGCAACACGGCACCACTGCGGTCCCCAGCCTCATGGCACAGCAATAAGTGCACAGATTTGGCTCCCATAACGCTGGTCTTCTGTGCTGTTTCAGCCCCCCGTGATGGTGGCTCAGCCGCTCTGACCCAGATGCTTCTCCAGTGTGGTGGGGTAGCAGCAGAGCTGGTGAACTTCCAGCCAGGGCATCCCAAAGGGAATTGGTCGGGGTCCCACTCCATTAACTCACAGAAACCACACAGCCCCAGAGGCGGCACTACCCATCGTTTTCACCCAAATAAAAGTGTCTGGATAGAACACAGCTGAGACAGCGACTAAGGCCAGCCTTTAATGGAGAGAACAGGCAGCTGTGGACAGCCAGGCATTGCTTCCAGTTTCTCCCAGAGGTTCTTTTGGTTTTCCAGATGTGGATGAGTGCTCCTCGCATAACGGCGGCTGTGAGCACGTGTGCCAAAACCAGCCAGGGTCCTTCCAGTGTGGCTGTGAGATTGGATACAAGCTGGGTGACGACCGACGGAGCTGCATCTGTAAGTGCAGCATCTGCATACTGTACAGCCAGCTCCCTGCCCCTTGCTTCTCCCCCGGCATAGCCCCCCGGCACAGAGCCTCGCCAGGACCAGGGCGGGCTGGAGCTCCCTAGCCCTGCACAGCACCTTTTCCAGCTCTTTCCCAGCACCACTGTTGTTGGTGGTGACTCACCCCAAGGCAAGCTTTCTTACCCAGTGCTTGCCAAAACAGCGCAGGGGCCTTTGGCACATCTGTGCCCCTGATAGTTGGCCATGGAGGCTCTGTGTTCACTGAAGAACCAGAACCCTACAGTTTTTCCTTATGAGAAACAATGGATTTACCTTTTTTGAAGTGCCAGTGTCTTTATGCCACCACCAAAGACCCCATTAGTTTAGTAGGGCACCCAGCACCCCACTCTTCATCCAGTGTCCCTCAGCAGCATCGCCCAGGTCCCTGGAAAGGCTTCCTGAGGTCTGGACCCCAAAGAGCAGCACTTGGTGCCTCCCTACTCTGGCAAAATGCCGCCAGCCTGCGCTGGCCCTGGCTCCTCCACAGCCCTGCCTGGGTCCCAATGCCCACTCCCATTGCCTGGCTCTTAACCCTTGCCTGCCCTGTGACTGCTTCCCTAGCTATAGCAGACCCCGTGGAAGCTCTGGATGGCCGGCACCCCGTTATCCGCCCGATCCCCCACGTGGCAATCCTGCGGGATGAATTTACTCAGCTCTTCAACGACGATTATGAGGAAGAGGAGGAAGAGATGGAAGCAAGGGGAGAGCACACGCTTTCGGAAAAATTCGGTGGGCCTTTGGCAGTGGGGGTAGAAGGGGTGCTTTGTGTGGGAGTCGGGAGAATGAACTGTGTGGGCTGGGATTCTGTGTGCTGGGTGAGCGCACCTCTGAGACTGGCCAAGTGCCTTCCCTGTGTACGCAGAGCCTGTGTTACAGCACTGATGCCACAGCCTGTCCATGGGTTTGGGGGGCCTGTTTCCCTGCCCAAACTCTCCGGGATGCTGCAGCAGCCCCCGGGAGGGTTTTCGCCCATGGCACCTCTCGTTGCAGTCTGCCTGGAGCGCACGTTCGGCCCCGACTGCAGCCTGTCCTGTGAGGACTGCCAGAACGGAGCCACCTGCAACGCAGACGAGAGTGGCTGCGACTGCCCCGCGGGCTGGACCGGCGTCCTCTGCAACCAGAGTGAGTGATGCGGGAGGGCGGCGCGGGGAAGGCGCTGCTCCCGCCTGCTCTGGGATGCAGGGAGGCAGCAGCTGCGCTCCAGGATGCGACAGCCAGCTTGGCATCACCTCCCCCTCTCTCACTGCAGCCTGCCCGGCTGGCACCTTCGGCAGGAACTGCAGCCTGGCCTGTCGCTGCCAGAACGGTGGCACCTGCGATGCCGCCACGGGCACCTGCCGCTGCCCGCCCGGCGTGGCCGGCGAGCTCTGCCAAGACGGTAAGCCCACAGCTCTCCATCGCCTGCTCCGTGTGCGGTGAGGGTCATCCCCTTCCTTCTCACCACAGCCCCGGTGAGGCACAGGGTCCTGGGTGCACAGGAAGTCTTGCCTCACGGTGAAAAAGTGGGTGGGCACCTCAGCACAGCCCTGGAACCAAGCACAGAGCCTGGGGCCTCCCTTGCAGCTTCCTTTTCTCCCTAAAACGCTTTCCTATGAGGAAGTAGCAATGCTGAGTTGCAAGGGATGCTCCCCAGCACAGGCAGCTCCTCCCTGTTTCACTTCATGTGCTAGCAGAGCACTCGCCGTAGTTTGATGAATGGCTGTTAATTACAGCCACCTCTGCTGCCACGCTTTCATGTCCCAGTGTGCTCCTCTGAAGTGATTTCCACACAGGGCCTTGTGCTGCTCCCTTGTAGCTGGTCCCTGACACCCCCGTTCAGCTCCTTTATCAAACCATCCTGGAGCCAGCGGCTCTGACACATCCCTGCTCCATCAGACTCAGGGCGTCACCTAGTCTGGGGTGGAAAAATGTCATTTTAACAAGGTGAAGGGGATTCTTCACCCACAAAGCAGAGCTCTGGCCGTGGGTGCTTCACTGGGCTGGGGACAGGAGCGTGAGAAGTGGGTGTTCAGGGGTAGATCTGCAGATCTGTGGAGGTGTTTTCTGCTGAAGGAAAACCAAAGCACTGAAAAGGTGTGGCAGCAGGACCCAAAGCACTGCAAAAGGAGGTGCCACTCGCTGCTGGTAGGTGTTTGTTCTCCCAAAGAGTTAAAATCCAGGGGATGTAATCTAAAAGCACCAGAGGAATGAAGCAGAGAGGTTCAGATGAAATGACTTCAGACTGGTGGTTGGAGCATCTGGGAGCTATTACAGAAGGAGGAGAGCGAAGTGGAATGTAAATGATTGCAGGAGACACCCCAACCTCTTCTTTCTGTAGGCTGGGGATGGTGGAGGGGGACAGAGAAAAAACAGGAAGGTGAGATGAAAATAAACAATGAAGAGCTGACCTGTTGTCCCAGGGTGGCATTTCCCCTGCTTAAGCTGTTTGCTCTCCTGATGGCAGGGAGGAGGGGTGCACTGCTGCCCGGGGCGTTCTGTGTGTAAAAAAAGGGTAGGTGAGGTACTTCAGGATATGGGTTAGCATAGGATGGGAACGGTTGGACTCGGTGATCTTAAAGGTCTTTTCCAACTGTGTGATGCCGTGATTCAGCCTGGCTGCCATGTGCTTCTCACATAAGACCTTCAGCACCACAGAGAAAGAACAATTATTTTCTTCCCTTAATAGTGCAAATTCTGCTGCTGTTTATCAGCTGGAGGGGCCTCGTGGATTCCTTTCCCATGTGTGAAAAGCCCAGTGCCCAGCAGGGTCATCTCTAGCTGACCAGCATCGCTGTTTCAAGGAGGGTGAGAGCAGAGGGACCCCCTCGCAGCACCTCGTGCAGCTGGCGAGGGGCAGCAGGGTTGTGCCCGGTGGCACTGGGATGTGATCCGATTTGGAGCTGCCACAGGGAATTCGGTTGCTCTGATTACCTCACGAACACATCCCAGGTCAGGGAAGAAGCCAGTCCCCTTCTCAACGCCCCCTGCATCCCCCATCCTCTGCCAAGGTTCCTTTCTGTGCGATGCAGCTTCGATCTCAGTACACTTCTCCTGTGCTCTGACGGACATGAGTGAGGCTGAGATAGCCTCATCTGCCCAGCAAACCTCTCTCTCTCTCTCCTACCAGGATGCCCTAAGGGATTTTTTGGGAAACAATGCAGGAAGAAGTGCAACTGTGCCAACCGGGGTCGTTGCCATCGGATTTACGGTGCCTGCCTGTGCGATCCCGGCCTGTACGGACGGTACTGCCATTTGGGTACGCCTGTCCTGTCACCCTGTGCATGGCATTCCCGATCACAGCCCTTCCCAGTCCCGTCCCTGGGAAGGGCCGGCGCCGGGTGGCGAAGTTTCCACCCCTTGTCCTGTGTCATTTGCCTCCCTCCCTCCCCCCGGTCCCTCAGCAGCTCTTTCCCCCTGCACTCAGCTTGCCCAAAGTGGGCGTTCGGCCCTGGCTGCTCCGAGGAGTGCCGCTGCCTGCAGCAGAACACGCAGGACTGCGACAAGAGGGACGGCTCCTGCCGCTGCAAACCCGGCTACCGCGGCAAGCGCTGCGAGACCAGTGAGTTGCCAAGACGTAGCCACTAAACTCAGCCCTCTCCCCCTGCTCCCAAGGCTGTTCCACCTCTTGCAGTGCAGATCAGGAGTTGTGTTGGGACTCAGCCACGCTCAGCTGGCGCGCAGCGGGTGGGAGTGTGGATGTGGATGCTGGACCTCATCCAGCCGGCTGTGCCCCACAACCGGCTGGGGAGGGTACTGGTTGGGGCTGGGGCTGCCTGTGCTTCCAGGGTCAATGGAGCAATGCCAGATGTTCCTTCTTTTTAATGGCAATCACTGACAGCCTGCGACCCTGGCTATTACGGGGATGGCTGCAGGAAGAAGTGTAGCTGCTCCCCAGAAGCATCTTGTGACCATGTCACTGGAGAGTGCTGGAAGGAGTGTCCCCGAGGCTTCCATGGGGAGAACTGCGACCAAGGTAAGGACGGGGCCCTCCCATGAGCTTTGTCTGTGCCAAAGGGTGGGAAAGGACTTCCAGAATTCCTCCTATGCCCTCAGACCCCCGGCCCGCTGCAGCTGAGCCACTGAGAAGCTGCAGTGGCTTCAGAGGATGTGAGAGTTGCTGTGTGCAGGTCTTTGTAAAACCCTGCTGTCTCCTTAAAGCAGGGAAATGGGATTTCTCATCTTATTCAGGAAGGAGTGAGGTCTCATCCTACTGCTTGGGCACCTCTGCTTTCAGATAAGGTGATGGATAGGTACCTTTGCCCTGCTTTGACGTGGGTCACAGAAAGCACTAAGGGAGCCAAGCGCTGTCTGGAGGAGAGGCACGAGCAGCTTGTGCCCCCTCTCAGGGGTCCTGGAGCCCCTTGATGCGGCGTGAGGACGCTGCTGCCTCCAGAGCCCCGCGGCGCCTCGGCGGGCTGGGGCTGTCGGTCGGGGTGTTTTTAAAGAGAATCAGAAAGGAGCTGAAGGCTGTAGGGGGGAGACACAGGAAATAACACAAATATTTGTGTAGAAATAGTAGGCTCTTGGCTGTTGTTCGGATCTGGGAATTATTAAAGGGTGAAGACAAACATCTGCCATCAATTAGCAAAGAGGAGGAATAACAAAAACTCCACTGTGTCGCTCGAAACCCTGTGCTGGTGTGCTTTTCCTCTGTGACTTGTGAGTGCTGGTGTGTTTGCCTCTGCTGACGCCTCACCAAACATCGGCTTCAGTGAACAGCAAGGTCTGCACGCATGGAGCTCTTCTGGGGGACTCAAAGAGGGTTTTGGGGATCTTTGGGTCTGCCCCCTCCCCCCATCTGCACGTAATGAGCTGGCTGGTAACTCGTGTTATGGGGTACCACGAGCAAACCGAGCTTTTGGGCATCACCCTGGCAGAGAGAAGGGGAAGCCCTTACTCCTCCCGAGGATGATGATGCACTGTCTTTATCACTTTACATCAGTGTACCTGCTGCAGATCTTGCTGCTGCTTAAAAGCCTGCCTTCCAGAGCCCAGAGCCATCCAGCCAGGCAGCAAAAAGCCCTCTCTTATACAAGCCAAGGGATGGTGCGGGTTTGGTGGCTGTGAACCTGGAGGCCTTGCACCCCACCATAGAGACAGCGGGGTGGCCCAGCCCACTGCCCCACCATGGGCACATGTGGCTCAGGGGCAGAGCAAAAGCCCTTGTCTGAGCCGGTGCTGCAGTACGGGCACGGCTCTGCGGGGAGCGGGTTATTGTGCCGGTGCCCGCAGAGCAGAGACGGGTTTGGCCTCAGCCCTCGGGTGTGTGGGCAGAAGGGCTTGGCCAAAGGGTGAGCACCACCAGAGAAGCGATTCCCTGAGGGATGAATGGTGTAGAGCCGCAGAGGTTGGAGGGGGCCAGTGGATATCAGAGTGGCCACATCCAGGCACGGAGCACGGGAACCTTTCCCGCTGGGCTTTTCCCCACAGAGCATGAGGCTCTCCTGTGCTCTGTGGGCTCTGATGGGCTGTCTGCTCCCGGGAAAGGCACCCCAGGAGCGGGCAGCCCCCTCACCCCTGTTGTCTCTGCAGAGTGTCCAGAGGGGAAGTTCGGGGCAGGCTGCCAGCAGTCCTGCTCCTGCAGCGGAGCACCCTGCGACCGGAGCACGGGGCAGTGCCTCTGCCTGCCGGGATGGACCGGACATGACTGTGGCCAAGGTGAGCAGGCAGCAAATGCCATGAGGGTGTGAGTGGGCCGTGGAGCTGTTATTTTTCTTTTCCTAAAATGAGTTTTAAAAGCATCTCGTGCCATTAGGGCCATCTTCACAGAAAATCAGGACAAGGCAACTTTTGGTGGTAAGGCTTAAACATCAGGTGCCGCTAGCTTGGCTCCATCATCAAGGCTGAAGGGAAATCAACAGCAGAAACAACGAACTGATGATGATATTTTCAGTCCTTGCAGCCCTCAGTATAGGGAAGCAGTCTGTCTTTGCCGACTTGTAGTTGTAATTGCCTTCACCATAGTACCCTTTAACTGCTGGAAAACTCGGGAATCCTAAGCTGAGACCCCCCCCAGGGCTATGCAGTAGTACAGCAGCTGGAAGGTGTTAGCCACATGTAGCTGTCCTGCTCCTAATAGCTTGAGCAATAAAACCACACACGCACAACGCTCACCGTACACTCTGAACTGACTTTTTTTCCAGGCCCCGGAGCAGCTTAGAAGGAGTTAGAGAAGGATTCCTGCCCTGGTTTTATCAGTTCTTAGGCTTTTGCAGCTGAAAGCAGGTCTGGACGATGCTAATGTGCTGTCTGAGAGGGTGACAGCAGCTGCAGACATCCTTGGCCAGCAGCACCGTTTCCCTCAAGCTCCCCTGAGCGGGTGTGGATCCAAAGTGACCTGAAGGGACTGGAGTGAGATCAGAATAGCACTTCCCCAGGCTCACACACTGTTTATAAACCAAACAAAATGATGTTGTCCTTGTTAGCAGCTGTGTATTGCCAAGCAGCAGCCTGTGCTGCACATGGAGCACGGACATGAGCGGGAAAGGGGACCCATTGCTGTGCGCCAGGAAAGGGACGTTCCCCTCTTACACCCAGGCTGTGATCCCAGCACTTGTGTGTCCTCTCTCTCTGCCCTCTCTCCAGCTTGCCCTGAGGGTCGCTGGGGCCTGGGCTGCCAGGAGATCTGTCCTGAGTGTGCCAACAATGCCAGCTGTGACCCCGCCACGGGAGCCTGCCTGTGCCCCCCTGGCTACACCGGCCGCCGCTGCCAGGATGGTGAGTGGCTGGCATGAGGGTTATCTGGGCTGACTGGGGAGGGTCCTGCTCTCTGAGCAGAGCATCCAGCCATGGAGCAGGCACTGCTGTGCCCATCAGAGCCGGGCTTGGCCACCATCACCTCATGCCTTGGGGCACTGGCTGGGCTCTCCCCTTGAATCCCTCCAGTCCTGTCTTCACAGTGCTAACTTTGGCATCAGGAGAGAGGGAAGCAAAACCCTAAGCCCCTCGTCCCGTTCATCCCAGAGCTGAGCACCCACGCTCGGGCGAGGAGCCTGGGTGCTCTGCAGCCGCGCTGCGGACCCGCCGGCCCAAGCCCTGGCTGTGGCAATACAGCAGCCGTCTGCAGTCTGTCCGTGTCTGCATTGGCAGTGTGTCCGCCCGGCTGGTTTGGCCCAGACTGCCAGCTGAGCTGCAGCTGTGGGAACGACGGGCATTGCCATCCCGTGACGGGGACGTGCAGCTGCGCTCCCGGCTGGACGGGCTACAACTGCCAGAGAGGTACCATACCCACTGTGTGCTCTGCACTGTGCCTGCAAGACGCTGGGCTGTGCAAAGCTCTGCTGCTGTTTGCTTCCTTGTCACCTTCGTGCTGTGCCTCTGCCCGAAAACTCTCCCTCTGATGCCCTTTAGGTCTCTCTGCCCTGTCCCACCGGGTGCCGCTTGCCTGCCTGTAGCGAGCTTGCTTGGGGAGCGGATTCACACCTGCTCTGTGTTAACATAGCACCTGCTCTCGCTGTCCCACTGGGCTTCCTGAGGGCCTACAGCCCTGGGAGTGATGCTCGAGGAGAAGGCAGCACCGTGCCCATGCCCCTGCTTGCTGAGGAGCCGAGCAGGTGGAACCCCATGCCGTTAAGGCCTGGTCCCCTCCTGTGTTTCAGCCTGTGACGCAGGGCGCTGGGGCCCCGACTGTGCTCACACCTGCAACTGCAGCAACGGCGACGGGAGCTGCAGCGCCGAGACGGGACGGTGCTTCTGTGAAGCTGGCTACACAGGTGGCCGCTGCGAAGAGAGTGAGTGCTGCCCGCCCTGCCCTGCTCGCCCCCCATCCCAGCCAGAGGACACACAGAGCTTGTCCAAGGAAGGGCATTGCCTGGGCCGTGCCGGACGCTTCTGCCCACTCCCTCTGAAGGCAGCAGAAGCAGCTGTGGGGCAGATTTCTCCAGCAGTGCTTCCCAGTTTGGGTGCAGCAGTCTAGTCCCCATACCCTGTCTGGGATCCTGCCAGCCCGGCCCTGTCCTGAGGGTGGCTGGGTGGCACAGGCACTCACCTGTAAGGGCTAGGGCAGAGCCTGCCAGGCGTTTAAAAAAGCAGCTGCCCATTATTTCCACCCCAAGCCTGAGTCCCTGCCTTGGCACTGCTCCCTAGGGATGCCTGGAAAGGACAGGCTCCTCAGTCTCCATTGCTTCTCCTTGCTAGAGTGCCCGGAAGGATGGTTCGGGCTCAGCTGCCGGCACCGATGTCAGTGTGACAATGGCGCTGCCTGTGACCATGTCAGTGGGGCCTGTACATGCAGCCCGGGCTGGCGAGGAACCTTCTGCCAGCACGGTGAGTACCTGTGGTAGCTGTGCCTGCAGAGCCAGCACAGATCACACTCCCCTCACCGGCAGCATCTGACTTGGCAGAGAGAATCCCTGGGGATGGGGGGAACCACAGCTCTGTCCTGTGCCTCTGCTGTCCTGCTACAGGAAGAGCCATTGGCATGTGGCTCCCACACTGGTGCAGCACTATGCCCCAAGAAAGGCCAAGGGGACATGTCTCCTCTCTGCTGGAAGACATCCAGCTCTCTATTGACACCCAGTGTAGGCATCCTGTGGGGATTTATCTTTGGTTTTCTGCAGCCTGTCCTGATGGATTCTATGGGCTGGAGTGCCGGGAAGCCTGCAACTGCCTGAACGGTGCCCGCTGTGACCATGTAACAGGCCAGTGCCACTGTCTCCCTGGCTGGGACGGGCCCCGCTGTGGCCAGGGTAGGTGTCCTGGAGCCTCTGTGGCAGGGGGACCTCCTGTCACTCTGCACAGGGATGTGTTTGGTTTTGAAGAGGACTCCGGGGGGGTGACTCTGGCTGAGCACATTGCTCTTGTGGGGAATGGGGTTTAAGCGCCCAGCAAACACCTTCCAAACAGAGAAGATGATGTGAGGCTGATGATAATGACAGTGTCTGTGTTTGGACATCAGCAACCTGCAGAATACAGCTGTCATTGCCCCTGTAAAAACCATGGGCACAGGGCAGCCATGCACCATGTTGGCTCCTCCGCCGGACAAGTGCCTTTGGGGTGGTGAGTGGGGGTCTGGTGCGTTCATCCCCTAACGCTGTGCCCACTTCTGCTCCCACAAGCGTGCCCAGGGAACAGGTACGGTGAGAACTGCAGCCAGACCTGCGACTGCTTCAACAACGCCACCTGTGACCATGTCACTGGGCGATGCCTCTGTGCAGCTGGCTGGACGGGACCCTCATGCCAGCAAGGTAACATGCCATGCAGTTGCTTCTGAACCCGGATGGCCCATGTCCTCATCCATTTTGGGGTGGGCTGGGGATGTTTCAGTGGAGCAGCAGCTACAAAAGCCGAGCAGTACAATGGCCAGGCCAGCTTGGTGCTGAGTTCATCCTGAACTGCCCTGCCTGGGGGTTTCGCAGCAGCACGTGCAGTAACAGTGTGATGGGCTGAGCACTGGGCATGTTTGGTTTTTCCTCAGTGTGCCCAGTGGGATTCTACGGGAGGAGCTGCCACCAGCGCTGCCTCTGCCAAAACGGGGGCACGTGTGACCCAGCCACGGGGCTCTGTGCTTGCCCCGAGGGATGGACGGGGCTGGCCTGTGAGCTGGGTGAGTAATGGCAGTGCCAAGACACGGGCTCTGGTGTGAACTTGTCCCTCTAAAGGCCGGGGCACACGGCACTGGCCGTGCCGTCCTTCCCCACGTGCGTTTGGGGAGGGGGGTGTCAGGCTGGTGTCTCACTGTGTGCCCCGTCCCAGAGTGTGCACAGGGCCAGCATGGGGCCGGCTGCCGGCAGCGCTGCGGGTGCCAGCACGGGGGGCTCTGCGACCGCCGGAAGGGTCACTGCATCTGCCAGCCAGGGTGGACGGGTGACAAGTGCGAGAGCCGTAAGTGGGGTCGGGGAGGGGGGTGTGACTGGGTACCGTGTGCTGCGCAAGGGCATTGTGGGGGTCAGGGCAGAGGGATGGGGTCCCTGATGGGCCAGACCCCCGGTGTCAGGGCAGGGACACAATGCAGGGCAACAATCCCCCCCACTCACACCCTGTACCTTCCATTCCATTCATTTCAAGAGCAGCAGCAGATCATCTCCTTGCTGTGCTCTCTTCTCCTCTTCCCTGTACCTGGCCCTGTTATACAGACCCTGCCTGCCTGGGATCCATCTGAACCCCAGGGATTACCCACCCCTCATTCGGCAGCCTGCTGCTCGCCTCACCTTTCAAGGTGGCACAGCCCTGGCCATCCCATTGCTGTGGGGAGGTGATGGGAAGCTCTTGGCCTCACTAAGATGCACACGCAGGATGAAAGGGGCATAAATGACCTGAACTGAAGCGTCTGCCCATGGAAACCGCGGTGGCAAAGACCCACATCCCCCTTTTTTTGTAACGTGCCATCTCTCCCCTGTGGCATCGCTGCAGCTTGTCCCGAGGGGCTGTTCGGCGCGCACTGTGAAGAGCCCTGCGATTGTGGGGACAACGTGTCATGCCATCACGTTACTGGCGCTTGCGATTGCCCCCGTGGCTGGCGGGGCCAGCGCTGTGAGAAGGGTGAGCCAGCATCCTGGGGGTTCAGCAGAAGCTGCCCCCCCCCAGTGCCTCTCCCAGTCACTCCAGTGCCGGTCAGGACACCCAGTCTTGCTTGTCTCCCCACAGCCTGCCTTCCAGGCTCCTTTGGGAAGAACTGTGCCAGCCGCTGTGCCTGTCCCCAGGGAGTGCCCTGCCATCACGTCACCGGCCAGTGCGGCTGCCCGCCAGGCTTTACCGGCTCCGGATGTGAAAAGTGTATGGAGAAGGGAGCAAGCCTCTGAGAGCTCTGCTGACAGGCTCTGGGAGTGGGACGGGTCAAGCAACTGCTGCATAAAAATAGAGGGAGGGTGTGAAAAGAAGGAAAAACAAGGGAAAAATCCTCAGGAGCGAGCGGTGCCAAGGAGCAGCTCGCGCTCTGGCAGCTGGGTGCGTGCCCGCAGAATGTTAGGGAAGAGCAGGGAGCCAAGTGGGAAATCAGAGCTACGTGTTTATCCAGAGGATTAGCAATAAATCAGTATTAAAATGAGCTCCTGTGGGCATGAGCAAGTCTGGAAGGGCCAGAGGCATGTGAGTGCATTCCTTGCCTGGGGACAGGGCTGTGGGGAGCTGTGGGGTTGAAGCTTGGTGGAATGTGAGGTAGGTCGGGCTGGCCCTGCAAAAGGCAGCTGGTGCCTTTCAGGCCTCAGTTTGCCTCCCAACCTAAGCCTTGCCTGGAGCTGCAGGACCATTCGTGTGTGGCTCCCTTGGCTTTTCGAGTGGCAGAGAACTTCTGTCATTAAGCCTGGCTTAAAGTAAAAAGGGAAAGAAAAGGCTCATGCCGGGGCTGGGATAGTCCTGCAAAGTGACACTGAGCCGCCTCTGTGTCCTCTCTCCCACCAGCCTGCCTGCCAGGGACCTTTGGGGAGGGCTGTGCTCAGATGTGCCAGTGTGCTGGAGCCACCCGGGAGTGCCACCCAGTCACTGGGGCGTGTGTCTGCCCCCCTGGCTTCCACGGTCCCACCTGCCAGCTGGGTGAGTCTGTGCTCGGTTTGTCCTCTGCTAGATGGCCCTTGGCAGGGTGCAGCCTGATGTCGGGAGCACTGGCTGTGTCTGGAGAAGCTGAGCTTGGGGAGCAGCCAGCCCACTGACGTGGCTTCCAAGCACGTGTCCCAGCAGGTTGTCTCACCCAGTTTCTTGCCCTGGTCCCCTTTGTCCTCGTTGGCTTGGCCAAGGTCTGGTCGGTTCTAACCATGGCACAGCTCAGGGCCTGGCTCTGTCCCAGCAAGTGTTTTCTCATGCCCTTGCCCAAGCCTGTCCCAGCTCCCAAATGGGGCTCTGGCCTCTGCCGTGCCTCTTGCGGAGTAATTTGCAGGTAGGAGTATGTGTCAACATCTCATCATCCTCACGTGTACTCAGACTGGGTCTTTGCCATTTTTCTCATGGATTGTGGGATATTTACCCACTATTCCTTCAGCAGTGAGGGTCTCAGCAGCCCGAGGGTTGCACAGCCCGAGGGTCCCCGCGCGGTCGCTTGTTTGCAGTGAGATTGTTTACAAATGCTTTCTGGGGTTTTCCTTGGCTCCAGCGCTGTCGACACCTCAGAGCAGCCACCATGTCCCTGTGCTCTGAACCCAGGCTGGGCTTTCCCAGGGAGTTTGGGCCATGTTCCCACCTTACCAGGCACTGAGGCCGTTGTTCTTTGCTTGCAGAGTGCTCCCCGGGGTGGTACGGCCGTGACTGTGAGAGGCCGTGCGAGTGCAAGAACGGGGGCAGGTGTGACACTGCCACAGGGATGTGCCACTGCCCGCCTGGCTACATCGGCGCTGACTGTGGCATCGGTGAGTGCTGGCTCAGCTGGGGTGGGGGGACGTCAGGGGTCCCCACAGAGTTGTATGGTGGGAGGTGCAAACCCTGCACAGAGCCTGGATGCTGGCCCTGCAGGAGATGAGAGTTGGGGTGACCCACCCCTGTGTTGGAGGAGCCCTCTGTGTCTCACTTTGTGACTGTGCACTGGCAGCGATGCCCTCCTGGCTTCAGCCCTCCCTGTCCCCTGCTGTGTGCCCATCGCTGTGCTCATGTGCCGGCACCACATCCCTCCTCTCCAGCCTTCAGTCACAGGCAGTGGGGCTTTGGCATCACTAAGGTTTTCCCTCTGCCAGGATGTCCATCTGGTCACTATGGCCAGGACTGTGCGCGGGTGTGCTCCTGTGGGGACGGCGCTACCTGTCACCACGTCACCGGGGACTGCGTTTGCCCGCCGGGAAGAACTGGTCCCACCTGTGAGCAAGGTAGATGCTGGCTGCGGGGTGCTGTGTCAGGATGAGCTGGCCTTCCAGGCTGGAAAAGGGGCTCAGTGGGAACAGATTTCCTCGCCACAAGAGCTCTGCCTGTGTTTGGGTGTTCCTCGTGCCCACCGCCACTGCCTCTCATCCCGCAGGCTGTGAGAGGGACCGGTACGGGCTGGGCTGCCAGCAGACCTGCTCCTGCCTCAACGGGGGGCTGTGTGATACAGCCAACGGCTCCTGTTCCTGTACCCTCGGGTGGACGGGGAAATCCTGCGAACTGGGTAAACCTGACTGGGACACCTGGTCTTGGCCCAGTAACTGTGGAGCTCACCCAGTTTGTTTCATACTGGGTCCAGTCTCTATCACCTCCCTGTGCCTGTCATAGTCACGGCTCTCTGGGTGCAGCACAGGGCTGGTGCTGTCTGTCTGTCCGCTGAACCGCTCCATGCTGCCTCTTCCTCGCAGAGTGCCCGCCGGGACGGTACGGAGCCCACTGCCAGCTCCGCTGCGCCTGCCTGCACAACGCCACCTGCGACCCAGTGACGGGAGCCTGCCGCTGCTCTGCGGGCCGCTACGGGCCCCTCTGCGAACACAGTGAGTTCTGGCAGCTGAGACCCCTTTGGTTTTTGTGTGTGTGTGTGTGGGGGGGTGTTTTCTGACTCTCACCCAGAGAGCAGGACCACAGCGCAATAAAGTGACCCACCACAGTCGTGCCCGTAGCCGTGGTGCTGTGATTCCTTGTGGCATTCCCAGCAAACCCTTCCCAGGTAGGAGGAGCAGACACAGAGGAGGTAATTTCTGTTCTCTGTGTGAGAGCACGGCGTGTGGAGGTGCTGGTTGAAGGCAGACAGGCGTTAAATAGCTCCAGGTCTGGACAGCTGTGCCCTGCAGCCAGGATGCTACAGCCCTGCCCGGGCCATGCAGAAGAGCTGCTGCTTTGGGCACTGGTGCAGAGAAAGGCTCACTGCTTCTCTCTGCTGGGCTGATGGTGGCTTTGCTGCACGGCTGAGCCGCTGTGCAACCCATCTGTGCTTTAACCAGCTCTCCTCCCCGCTCCATCCCAGCTTGTCCCCCGGGCTTCCATGGAGCCGGCTGCCAGGAGCGCTGCGCCTGTGAGCACGGAGCAGGCTGTGACCCAGGCACCGGGCGCTGTCGGTGTCCCGCCGGGCTGCGTGGCGAGCGCTGCCAGACAGGTACCCTGTGCTGCTCCTCCAGAAGCGGGCCGGGCCTCATGGTGGCGTGGTGCCTGTGTTGTATCTCACCTCTCAAAACAGGCTGCCGGGCGGGGACGTACGGCCAAGGATGCCAGCAGCGCTGCGACTGCGCCGGCAACGCGCCCTGCGACCCCATCACGGGGCGCTGCCTCTGTCCCCCGGGGAAAACCGGCCACAAGTGCAGTTTGGGTGAGTTGAGCTTGGGATGGTGCAGCAGGGTGTGGGTGGTAGGCTTGAAGCCCCCTCCTAAAAACGGATGGGAACCCCCTCTTGTCAGAACTGAATCCACGTGGAAGGGGGCTTCCTTTTTTCCTCTTCAAAGGGGCAGAGGCATCCCAACAGTGGTGCCCACTGCTCCAGCTTGTGCCTGGAGTCAGGCTGGATGCAAATGCTGCCCTGCACTTCAGTGCCTTGCGTTTGGATCACCAGTGGCAAAGGGGGCTGAGCCTTGGGGTGCTCTGATGCCCTGTCACCAGAGCCTGTGGGGAGGGGAAGGGGGGGCACGCTCCTGGCTGTACCCAGCACCGCTGCTGCCACACGCTCAGCCTGCAGCACAGTGGGAAGGGGCTGAGCACGTGGCCGGGCACAGGAGCGGGCTGAGCACCTCTCTGCCCCCTCACCAGACTGCCAGCCGACCAGGTATGGGCCGGACTGCAGCCTGGGCTGCCAGTGTGCCCCCCGCCACGCCTACTGTGACGCTCAGAACGGGCAGTGCCGCTGTCTGAACGGGTACATGGGACCGACGTGTCGGGAAGGTAACGTACCGGGGCTGGGCCGCAGGGGTACCGCGGGCTGGNGGGTGGGCCTCATGCAAGAATGCTCTGGGTACCATGGTCAGGGCATAGCTCACGTGGTTTTGGCAGTGGTACTGTTAACTAAACCCGGTAACAGTGTGACAATAACGCTGTTCGTCAGTCTAAGCCCCAACGTGACCTGTCCCATCTTCCCTTCCAGCAGTGCTGCCCCCAGCGCCCAGCCCATCACCTCCACCCCAGGCCAGGGTCCGACTGGCCAAGCACTAGGTCCTGCAGCTGGCTGGAGCGCTCCCCTGGTGTGACCCAACAGCCACCTGAAG
>VZTU01004372.1:1332831-1391475 GCA_013400835.1 Zapornia atra | reverse complement strand
CAAGGCCTGTGTGAGCCACATGAGCGGTTAGCATCTCCTGACAGCCCAAGCCGCTGCCTTTGGACTCATCTGAGCGAGGCTGATGCTCCCAGTGTAACCAGTTTACTGTGGTGGCACACACTGGGCACCCTGACACCAGCATGTGGCCAGGCAGAACAGTCCAGAAGCAGACTTGGATGGCTCAATGCAAAATGCTGGCCTTCATCTTGTGGGTGCCGGGCTCAAGGGAGCCAGAATTATGGTCACGACTCAGTTCTTGTGCAGCGCTCTGGCTGGGATGCAGGACAGAAGCCATTCCGCACCGACAGCTCAACACGGGCGGCTCTCCAGCCATCACGACTCTGGCAGAAAAACCACCACACTTGAATTATTTTAATTTGAATTTCCAATGGAGTTTTGCTGTAAATCAGCCTTTGCTGTGGGGACAAGAGGTTTGCCAGGCAGCCTCTACAGAGCTGGGGCCCACAGCCTGCCCCTCTCCATCAGCACAAGCCGGCTGACGTTCCCTTCCCGGTGATCCCAGGAGCAGGCAAGGGGATGGGGCAGGAGCCTGAGGAGCTGCATTTTGCTCTCGCAGCAGCAGATCCAGCATCACAGCGAAGCCTTGACCAACAGCCTCCCCTCCTCGAGCCCATGCCCATCATTTATTTGCACAAAGCTCTTGGGTAACCGGAGCCCAGGAACTGACGATGTCAAAAGCACCCAGGCTCTGCGACGGAGACGGGACGGTCCCGTCCCAGCACATCTGCCTCTGCTGCTGCTGCAGCACAGCCCTGCCCCGGCGCTTGGCCTTTAAATTATTCCCCCGGGGGCCAACTGAAAATAATAAAAGAATTGTTTCTGTTCCTGATGGGATTTATTTTAATCTGTACATAACTTGTAATTTTTGGCTAATTCCTTTCTTATTTTATTTCTTCCTTAACAGTATTTTTTTGCATTAGATGATATCATTATTTTGAAGAAATAATGTTAATATAAGTCTGTAGTGAAGGACCAAAATCGTGTCATTAAGGTTGTGTGGTGTGTGATTGAGAACCAGGGAGTAGGAAGAGTTTGTCCGTGTGCCAAATGCCCCGATGGATCCTGCTCGTCCTGCTGCCGAGTCTCCAGACAATCAGCCCCAGGTTTTGCTGCGTTGGCCTTGACGTGACGGTGCCTCAGACCAGGGGTTCTATTTATTGCCTTGGCTGGTTGGAAAGCAAATGCTGCCTGCACCAGGAGCGAGCAGCCCCTGCCCAGGCACCAGTGAGTGATGCTACCGTGGCACATGTCTGGTGCCCGTCGTGCAAAGAAGTACTCCACCCCATGGTCCAGCTCCGGGAGATCACGGTAAACTCTCCCCTCCTATAGCATCAGGACTGATCAGTCCTGGTCTGTTCCAGCCCCAGGGCTCCTGGCAGGTGCGTGGAGGAAGCCGTACGGCTGAGCATGGACCACACCAACTCTGTACCTGTATTTTTTAATATAATGAATTCTATTTTTTTTGCCCATCCTGTTTCCTAATGCAGCTGGTTTGGCTCCTGTTCTCATGGCACTACTGCCTGTCTCTGGGCTGGTCCGGGATCCTTGACATCAGTACGGTGCTGGGGGAACCCCCGTCACCCTTAACTAGGTGCAGTGCCCTGCTGGGCAAGGAGAACATGCAGTTGGGGGAAATCTGTTCATTTATTAATACAACACTCCTTCAGCAGTTTCATCCAGACACATTACAACACCCTGGCCCTTGTACATCTCCCCCAGAGAGCATGTGGACATGTCCATGCCCCTGTCTGTCCTGTGTCTCCCCTCACCCCAGCCATGTTTGGCTGGGGAGATGCTCCGAGCTGGAGCAGTGTCCCCTTTCTGTCCCTGAGCTGATGCCACAACAGATGCCATCAGCATCTGCTCCCTTAGCAAGTGACTGAAAGTGAGGTGGCATTGCCTGACCTTCCTATGGGCAGCTGTGTCCAACCCAGCCAAAAGAACAGGGAGAAAAGAAAAAAAAAAGTAAGAGGAGGAAAAATTGGGTCAAGGAGTAAGCTGAGCACATGGATTTAAGGCCCTGAAAATCCTCAGCTGGGGTATGCTCTGGCCCTGGTATTCCCAGGCAAGATGGGCAGCCCCTGGCCCGAACAATAGCTGCAGCCTTCCCACCTTCACTGCAGCCCTCCCAAGACCCTGGTTGCCTCCTGCACCCTGCTCCAGGCCATGAAGAGCAGTGTTGGCCAGGAGCACTCGGCTGCTGGGGCTCACGTGAATCAGCTGCCGTTGAGGCTGCTACGACGACCAGTCCTGAGTGGGAAGATCTGCCGCTGGTGAATGCTCAAGACAAACAAAACTCAAGAAGGAAGGATCTCCTGCTCCCTTCTTGCTATGGGCTCAGTCTGCAGAGGCTCCAGGATCCCTGAAGTAAGTCTGAGAGAGGCATGCCCTCCCTTGGGCATCAGCCTACACGTCGGTCTCGATGCGCAGCCGCTCCATCCGTCGGACGTTGCACTCCACCGCGGCGCGGCTGGTGATCGGCCGAGCACAGGACTGGGGAAACCAGCCCCTCTTGCCGTCCCGCAGCCTCTCACCCCAGTACCAGCCTAGGAGCAGAACAGAGCTGGTCACACCACGAGCAAGGGCCAGGGCTGCTGTGGAGGGCTGCACCACTCCCTTCCCACAGAGGTGCCAGCTAGAGGCATCCAGGGACAGGGAGCTTCATGGGGGGGGGGTGTTATCTGGTGTACTGCCTGTTCTGGGGGTGCTGTGCTCACCCTGAGTCTCAGCTGGCAGGTGCAGCCTGTGCACAGCATGGCTGGTGCATAATGCAGCAGCTGCCCATGGCAGAGCCACCTCCATCAGCATCCTGGGACCCACTGTCATCTGCTGGGCCTCTGTGCCAGCCAGGGACATGCACCCCCAAAGGTCCTAGAAGCCTCTGAAGCCCCTGTGCAGTGGGGTCCCAGAAGCTTTCCTCCCCCTTCCAGCTCTGCCTAAGGTAAACCTTCCCTGGGCGCAGCTCCCAGGCACTGGCACCTACCGTCCTCTCCCCCCAGCACCAGGACGACATCAGCCTGCTGCAGGGAAATCTCATCCGCCTGCTTGGCCAGGTAGGCACAGGTCATCTCCACTTGGCTCAGCTCTGCAGAGGACAGCAGGGACTGGGTGAGAAGGCATGGCCAGCACCCTCACCAGCGTTCCTCAACATGTGGCACTCCCTTCCCCTCCTGCCCCCGACCTCTCCTGCTGCCCCCTCCCAGCCAAATCCCTGCTGACCCGCTGCCTGAGGGGTTCCCATGGTTCACCATGCCCTCCTCCAAGCAACATGTGTAAGGTTTAATGTGACTGATACCCTCATGGGAGGCAGCTCCAAAGGACAACGTGTGGTACCCCAGTTCCCTCCACCCCCACATCCTCAGCCCCTACTGCAGCAGGGGGTAAGGACAGGTAAAATCCCCGCACCACTGGGCCAGACCCCCAGCATGCTGGTACCTCCTTTCGGAGTGGTGTCCGGCTTCTCCTTCTCTCTGTGCATCAGCGCAGTGACCCATCGGGCCCGGTCACTCCTGGCAGAGGGAAAGCCCAGCTCATGAAGGAAGTCTCAGAGACAGCAGCCACGGTGCTGGAATTTCCCAGCAGGAAAGCTGAAGGCTTTCCAGGGAAGGCAAACTGACCAAACACCATGTTCAGAGCGGGCAACATAAAGACACCTCACAGGCTGCAAACAGGGCTCAGCCGCTCTGCTTCTTCAGCACAGGGGAAGGAGTATATGGGAATTACATTGGGAATGTAAGAGAGCAAGGGGACAAGCCTGGCAGGATCACCCTGCCTGGAGGAGCTGTGGGTAGGGAAAGGGGCTTCACAGCCCCAAAGGGGCCTTGGGGGGGTTTCCAGGACTCCAGTTTATCCCACAAGGCATTCTGTGAACCCCCACTCACAGCGTCTCTGCTGACAGCACGATCTCCTCCCGCCGGCCCTCGCTGTCCTTCAGCATCACCACCCGGAACAGGTGCCCGCCGGCCGCGCCGCGGGCCGTGCCGCTGCTCCCGCTCTTGCCCGGCGGAGGGGACGGCGGCTCCGCGCTCTCCATCTTCTCCACGGTGATCTGGTCCAGCGTGGCATAGTTCATCACAGTGTAGCTCTCCTCGCTGTGGCAAAGAAGGGACCAGCACCTCAGCTGCAGAGCAGATGCTGCTGGTGGGGATGGAGCTGCCTCAGAGGTGCTGGCTCAGAGCCCCTGTGAGTGAAGGCCAGTGGCCATCACCAAGGTGACCAGCACGGTGAGGACACGAGCAATGCCAGCTGCAGGACGGGGCTCTGCAGCCTCACCAACCACCCACAAACTGAAGCAGAGCCAAGGGTAGTGGAGCTGGGCACTTCTCTGCCACCCAACCAGGGACACTTCAGTAGCAGGGGCACCTTGAGGATTTCTTAGGCCATGAGCTGCTGGAGAGACCAAGACCCGACCCCCACCCCGTTGCTACGCAGGGGAAAGACAGGGTCCCCCCAAGCCTCACCTCTTCTTCTTGGTTATGATCAGGACGTCGTTGAACAAGAAGAGGTAGCAGAGCCGGCCGGCGCCGCGGCGGAAGATGCCGGGCTCCTCGGACAGCAGCAGGTGCAGCTCCCCCCGCTTCAGCAGCCAGCGGGACGCCGAGATCAGCGCCAGAGGCTGGAACGGACCCAGAGTGAGTCTGACTCGCTGCCTGTCCCATGAGCAGCCAGCAAAATCACATCAAGCAGCAGTGTCTGAACTCGCAGGGGACCCTGGGGCCAGCTGGGATGGACATCCTGTGCCCTGAAACACCTTTTCCAGGACTTTCCAGGTGGCAGCCAGGGAGCAGAGCAGCCACACACCCCGTTCCAGCACACCCAGAGACACAGCCCCCAAATAGCAGCAGTGGGGCACAAAGTCAAGCCTGTACCACAGCCCTCTAGAGAGCTGCCCACATCTGCCAGCCATTTTGGATGGACAGTGTCCTGTGTCTACCTAGAACAAGACAGCAAGGGCAGACACTGCCACCAACTGATGTGCCAGGTAAAGCTTCTGCTTGTCAGGGGCCAGCCCAGCTTTCACCACTCTTGTGCAGAGGAGAACATGGGGGGTCCTGGGGGACAGCAGATTATCCAGGACCACTCAGCTCAACTTGCCAAGCCATATTTAATTTGGAACAGCAGGAAAAAAAAAGGGCATGAAGTGACAGTCAGGAAGGATTCCCAGGAGTGGCCTGACACATCTGGGATGGGCCACTCTAAGTACACACCCTGGGAGATTTCCACCCCCCATTCACAAGTCCTCACCTTCTTCTTCCCGAATTCCAGCTGTTTCTGCAGAGTGTACATCTGCTCCATCACCTCCATAGCACGTGCTCCCTCGTTGCACTTCTTAACCAGCTGGGAAAAGGGAAAACAGCCATGGGAAGTGGAGAAGGGCAGGATGCTGAGACCACCCGTCCTCCACCCCAGCACCAGTGCTGCTGGCCAAGGGCTGAGCGGCTGCCCAGCAACCCTGAGCAGGGGGAACACCCGAGTCCCGACACCCATTTCAAGCCAGGTTTGGGAAAGGAGGCTGGAGGTTCTCCTGCGATGGGAGAGATGGCATGTCTGCTGTGCCTGGAGAAGGACCAAAGTGAGACCACCCCAAAACCGAGCTTCACTGAAGAGGAGGAGAGGTGGTGAAGACAGGAGGATAAATGATTGAGCAGCAGGAGGGCAGGACAGAATCCTTCAGCAGGCAGGTGAAGCCCCACCACACTGCTAAGGGGGCAGCTCGTGGCACCCTGTCCCCTGCAGCATCCCTCTGGAGCAGATGCACCTCTGCCCATCAGCCCAGGGAAGGGCGATCCAGCCTGGCCTGGCTGGGGCTGTGCATTTGGTTCCCCCAACGGATGAGTGAAGGGGACAGACCCCAGGTGAGAGGAGCACCTTGCTGAGGGGAATGTGCTCCTTGTCTCCAGGGGACAAAAGGAAGAGCCACCACCACCCATCACCTTGTGTGAACAGCTCTGAGATGGGAAAGCTGATGGAGATGAGATGTGGGGGCAGGACGGGCACTGGCTCATGGGCACCACTGCTCCTTCGCTTCACTCCAAAACCAGAGGCAAGTGCCAGGGCTCGTCACCGCCTCGAGGAGGCTCTGAGAAGGAAGAGCACTAACAGGGAAGACAACTCCAAAGGGAAGGATGGAAGATGGGCCAAAGGGGAGAGAGATGAAAAGATGATGAGGAAAGGAAACAAGACCAGGTGAAAGAGGGGAGCAAGGGAGGAGATGAGTACATCCAAGAGCTGCTCAGAGCACAGTGATCTCAAGGAAGGAGAGACCAGAACGGCAGGCTCAGGGCCTGAGCGACACAAGGGTGTGCTGGGAGGAGGGAAGGTGGAGAGCCGGCGGTGGGCCTCACCTTGCTGATGGCTTTCAGGGCTCTGGTGGCAGCTTCATACGCTGCAGTGCCTGCTTTTGTTTTTTGACAGACAGTCTAGAATGTCAAGATAAGATGCTTTAGTGACATCGCAAGACAGAGACCTGCACATCAATCGCCCCCCTGGGGCTTGGGGGTGTGACACACGCTCGAGCCACTCCAGACTGGCAGCCCAGCAGCAGTCCAGCCTTCAAAGCTGAGATTAACAGTGCTGGTAGCTGTGGATCTGGATTCTCCGGGGCTTTCTGGTTTCTCTGGGGCTTTTCCATCAGATACATGCCTGAGCATTACTGTCACCCTGTGCACCGAACATCCCCCTGCCCCTCTCTGCTGCACCCTGTCAGAGAAGCCCCATGTCCAGCAGCTTTGCTGCTTAGAGCAGCTGGGTCCAAAAGCCACAGATTTCAAGGAAGCTTGTGCAAGACCTGCCTTCTCTTTCTGGGCCACCAGACCAGGAATGAAACAGGACATCCATGCCACCCCACCCTGTGTGTCCAGACAGGGCACGGAAGCACCTCATGTCCCCTTGGTGGATGGTGCTGAGACATGAAGCGTTACTCAAAAGCTTTAAGCTGCACATCCAACACCCACAAGAAGCAGATTGCTCTCCATCTAATTCCTGAATGAAAGTGTGGGCATTGCAGCCTCAGCACCCGGAGGGATGGCAGTCCAAGAGAAGTCTGTCCCAGGCTCAGAAGGGTGTAACAGCGTCACCTCTTCTGAGGTGCCAAGCAACCCCACCGTGGGACATACTTACATCTAAGAGCAGAGGAAGCCGTGTTACTCTCTGCATAGGGAGAATGAGAAATGAGATCATTGGCAGGCCTCCACACTGTGTTCTCCTTTCAATTTGCTTCAAGGTCTCTTTAAATAAGGGGTTTGTGGTTCTGGAACAGGACAAGAAAGCTCCATTAACTCCATCCTTCCGTTACCAGGATTTTTGAGTGCAGCAACAGCACTGCTTCCAGTGCTCAGCTGGAGTGGAAACTGGGCAGCTCCATTAGAAGGTGATGGAAAAGCACAGAGAGATGTTGAGGCCACCGACAGGCAGGTGAAGCCAACAGCAGACACAAAACCTCCCTGTGCCGCCCGCGCCACTGACCTGGGGATGAACAGCTACCACACGTGTCCCTAACACACCCCACATGTGTTCCCCTCCTCCATCCCCATCCTTCACCCTTCGAGTAGCACAACACAACTCGTGTCAAATCACCCAGCACAGACACGCTGAGGTCTGTAAGTGGAGCTCTGCTCGGAAGGGAGGCATCCTTCCTCTAGGAAAAGGACACAAGTGTTGCCTGTGAGCTGCCTGCAGCCAGGTACCATCCCCACATCCCTGCATCCCAGAGACGCTCACAGGCAGCTCCTTCCGAGCCAGTGCAGCCATACTCACAGCAGCCTCTGAAGTGTCCTCTGCTGGTAGACCTCGTTGGAGCAGTAGCTGACGTACGGCTTGAAGTGGTTGGCTGCGTGTTCTTCCACGATGTCGCTGATGTCAGGAATCAGGACGTTTTCGTGGTGCCGCTTCTCTAAGTCTTCAAAGAAGCTGAAAGGAGGGAATTGTGAAGAACTTCACTATGTGGCTAGGTGAACCGAATGCATAACATTCCCACTGCAAGTTTTCCCAGAGGGGACAAGGTCCCGTATCCCTTCAGCAGGGGATCTGAGACACCCACACCTCCCACACGGCTCTGCTGCTGAGACAGGGAGCGCAGCTCTGGGCCTGCCCAGCCCCAGGCACACAGGCTTCCTCTGCTCCACACGAGATCCCTGCTCTGCTCTAGCTCTCTGGGAAGATTGCTTTCTACCCCATTAGAGCTGCCTCTACCTGGCTGTGGGAAGCCACAAGCACCCAACGCCCCCGCAGTAGTTCCCAGGGCTGCCACAGCCCCACCTGCCTCTCCTGCCTCTCCACGCAGACAGGGCTTGCTGGCCGCCCGAGCACAGGAAAGGCCACGCTTATGCTGGCCCTTTGAAGGTGCAGTTTCAGTACCCAAGCAAACCCCTGCCTGTGGTTAGGAACAAGCTGCTGCTCGCTGCGGTGGCTCTGCTGCCCTGTGCCCCATTTTCAGCTGTGCCACAGCCAGGCTGGAGCTGGGGCTGAGCCACAGTGCTGCCAGCTCCACCTGCCCAGAGCAAGTGGAGGCATCACCTTCCTGGCAGCACCAGGACACCTGAGGAGGAGCTTCCAGGCAAACAGGAGTGGTCCAGGCCAGGGGATCAGCCAACTTCTGGTTCCCCACAGCAGCTGCATGACTGAGCACCAGCATCACAACCCCACAAAAACCCAGGGGTCACAGTAAGTGACTGTTCCACTGGGCACTCAGGACCCGAGCATGTATCAGCAGGGAGCCAGTGCAGCACACAGGAGAATACGTGGTGAGACCCGCAGCACTGGGAGGGCAGTAGGTGGGGTGTCTCAGTACCTTCAACAAACCCAGGGGTCAGTGGGGTTTGCTCCAGAGGCACCCCTCTGGGCCTGCCCAGTCCCTGCCCCACACCGCCGGCCCCGCTTGCCTGGTGCTGACTGCCAGGATGTCACGGATGTTGGAGAAGAGGTGGTGATGCTCTGTCTGAGTCATGGTCTCCTTCAGCTCCTCCGACTTCATGAAGTCTTCTACCAGGACCCCCAGGCTGTGCATGTAGGAGTACTCAGAGGTGATGATCTCAAACATGGCCTGTAAGAGCAGGGCAGGGGAGGCATAACAACACAGACTGCCTTATTGCTGACCAAACTGGGCTGTGAATTAAAACTTGCTGTATCTTATCTACATTGGGCTGGCCTGAAGCTGCAGGGAATGACTTTGCCCCAGCAGTAAGGCATTCTCTCATCCGATGCACTGCCCAGTCTGCACCATAACGTCGGTGTGTTTCAGGACCTCCACTCATTTGTAAGCCACAGCCCCAAGGTGTTTTCCCTTCCAGGGGCTCTTTCCCACCAGCATCCAAAGAAGTTGCTGGTTTCCCCACCACAGCCTGCATGCAAACCTTCCCACCACACAAGCCCTCCCACTGCTGCCCAGCCCCTGAGCAGCTGGAAAACAAACGGCAGCACCCTGAGCCCCACATGTGGGAGCTGAACCCCAGGCTGGGGGGGTTCCGAGCTTGGATCCAGGACCCAGCCCTGCTCCCAGCCCGAACTCAGCCCTGCTCGGAGCCGACCCCTGTGCGGGAGGGCTCACCCACCCCTCACTCATCCCTGCTGCACTCGGTGTGTCCCACTCAGGGCCCCTCTCACCTCCTGCCGCTTGCGCTCCTCGGGGGAGATCTTGTCCAGGATGCCAGCTTCCAGCACCTCGGGAGAAAGCCCGGGATCAGAGCCGGACCGACGGTCCTTGCACGCCCTCTAGTGCGGGCTGGGTCCTCAGTCACCCGCCGCAGTCCCCCCCACCCGGTACCCGGGGAGAACCCGCCCTCGCAAGCAGGACGGCAGCAGCTCCGCCCGCATCCCGCCCAGCCCGGACAGGACCCCGCGCCCGGGCCGGGGCCGCCCAGCCCCAGGACATTCATCCCATCGCAAGGACCACAGAGCGAGCGGCTGGGTCTGTTCGGCAGCTCGGGGTGCTCTTCAAGCACACACTGCCGACACTATGACACCCCATGAGGGCGAGCAGGGCCTTTCGGACGCTTGGGCTGGGCTTGAGCTGCTGCCCCTACCTCTGGGAGCTGGCTCCAGGTGACCTGCGCCGGGCGATACGCCTGCACCACGATAGCGGCACCCTGAGGGGCCGGCTCCTCTGCGGCGGGTTCATCCAGCACATCCTCATCTGACTCATGGCTGACAGAGTTCAGGCCTCTCTCACGGATTTCCTGGTACAGCCGGGGCTCTGCAGAGGGAGAGGCAGGAGGTCAGCGAAGCTTTTCCCAGCCATGGCCCGTGGGTTCTCTTCCCACCGCTGCTGCCTCATCCCATCAGCCAAGAGCTCTGCCCCGAGCGCCAGCAAGCCAGGGCCAGCACGTCCCTGCCAAGGTCAGAGTTTGCACAGCACCGATTAACCATCAGCTCTGGCTCCCAGCAGCTTCCCACAGCTCCCCCGTGTTTGCTCAGAGCAAGCAAGGCTGGGAGTGCTCCAGCTGCGAGCACGGCGGCAGCCTGAGCTCCATCACACCCCAGGGAGTGGGAAAGCAGGGCTGCAGCGCTCCTCTTGCAGGTGGGGAAACAGAGGCAAAAGCAATTGCCTCAAGCCAGGGCCAAGCAGCAGCACACGTGACACAGGGGCTTCCAGGGACTCGCTTTGCCCAGAGCACCCCGGTGCCCTGTGAGGCCGGGGGAAACCAGGGCCAGCGCTCTCGGCAGGACAGGAGGCAGCACTCACGGTCCTTGAAGGAGCCACCACGCTTCTGTGCCTGCTTCAAGCCAAGGGTTCTCTGCAAGGGAAAGGAGAGAAGGAGAGTCACTGTGTTTCTGTGGCCCTGGGAAGCATTCAGCTCCTTGAGGAAAGGGGAGAAATTACCCACAGGGCTGGTTGGGAAACACCACCACCCCGTTCCTATGGCCTGACTTTTGCCCGAGCTCTCTTTCTGCCTCACTGACGTGACTCAGCTCTCACCCCATGCTATCGGGGTCAGGATCTAAATGATTTTGTAGTTACTCTGTGGCCTATTACATCTGTCTGTCTCACACCTGGACTTTGGCTGCGCCAGGCTGTGCTTTTCCCCAGCCCTTTGTGTACAACCCCACCCTGCAAACATGCCTGCAGCTGCCTGCCGGCAAGCAGGAGCCCCGAGCAGCCAGTCGCACTCCCCACCAAAGCCATGTCTATTTCCGGGCTCTCAGGGGACCGACAGCATCTGCTGGTGACACGCAGGCTTCCCAAGTCACAAATCACATCACCAGGCTTGGCCAGCCCCATGCTGGGTTCACACAGCTCTGCAACTGACAACAGTTGCAGGAAAAAGGCTCTGCAGACCCCTTGGCAGCAGCTCTGCTCCAGGGAAAGCAGGGGCTCCATCCCTGGCTGAGAGCCACCAGGTGACAGAGGATGCAAAACCCACCTTGTTCCTGGCAGGGCTGCGGGTCGGCGGGGCGCTGCCCTCCTCCGATGATGGGGGTTTCAGCGAGGGGCAGGTGCTCCCCAGCTCCCCGTCCAGGCCCTGCATGGCTGCGCGGTAGGACTGGTTCCTCAGGTTGCGCTTGATGGCCCCCATACCATCATCCTCCAGCTCTGCCTCCACAGAGAAGCTGGGGACGGACGCCCGCTTCGGATCGGGGCTCAGTGGCTCCCAGCTCGAGCCAACTGCCCCGAGGCTCTGGCGCCGGGAAGAGCTGTTCTTGGTCTTGGTGGAGACAGCCAAGCTTCGGGGGATCAGCTGCTGGGTTCCCATCTTCAGCGCAGCCGGGCTGTCCGTGCTGAGGACGATGCGGCGGGGCTCCACCGAGGTGGGAGAGCCCATCGCTGAGAGCGCGGCGCCGTCGGGCACTGTGGTGGGGCTGCGCTTTCCGGGGAGGGAGGTCGGGCTGGGTGGCTCCGGCCGTACTGGGTGGCATCGGTACTCCAGGAGAAAGGCCTTGTCATCCACAGAGCTGCCAGGGGGGCTCTGAGACATGATGGTGGCTGAGGGAACCAGAAAGCTGTGTAAGACAGGCAGACAGCTGAACACCTCCTCCCAGCGAGGCAGAGGACACTTATGCTTTGTTGTGCCTGTGAACCGATTTGCACAGGGAACCTCAGGACAATGTGGGCTGCAGCCTCCGCTCCCCCAGGGCGCTGGACACAGGCAGAGCCCACGCAGACGCGTTGGCGATACTCTTGCTGCCCACACACCTCTCCCAGGGCTGCCTGGTGCTCATGGGCCGGGCTGGTGGCCCCAGAAGCCCATGCCTGGCTTCAGGCAAAGCAGTGCAGGATGTGGCCCACACTGGGCTGGCTTGCACCCGGACAAGCAACATGGGGGCTAGAGCTCTGCTTCTCCTCTGCTGCACCTCTGTGTCCCCTCTTAGTCCATTCTGGGGACCAGGGGAGCCACCAGGCTCCTTCTTGGCTCCCCCTGTCCCCGTGCTCCGAAACCCCAGGACACAGCTCACTGCGAGCCCAGTGCTTCCCACAGCTTGTACCTGTCCCCAAACCCTCTGTAGAGCAACTTCACACCTGAAGTGACTCCAGCTCCTCGTTTGGGGCTCAGCTTACTCAGGTCCTCCCGTGCCAGCCCACGCACCCACAGAGCAAACACCTGACGGAGCATTTTACACCCACTGCCTGCCCCGTTACATAATCCGAGTAACTTCTCTCAGCTGAGGTCTCACTCTATCTCGTCACCATCTCCACGCTGCTCCTTCTTTCAAAGGCCACAGACAAGGAAACAGAAATCACGACTTGAACTTACTTCCCTGCTCCGATCCCTGGCAGAGGGACAAGACAGGCCCATCAGCTGAAGCCTTGTGATGAAGGTGCTGCCTATTTTCCTGCCCCAGACAAGGGACAGACAGGTGCCCCTTGGCTAGATGTCAGCCAGATGCCCCGTGGATGAGACAGGGGAGAACTCTGCTCCCAACACTGCCTGTGCTGAGGACGGAGCCCAGCCTCGGCACCAGCCCTGTAACAGGACCGGGTGAGCCCGACTTCCGAGGTGCAGGGTGCCACGACACGCCCCGGGTCCCCGGAGACGCTGCAGGGGTTCCCACCTCCACGCTGGACCCCAGCCGCGCCCACGGTGCGGGGTGCAGCCGGCGCAGGGTCCCCGCTGCCTCCCCCCGTGCCCGCGCCTTGCTCCGGAGCAGCACGAAGCCTCCGGCTACTCACCGGCGCGGCCCGTTCCCCGCCGCGGAAGAGACGCTCCGCGGCGCCAGGTGCCGCCTCCTCCCGCGGCGCGGCCCGGAGCGGGCGGGGAGAGCAGAGCCCGGGGGTGCCCGGAGGAGTCGGNCGGGGGCGGGAGCGGCACCGCCCCGGGGAGGGACCGGGCTGGGCCGGGCCGGCCCCCTCGCAGCGTGGGGGTGTTGGGGCAGCGTCTCAGGGCCGGCCCGGGCGGGAGTGCAGGGGGGGGATCCAGTTCCATTCGTGTCGCTGGGTGACGGAGTGTTCCCCCGGGGCTGAGCGTCCGCCGGCCGTGCGGGCAGCGCAGGCTCGGCTTCGTGCTGCGGCCCCTCCGGGCTTGCCTTCGCCCCTCGCCCCTCCAGCGGTGAGGGGAAGCTCCGGGCAGCCGCCCTGGGCGCACCACAGACGGGGGGTTGCTCCGGGGCGGCTCGCTCGGGTCCCCAGGGCCGGGCCGGTGTCTCGGCTGCCAGGGCTGCGTGTTCACTGGGTACTGATTTTTCCTTGACCTTCTCTTCCCCCCACTCCCCCCTCGCTCCCCCTCAAAATGAGCCTTTTTCTTGCTGGTTCTTGGTGAATCTCGAGCACTTTCCGGATGACAAAGTCCGCTTGTCAGCAATATCCTTTTAAAAGAGCCTGTTCTGTGCTCTCCGAGGCCGGCCTGACAATCGCTCTATTATCAGAGCTCTCTTACCCGATAGATTCCTTCCTTTCCCCCCGGGGCTAATAAGGAGAAAGGCTGCGGCCGTCAGGGAGGCAGCGAGCTCCTGCTCAGCATCCAGCTGCGAGCGGGACCCTCGCACGGCGAGCGCCAGGGAAGGGCCATTATGCTGTACGTAGGATACCATCATCTGGCCGCGATGAATGACTTCTTGAGGCAGGGGCCATTCATCAGTTTGGTAATGCGGGTTGTTAGCTCACAGGCCCTGCTTTCAAGGCCGTTTTGCTCTCAGGGCCCCCGCTGAAAGGTCTGGCCGCTGTCACTAGGCGGGTCGCTGGCTCTCAGCTCGTGGAAGGAAATGTTCTTGGTGTTTTCGGATAGCTCACCCTTTCTTTGCCCTACCCTGCTCGCTCACCCCAGCACCGTCCCGCTCTTCCCCGTGGGAATGGCACGTCCCCTCAGTGGGATGTGGGCACGGCTCAGGAGCTCTGCCTGGTCCTTCTGGCCCTCGGCAGCAGGGAAGGATGCCTGTCGTTTCATCTTTTGAAGCCCTCAGAGGAGAGGGTGGCTGCGCTGCCGCACCAACTGGGCTGCAGACCAGGGCCTGGAAATCAGCCCCACACCAGAGAATCACAGACTCATAGAGCGTGTAAGGTGGGAAGGGACCTTCCAAGGCCCTCTAGTCCCACCCCCTGCAGTGAGCTGGGAAATCATCACCAGATCAGGTCACTCAGAGCCTCATCCAGCCTGCCCTTGAATGTCTCCAGGGATGGGGCCTCCCCTACATCTCTGGGCACTCTGTGCCAATGATCCACCACCCTCATATTGAAGAACTTTTTCCTAATATCTCACCTAAATCTCCCCTTTTCGAGTTTAAATCCCTCACCTCTCATCCTGTCGCTCCACTCCCTTGGGAACAGCTCTTCCCAGCTTTCCTACAGGCACCTCTCAGGGACTGGAACTCGCTGGGCATCAGTGGTGGGGGGGGGTGTGCTGTAAAAAACCTCACAGGACCACTGCTTATAAAAGCACACAGGTTTATTGCATATCAATCTCATGTATAAATTCATTGTAGCATTGGAAAGATTACATTTGGTATACATTCCTATTCTACAGCATTAACCTCAAAATCAGCTTGTCCTATTCATCGCTGGAAAGGAATTTCTCTACACAAGTACATTGCTCTTTTATCACAAGCATCAAAAGGAAATTTGTAAAATCGCTTTTTAAAATTTTCTTAATTATTTTCTACACGTCATCTCTCTTATTTCATTATGCTCCCAACAAAAGCGATTTCATATTAATTAATAACTGCCAACACTTCTTTTTTTCTTTCCTTCTTCCTGGGCAGTTGCAGGCTCCCAGCCTGGGACGCACACTCTAATCACATATACAATAAGTGCATCTACGGAATTTTCTTCTTTTTAATAAAAATTTCACAAACAGACACAATAATGACTGCTAAACACAAGTCATGCACAGTTTACTTATAAACATAACAGAAGCAATATACAATCAAGAATGATATGGAACAAGCACCATCCTCTTTCTCAATGTTTTTTAAACATTATATGAAAACCAGACATTTACAATTGATTTAAAAAAACACTATACAGTTCTAAAGAAAAAAAAAAAAACAAAACAAAACCCAACAAACTAAATCATATCTGTATTGTAACAATGGGAAAAGGAATGACATAGGATGCACAGATTTATGATTCTTGCAAGCACAATATATATATGTTTTAAATTACATCTTCTGCAGGCTGGAAATGACATCAGGGCAAAACATCTCTTGCTTAGAAGAGAGCAACGAGAATGTAAAATACATTGAGAATTACTTTCAGAATTACTTTGTTCACATGTGAATTGCACATTTGGAAATCAAAGCTGCCTTTTTTTTCTTTTTCATTCTTTTTTTTTCTTTTTTTTTTTTTTCCAAAGTGGTAATAAGAATTAACGACAGGAGAGAGAGAGAGAAAAATAACCTTGGAATCATTCAGTAACGTTTTCATCACAGTATCACTCAACACTACAGAGGAAAAGTTGCATGGCTTCGTGAGCACACTACTGACCATGGCCCAGGAGCGGAGGGTTTTGCCCTGATGTTCCCAGCGCTGCCGGGAGCGCACTGCGCCGCTCCCTGCCCCTTCACCGGGCAGGTTCCTGCACCCCGGTGCTTCCCCCTTCCCCGCCACACACACACACACACACAGTACAGCACGTAAAAAATCCCATGTAAGTCAGTAGATTGAAGTGGGCTGAGGGGAGGGGGGGGCTCACAATCCAGTGCTTTGATGCTTAGAGTCTGAACATGTCGTTCATGTCGTTGTGCAAGTGCTTTTCCGAAATGCTTCGTGTGGAGCGGGAAGAAGCTGATTTCAGGAACGCCTATCGCAAGTCTAAGTGCTGATGAGGGGGAGGTGGGAAGCTGCCACCGCTCTGCTTCAGGCGAGGCAGGGACCAAGCCGCATGTATTGGCCTGGCTGAGTGAACCTGGCTCGTGCCCGGCGTCTGAGCCCCGCTGGGTTTGGCTTTGCTGATGAGCCCTGTACATCTCCTTGCGACTGTGACACACAGGACCCAGACCCATGGGGCTGCCCAGCCAGACCCCACACACCCCGAGCAGCAAACCAAACCCTGCTGAGCCGTGGGCACTTGGCACATCCCATGTGAGAGCCCAGCTCACGCGTGAGCTCAGCATCGTGCCACACCTTTGCCTTTCCTGATCCATTCCAGCTCCTAACGTGCTCAGCAGAGATCTCACCGTGTCAGGGTCACAGTCGGGGGGAACACAGACTCTTCTCCGAGGATGCAGCTTTGCTCAGCAGCGCCGAACAGCTGGGAAGAGCCAGGGCTGCCGAGCAGCTGCCATCGCCATTATCCAGTTACACAGAACTCCACGGGGCTTCTCCCCGGCTCGCCTCCTTCCTGTTGTGGCAACGCGGCTGCGAGGTGTGAAAACGCTTCGAATGAGCAGGTCCTACACAAATATTGTTGGCTTCAATCCCACCTCGAGCGGTGCCCCAGCTTTCCGACTGACCGCGAGTCGCTGTGACCTACAGCTCGCTGCACCGCCCCGGCACCGCGGCTCCCGTGCACCGCAGCTCCGCGTCTAACCGCAGCCAAGGGCAACCAGAGCTTTCCCCCTGGGAAAGCGAGCTGAGCCCTGATGGTGGGACCTTCCTTGGCACGCACACCTCTCGGAAAGAAACAGCCTTCAAAATGAGGGATTGCCTTTGTCTGCAACCACACATCCAAACTAAACATCTGCTAGGAGCTGCAACACGTCTCAAGTGCAATCGAATGAAAGCTAGGAGATAAACAGAGATTCAGTGAGGCTTTCTGTTTATTTAACTGTGGAGAAAGTAAAACTTGTAATCAGTGCTAAATTAGAGGAGTCGGGAGATCCTACGACAGAGACGCTGGCTAGAGAAAAGGGGAAGGAAACTGCATTAGAAAAGAAAAAGAATCATTTGATGATTTCAAAACCGCTGTTTTTAACGTCCTTCATCCCCGGCTGGATTGTAGGTCCCATCCCTGGGCAGCACCGTGCTGTGCCAGGAGCCCTCACTGCCATGGGGAGCAGGAAACGGCAGGCTGGAGCAGGAGCGGCTGGCAAACTGTGCTCCTCAAGAAACAGCGCCAGGACAGGGGGGCTGGGATGCCAAGGGGAACCCCACACGCACCCCAAAGAGATCCCCACAGGAACATCTGCATTTCTCAGTACTTGACCCCATCTTGGAGACTGGCTCAGGATGGCTCCTCACCGTGATGCGCTGTGTGATGACGACCTCTCTGAAGATGGCTTCAGCAATGAATGGAAGGTGGGGGCAGAGCACGCCGGCACTTAGTTACCCACAGATCTTGGCCCAAGGCAGCCGGTGCTGTGGTTCCCATCATGAAGATGCTTGGATGTATGGTTTGCTCCAGGTGGATACCGGAGGGCCTGGAGCTGCAGCTCAAGCTTTCGTGCTGGAATGGGCTAAGACTGATCTATCCCTGTGCTTACAGCCAGGCTGTGTTTCTGTGCTCTCCTGGAGCAGGGCCTGGAGTGGGGCCAGTCAGTCCCACAGGGACCAAGTGCTGCTCCGGGCTGTGCTGGTGGTGATGGGCTCCAGCCCTGGCACTCGCTGGACAAGTCTCTCTGCGTGTGCTGGGAGCAAAGCTGGCACTGGCTGCACGTCAGGGCTCCCACACCAGAGGCTTTCCCAGGGCAGGACTTGGGTGTGTAACCCTGCTGCAGTGAAGAGCGAGTCCGCCACGGACCCCCATGCTGCATCCCCTTGGCAGAGTTGCCTGCTGGTTCCCGGCTCCATTGGCTGCTCCGTGTCCCCTCACTCCTGGCTCTGCACCTCAGTGCTGGCAGGTGGCAGAGGCTGCTGGTGTGACACACAGTGTAGTGGCATCACTCACGGGCGCGGTGACACGGCTCTCCAGCCCCCATGGCTGCACCTGGGCAGGAGCTGGCACTTCTCTCACCCCAGCTCGCCGTGCTCAGTGGAAAGTGTGTGGGCAGGGGCTGCTCGCTCCTGGTGCAGGCAGCGTTTGCTTTCCAACCAGCCAAGGCAATAAATAGAACCCCTGGTCTGAGGCACCGTCACGTCAAGGCCAACGCAGCAAAACCTGGGGCTGATTGTCTGGAGACTCGGCAGCAGGACGAGCAGGATCCATCGGGGCATTTGGCACACGGACAAACTCTTCCTACTCCCTGGTTCTCAATCACACACCACACAACCTTAATGACACGATTTTGGTCCTTCACTACAGACTTATATTAACATTATTTCTTCACAATAATGATATCATCTAATGCAAAAAAATACTGTTAAGGAAGAAATAAAATAAGAAAGGAATTAGCCAAAAATTACAAGTTATGTACAGATTAAAATAAATCCCATCAGGAACAGAAACAATTCTTTTATTATTTTCAGTTGGCCCCCGGGGGAATAATTTAAAGGCCAAGCGCCGGGGCAGGGCTGTGCTGCAGCAGCAGCAGAGGCAGATGTGCTGGGACGGGACCGTCCCGTCTCCGTCGCAGAGCCTGGGTGCTTTTGACATCGTCAGTTCCTGGGCTCCGGTTACCCAAGAGCTTTGTGCAAATAAATGACGCAGTTGGGGTTACGCTGACTGTTGGTCTCCGAGCCTTGGGCACTTTCACAGGGTGTTGGCATAAAAACCGAAAAGGAAGGGTAAATTTTCTTGGAGAACAGGCTGATGCTGGCTGCCCACTGACCTCCTGTCCCAAATCTTCCCGAGGTGCTTCCTCCTTGGACCGTCTGAGGCTCCTGGCTGGCTGAAATCTGCCTCACGAGTGAATGCTCTGGGGTGCACAGGGTGAATGGCAAAGATTCCGTGGTAACACACCTCTGCTTTCTTTGAGGAGCTGTTTGCTTTGTCTTAGCACACTGGGATGAGGCTTGGCTGATGTTTCCCACAACAGACTGGCACAGAAGCCTCTGGCTGCTCCCTCCCACACCAAGAGGGGCTCTGGACCTCAAAGTGTGCGCAGGCAGGTCCCACTGCAGGCTGCTGCTCTGAAATCGCTCTGCACGCAGCTGTTACTCGATGCCATGCGTACTGGAAGTGCACCCAGCACTACACACCTTGGAATTAACAGGAGGAGTACTCCTCAACATCCCAGGCTGTGGGATCTGCACACAGCTGGGTATGTCCCCGCTCCCAGTGGGATGCTGATGCAGCACCACAACGGGCGAGATGCAGAGCCACATCCCTTCACACGGTGGCCATCCAGTCCTCAGCATTTCTAACCGTTAGATGCAGTAGTTCAGTATCTCAGGACATGCATCCCACACTTGTGCAGCCAACACCACCCTCTGCCAGGCCTGGGTGTTTCCCTGTAGTTCTGCTTCCCTGTAACCATGTCGCCGTATTTCTGGAGGCTGCTGTGTGCCAGCGAAGGTGGGACTTTAAAGTGATGGATAAAATACCTGCCAGCAATTTTAGAGTCAGAGAGACAATTCGGTCCTTAGCTGTGTGTGAGAATGGAGGGTTGTACCCCTGAGGTTGCCGCAGCAAGGAAATTCTAATCCTTCTACTGAAATTCGAGGCCAAAGAGCAGCGTGTGAGGCGTCGGTGCCCATCCAGCACACCCAGACAGCTCCACGGGACAGAACTTTCTGCCATCCTCCCTGGATGCTAACAACACTGCCAGGATGTCACTCTAGAACAACCACCCTGGGAGACGCATCAGGAGATGTGTCTGGATTGCCCTCCTGAAGACAAGGCTTGCCCACACCTGCTGTCACACACTGCAGCACCTCTCTGGGACAGGGCTGACCCTGGGGCCTCCCTGCCTGGCAAGTCCAAGCATTTGGAGGAGCTCAGCGGCAGGGCACGCAGGCTGGTGCAGGCTCGATGCCATCTCCCCCTCCCCAGCTTTTGCTGGAACAATCCACATGCTCCAAGTCTCCGGTGCAGCTTGGGCTCACCAGCACCAGTGGAGATGGAAAGCTCTATTCAGCCCTGCAGCGCATGCAGGAGGGCATGCAGGGCACCGCCACGCACCAGGAATCACACCCATGGCCCCGACCTCTGCAACGCTCCAGGCTGAAGATTTCTTCCCTGGGAGATGGATACAGCATGCCAGGACAGCAGGCGACGTGGCTGAGGCTCTGCCCCACACTGCCACCTTTTGCTGGGATCAAAGGATGGGATGACATTTCTGAGGGAGCATGGAATTTCAAATTCTTTTTGGGGGGGGGTGTGGGGTGTGTCAATTAAAGGGGTCGAATTTACCCTTCCCTGGTATAACTCCAGTGCCTGTGTCAGAATTGCACCAGGGACAGGTCAGACCTGGCTCTTTCCTTAGTGCTTCCCTGCTCAGCGGGACTGGAAGGATGTGCTACCGAATGGTGCTGAGCTGCTGCTCACACACAGGCGTCACTGGCTCAGCGAGACGGGTTTGTACAGTGAGAGGGGCCAATGTTGGGATTGCACTGTTGCAATTCGTGTCTTGCTCGTGCTGTTCCTACAGACTGTGAAGTCCCAGGGCTGCTTCAGGGTTATCCAGTTTCGGAGAGGCTCTTTCTGTCTGATAAACTAGAAATGAAAACTCTGGACAGGTGAAAACGCAGGACTCGCAGGTCGGATGCAACAGGTTTCCTTCTCAGCCAAAAGTCCAGACGACTCCCTGAGGCCCTCTCATCCATCTTCTGCTTGCTAGGATTTTTTTGCTAGGATAATTGCAGCACCACCGCCTCCTCGCTTGGACTCTGGCCAGTGCCTTGGTGACCTCTCAGAGGTGGTTGATGGGGTTAAAGGTCCCCGACTCTGAAGCTGCTCCTGCCATGTCCAACCAAGCACCCAGCGAGTTCTGGGAGGACGTGTGGAGGGGAGCGTTCTCAGACAGGGACAGCATCATTGCATAAGCCTGGAGGAGAGAAGAGCAATGCAGAGACACGTGTGAATACACGCGTGGGACGGGCTGCGGTAAGCCCTGTGTAAGCACAGCGTCACCTAACCACAGAGGGAGTGGTTTAGAAGCACCCTCTGGCTTTTAGGTCACCAGGATGATGCTCATCACTCCGACCACCCCAACCTGCCACAGAGTTTACAGGCAGCTGTAGGGTTGGTCAGGAGAGGCCATTGTTCCCATTTGGCTTTTATAGGGCCAAAGTCTGTTCCATGCTGGATCCACATGTGGTCACAGAGGCACAGCCCTGTCCTAGGCTCTGCTCACAGGGGAAGCGGCCACACCACACACTGCCAGTCGCCTTGTTCTGCTCTTAAAAGACTACACCCAGAGGCAACCAAGTGGCCTGGGGAGACAAGGGCCCAATTGCACACCACAGATAGGGTGTAAAAGCCATCCATCCCAGTAGTAACTCAAGGGACAGCTTGCTGAGCACCCTGACAGTGCTTGGCATGAGCTCCCCGGTGCCTGTAGAAACCCCCACACAGGTATTTAGGAACACGAAACGCTTGCTGGCACTGCCAGTGAGTCCCCTGGTTCTCGTCAGGGTGGGCTTATTGCTGCAGTGAAATGGCTAAAAGTGTCTGCTGAGAAAAAGGCATCGAGCCTTCTGTTTGCTAACCATCTGCTGCTTTGTAACCAGGATGCTCTCCCTCTTCCAAGACTACCTGTCTCCTGCAGCTCTGTGTCCTTTCTCAGCCCACACAAGTGAGGTGAAGCCTCAGGGGGCTGCTGACCTCACTTACTTGGGGGGCAAAGCCCACAGGAGCCTCCTGTGATCTGGAATAGGGGGCTATGGTGCCTACTCTCCCATAGTCTACCTTGGCTGGTGGGATGGATGCTCCTACTTTGCAGCCAGGTGTGACCTGGGACACGGGCACCACGCTCAGCAGAGCAGGACCCTCAGCAGTGCGGCTGTGATGGTGACAATACTAACCACTTACCCTGCTCCAGCCTCTCCTCGTACAAGCAGAGACCCAGATCTACTTGTCAACACTGGGGGTGTGCTGGAGAGCTCCAGCTTTGTCCTCTTAGGCCGGGCATGCTGCTAAATCTGCTCAGAAGAGGCATGCTGTGCTGCTCACTCACACGGGGTTTTGCTGTTGCCTCCCCAGCATGGGTGGTGGTTCCAGTTATTTCAGCTAGTTATTGTGATTGAAGTGTAACCAGCCCTGTATCCCATGCACTGTAACATGGGTTCAACCCCTCCAAATATCCCCACGCAAGCACAGGCCAGACCTAGGGATGGAGTACAAACTCTCAACGGGCAACCTGCTCCGAAGCAGGACGTACACTGGGCATATTAATAACAGGACACATGCAGGAGTCAGGCCAGGGGCTCATATTTGGATTGGTTTCACCAAAGTTGTGTCCTTCAGTCTGCAAGCAGAGCTTCCCCAGCTGCAGAACTGCCACCTCCTAGGAGGGGGGACAACAATTTCACAGGTTTTGGGTGATGACAAATCAAACCCCACATTCTGCCTGGTGACTGCATTACGCTGCTGCTTTGGACACTTGAAACAGATTTCAGGACAAATTCTGTTTCCTGAAGGGCAACGAGCTGTACTCATCCCCTGAAAGGTCCAGTACACTCTCTCCCAACCAGTCCAGTGATGTCATTTCGCTCAGCAGCTCTTCTGTGGGAATCCTTTTGCAGGGATCAAGCTATGAACTCCACAAGATTAGACCCAAGTATTGTGGTTTAATGAAAAAGCATCAAGCACGAAAGGATCTGCCCCACACCTCCAGGCTTTTCTCCAGGCTCCCATGGGTGCCCAGATACCATTTTGAGGTTTCTTGGTGGGTCTGAACTGGTCTAGCTCAGAAGGGAGATTTCCAGTTTAGGTTTTGCTTTTGGATACCAGGGAGATAAAGGAGGAGCTCCTCCAGCCTCATCAGACCCCAAGTCCTGGCAATACTACTGTCTCTTCTCACCAAGCCCAGGGATGGGTTATTACTGCAGACCAGACCCCAAGTGCTCAGTGTACACCAGCTGCAGACCCATCCCAAAGAATAAATAAATAACAGGCATAGAAACATTTATGCAGACAGATAAAAACAGACAGATGCCTCTACCCTGCTATATAAGCATGTTCTCACAGCACAGGCTAAGTGACAGACTGATCTGGTGACCTAAAGCTGATGCCCACTTCGTTTCTCCTCCATCTCAGTTCAGTTGCAACACGACACAGTTCACACACGATTCACATGCTGCAGGGAGGATTCCTGCTCACTGGGAGGGCAAACAGGCCTCAGCTACAGGGGGCCAGCTGCTTGCTAATCCTACTGTACGTGCTGGTGGCGAGCTAGGTGAAATGTTCTGTCATGTACCTACCTGGTTTTTAGCCTGCCTGTACAGAGTCTGTTTTATTGCCTCAGAGTCTAAGGTGGAATTAAACACATCTTTAACTTCAAACGCTTCCTCGGCTGCTTTGCGAAGATCCAGCCCCTTCCCAAAATTCGGCATCTGCTCCAAATCTAACAGGCCGGCTTCGTCCTCCTCAATACACCTGTACCAATGACCAGGGGAAGGGGTTGACCTGTTGTTAGCTCATCCCACCCTTCACATCTAGCCCATGTGCGTGGTGCTCGCCCAGTGCCTGCATGCACATCCCACGGGGGTCTCACAAGCCACATGCGTGAACTGGCAGACGACAAACACGGGGACGACACAACACGTGAGGAGCAAAGAAAAAGTGGAGAGCATGGCTATGCACAAAGGAGTGAGAGCGGTGGAGATGTCCCTGCCAGCCTGGGCACGGTTTACTTTGGGCTCCCGTGGGGAGGTGTCCAATTGCTGTCTGCTCCCTGGCACGTCTGACCCTGGGCCCAAGCACTGCTGTGCCTTCTTTGAGTTGCAGTGAAAACAGTGATGTGCAGGAATCAAGTCAGATACTACTTTGCATCACAGGACATTTGCTACAGTACCCATACCAGGGAAACTGAGGCAAAAGGTGAGCTAAGCCTCTGCTGTGTGCAATGACCCTTTGTTTGAAAGGTGACTAAATGCGGCCTGGCTTTGGAAAGAAAAAAGCATCACTTTTTCCCAGAGCTCTGAGAACTCTGCTTGCAGTCACCAGCATTTTGCTAAAACTAAATGGGGCAGCGCCGCACAGAGGGGCTGCATTACGTGTGCCTCTTCCTTTGCCCTGAGCAGGGTTTCAGAGAGAAACATGTTACCCACTGGGCTGGGTGCCCTGACCAACACTGCTGTCTGTGTCAGGCACACTGATAGGAACGCCTCAAGTCCCAGCTATACACCTAACCTCAGAGTCTCCTTGCAGTCCACTTGTTTCGTGTCCCTCACTGTGGTGAAAATGGAATCTCTCAGGTGGATGCTCAAATCAAACAGGAGGTAGGGCACATGGCTCGAGAAATAAAACGACAGCACTCACGATCTCCCACAGACAGGGCTCAGAAGCCTGAGCCCCATCGCACTCCCCAAAGGGCATGGCACACCTCACCTTCGGGTGTGGTCAAAGCTCATGGTGAGAGATGTGGGCTCTTCATCTTCTTCATCCTCAAAGGCTCCTCGGGGCTCTGCGGTGGGTGATACCGTTTCATCCTGTGACTTCCCTGTCAGGCTGTCGTCATCTTCCTCTTCCAGTTCTTCATCTTCATCATCCACATCTTCTGTTTTCTCGTTTGCTAATCCATGACACTGGGAATTGCCATCGATATCCTGGATTTCTGGCCTGAAAGATTTGGTCAAGAGGGAAAAGAAGAAAGAAAAGAAAAAGAAAAAAAGCCAAATGCATAAGTCTGTAAGTCTGTCCTTTTCTGTGTCACACAAGGCTGAAAGCTCTATACACACGTATGACACATTTCCATACATATACCTATTATTAAACTGCAAGGAAAGGGAAAAACAACTTATTTTGGGCATTTAGAAATCAGCCTTCAGTGTCTTAGCAGACTAACAAGCATGTTGAGTATATACCAATGCTCTTCAAAGTAGAAGCTGGTCTAGTCTGGATGTAAATGACAGTTTTCCTCCTCTTAAAAACATCACATCCACAGGAGAAGCTGCTTTCTCCTCCTCTGTGGCACTGCCCTCTACCATCTTCCCCTGAGCAAGCAGGAGGAGGAAGCCTCCTCGCAGTGTAACCCAACAGCCAGCCCGAATCCCTCCCATTACTTCTGGTACCTGTGCCTGTACAGACCTAGCTGACTCCAGAGATCAGCAGCTTTTAATTATGCTGAGAGAACGAGAGTGGGATTGGCAGCGCTACCGACTCGGAACCCAAGAGGATGCCACCAAGTGACATAAAGGAAGATTAGCATCTTCACCAGGAATGTCACAGCATGTTGCATGCTCCTCACTCTTCTTCACGTGGATTTACATCGTGATGTGGATTTCTCATACTTACACTCCAGACCTAAACCTTGGTGCTGGCACTGAGTAGCTATGTGTGACCACAGGACAGCAGCAGGTGGAGTAAGGCTGGTGATACGGACAGATCGGAAACGGACTTATAGACTAGAAGAGAGGTGCCCCCAGTTCCCTCAATCAGTGCTCTCTGACCATGATAGCACAAGGTAACAGCTCCATAACTGCATTTTTATCTGGAGAAGGAGCTGTGTTTGCTCACAGCCACTGCAGAGGAGCCAGCTGCAGCACCAGCCTGCCTCCTCCTAGCACATCTCCAAAACGTGCTCCACCGCTTGCTCCCCACCACTCTCCAGCCATCTGTAGCCCTCTTGTCAGCCCTCCTAACCCAGGTCACTCTTGGGAAAGACTTAACTCTGGGCTTAGAGCCCTTCCAAACCGCTACATTCCCCTCTGAGTGTTTTAAATGGGGTGCTGCAGGGCAGAGGCTGGCTGGCCTCTCAACCGCGTTAGCGATACATGTCACCAGGCAGTTTGACTTGCTCGTCTACCTTTTATCTGCTAAAGTTGACGCTTGATTCATCTCACTATTTGCAATAAAATTTCTGATTTCAGAGAAATACGCATCCTCTTTTTCATCTAAAAGTGCATGGTTGTCTGACTCCGAGTTTGGGGAGGAGGCACTGGTCCCAAGGTGGTTTGTAATGACTCCAGAGTGCTGGCTCACTGAGAGGGAGAGACAAGAAAAGAGAACAGGAGAAACAATCAGATCTCGGCAAAGCTGTCATCAAGAGGAAAAATAAAGGAGGAAGGTCCTGCAACGATCCTCTGGCTGCGCATTAAGGGTTTAACATTTAAGAGGAATCTCAAAGGCCAAAGCTGCCAAAGGGAGCTCATGTTTTCCAGGCTCCAACTGCAGAGAGAAACGTAGGTGATGCTCAGTGTTTACGGGCCCTGTACACAACTTAAGAACTACGATCCACTGTGTAGCTGTTTGCCCATAACTTTTCCATATTCATTTTTGACCCTAGGCTGGGAAACCATTTAGCTGGCTCCAGCACAGGAACTTCTTCCTTGGGTTTGTATCTTAAGGCAAAGTCTGTTTATCTTCTGGAAGCTCACACGTACCTATGAACGTGCTGCAGGGTGAAAACCCTTGGTAGAGCCTGACATGGCTACATGAGCAGCACGCAGGGAGATTGTTATCTAGGCAAGGGAGGCCATGCTCCTGGCCAGAGTCCTTGGGAAGTCGGCAGCACGATGGCTGTTTTATGGGCTGGAGAAGGGCCTGTGGCAGTAATACCTAGCAGAGCTGAGTCCTGTGCATAAGCACAGCAGATAAACCATCCCTGGAGCAGCAGGAGAGGCCATTTGGATTTTGCTACCTGATGATATTCGGCCTTAAGAAACAGTGCTTCCCATCAGAGCTCCCCAAGGAGACCAGAGAGACCCGACCACGATGTCTTCTCCCCCCAGGAGCTCACAGCTGTGCCCCTGCCTACCTGGAACGTTCTCGTGTTCGTGTTTCTTCAGGTGTCGGTCCAAGTTGGTCTGCTGCCCAAAGCATCGGTTACACAGGTGACATTTGAATGGCTTCTCCTTGTTATGGATGTTCCGGACGTGCCGCTGGAGGTTGGAGGAAATGCTGAATGACCTGTCACAGTATTTACACCTGAAAAATAGAAGCAAATGCCAAAGAGTGCAACGTGAGGGGCGGGGGGGGGAAGGGAAGGAAAAGAAAAATCTGACTATCAGAAAACCAGAAAACGTTGGTCTATAAATCTTTACACAGCCAAGGACCGGGGAAGCACGAAGCATTAATCACTCCAGACAAATCTGATATTATTGTTATTCAAGGAGCACAAAGAAAGGATTAGGATTAATTAAGAAGCGAGCCCTCCAAACAAATAAGAATTTGAAACTAAATAATTACTTTTCTGCACATGGACGTAAAAATAAGAAAGGTGAATTTATTCCTTCTACCCTTCTCGTTTTGTAGGTGAAATGTGGCTGTGGAGGAAGGAAGGAGACAGAACGAGATGAAAGAAGGGAGCTTCGATGTGCAAATCTATCACTAGCTAGCACATCCCTTCATGAGCTAGCACATCCCTACATGAGCTAGCACATCCCTACACGACGTGGTTATCCGGATGAACAGAGAGCTCCTGCTTTGTTTGTGGAATTCCTTGCAGGACTCACAGTGCAGGCAGGACAGTGTGCCTTTAAAGGGTATTACTATAGTACAATAGTACTATACAGGGTGAGATTTACTCCTAGGTAGTATCTGGTTAATGATGAATAAAAACATGCATAACGTAAGGAGGTTCAGGGCAACTGCAGAGAGCAGAGATGTTCCTGCTTTGGAAGGAACCTCGGCAGTATCTCAGGAGATGCGCTGGATGCTTGATTGGGGCTGCCCGGACTGAGATGTCCCAAAGAGAAGCAGGGCTTTGCTCAGCCCCCGGCTGAGGAGGCAGCCCGTGTACTGAAGAGGGCAGCTTCGAGCCGCAGTTTGGGCACTGGAGCTGCGGAAAATCTTGTTCCTCTCTGAATCCGCCTGAATCCCTCATTAGATCTCCCCTTAAATACGTCATTTGTACCAGGACAAAGCTGCTTTCCTCACGGCTCCACTTCCCAAAGCCCTGGGAAGCAGAATCCTTCCTCCTCCACAGAACTTTGCAAGTCCTGTACACTTACAGGACAACACAGAAACTCCTCCTAAGCCCCACTCAGCCCAGATCAAACCCCTTGCTTTGGCAGAACTGCTCTGTGCTCCTCAAACAGCAAGCAAAATTCACCCCAGTGAGCTGGGTTGCTGTCTGGTAAGGCATATGGATGGCAGGATGCTTGTCCTCACTTAGGGATGCTGTTAGTTCGTTAGGTGATGAGGGCACACAGCATCCGTGCATGGAACAGGACTTGCCTCAACACTAAGGTCATAGTATTGTTTCCTACAACCACAGCAGGCTCAAATGGGGGTGTAAAAATCTATGCTGTGAAACACAGACACCATTTCCAGATGTGCTACAGCTGTGGGGTTTATTTGGGCTCTAAAAATAAATTGTTATTATTTTTGGAAACAGCAGAGATGTGTTTGTGAAACACTCTCCCTTGCTGGATGTTTATGGATTCCATGTCTGCCTCTGAATTTCCTACTGGCAAATGACCCAAAAGAATAAAGATATTTCAAATAATGAACCTTTATTACAATTGACCTCAGAAGAAAGAAAAAAAAAACAAATCTCTTTTTAAGTCAGTGTTTTCTCAGCCCTCAAAAGTTTTTAATTTTTCTGACAGAGTACTGAGCAACCCCAGGAAACGAGATGGTGTTTGACCATCAGCAAGAACAAGCACAGTCGATCTCCTGAGAGCTGAATGCACAGATTTCCAGCTCTGACTCTCCTCCTATCTGCCAGCAGCCAGTGACTCCAATTCAGGGCGCTGATGGGCTTCTGTTCAGCATGTGAGAAAACTGAAACACCAAAACGGTGCCCAAAACACCCTGACACCCCTTGTGACTGCACAGGACTGTCCCCAGCAGTTGTGCCTGGCTCAGTTCCACTGGTATTGCACCATCGGCCCCCTCCTTGCCTCTGCTGATGCTCAAGATCTGCCCTCCCAGCCTGTCCCCACCAGCCCTACATCCCACTGAGCCCAGCTCTCCTCTCTGTTTGCCTTGTGCCTGGCACAACAGCAGCATCGGGGCTCCGGGTGCCCCGGGCACCCACGCTGGGTCTGGCCTCCATGACTCACTGGGGCAGTTCAAAGGCAGCACTTCCATGCACAAGGCAAGACCAGTCTGCCCTCCCTCCCTCCCAATTTATTCAGATGCTCAGGAAGTCTTTGAAAAGTTCCCTTTGACAGGTCCCTGCTCTAACTATGAGCTATGTGGGCGCAGGTTAGGGTACGGGGAAAGGACAAAGAGCTTGTTAAAAAAATAGGAAACAGAGGGGCACTGGAGAGGAGCACTAGCTGATGTCTGCAAGCCAAGGGACGAGGGAGACGTACGGCATTATTTGTGATCCCTGAGGGGTCGGGACTTGGATCTCTGCTGGTTTTAATCTAAATAAATGACCCAGACAGAGGAACCAGCTTAAATTCAGGGAAAAGGTGAACACTGAGGCAGGAGAAGAATAAAACTCCAAAGCAGCAGTATTTGCTTTGTAAACACGCTGACAAAATGGTAGTGAAGTTTCTTCCTTATCAGTTTAAAGTAACACAGCAACGGGCTGAAAAAATACACCGTGGGAGTGAAGGACAGCTCTGAGCAAGCCTGATCTGGACCTCAGGAGCTCTGAGGAAGGGCAGGAGATCCTCAGAGCTCGAGGGAGCTCAGATGCCTCCTGTAACACAGCTGGCAAACCCACAGTGAACCCGGTGAGGTAGGAAGGAGGAGCTGAGCTCATGGCAGTACGGCCACGGCAGCCTGGTAACCCTTCCAGTGGGAGCGCTGGGGAACGCGTGTCGGGCAGTTTCACCAGCACTGGCAACGCTTTACACTGGTGTGATGCCCAACGTGAGCTGGGAAGACAGCAGGACCAAAGCAGGAAACACACCGACAGGTGCTCTTCCTGCCAGGGACTCCCTGACCTCAAGTGCATTTATACCAGGGATGAGTTTAGGCCGCACTTTAAAGCAGGACAAGGGGAAAGGAGAGACTTCACGGACTGCCTGCAATCCTGAATGGCATGGGAGCCCTCAGCTCGAGTCGTTAGTTTGAGATAGATAACAGGACATAGGGGCCTGAAAGGAAATTAGAGAGAACCAAATTCAAACCAGACATCAGGAAGCACATCTTTATAGGGGAATCACAGCCGACCAGGCCCTGCTTCAGGATGGGCTGTAATTGCAGAGTCAATTAGATGGCATCCTGGAGGGAACGGGCATTTGAAAGAAGAAAATAAAGTCTTGCTAAAGCAAACAGCTTTTGGTTGTTCTCACCCCAGGTTGAGAGTGGTTCTGGGGTTCCAGAGGATGGAAACAAGGCTAAGAAGTGAACCCAGGACTACACTGCAGCCTTATGTTCACGTGCTCCCAGCACAGGAGCATCACTCTGAACTGCCTCTTCTGGGATTTGTCATCTTGGAATGACAGCCAAGTCCTATTCCTTAGGGTCTGGGTTTCCAGGGAAGTCTGATGGGATTTTACAAGCCCAACTTATTTGCATTTCCCTGAAAGCAGCAGTGCAGTCAGATACACCTCTCTGCCAGGGGTTAGGGAGATTTTAGAGTTGGTGTGGAAAGAAGTGAGGGACACAGATGTGGAATGTCACTGTGCAGCTGGTGTCTTCCAGCCTTTCCCAAGCAGTGGATTTTTAGGGAGCAAAGTGCATCACCAGGTATTTCTTAACATTCAAAAAATGCAGCACTTTCCCTTCACACAAAGAATTAATTCTCCTCCTTATGAGCTATTAACTCCTACTTTACACATAGTAAGGAGCCTCGGATTTTAAGTGACTTGGCAAAAAACCACATCGCTCACCGATGCCCACCCCAATCACACACATGGCACCTTGCTTTCCTTCTATCTGTGCCCTGACCTACACCTGGCTGATTAGTCAGTTAGTGCCAGCTGCAAGAACACTTTCTTATCTGAGTGAATATAAAGCACCGATAGAGTCAAAAGAAAAACCACTAAGCAATCAAAGAGAAGTTATACACAAGGCCTTGGTAAAGCAGCCTCCTGTTACCTGTGTGAAGCTAGTGCTTAGAAACAAGTTATTGCTGCAAAAGTTGGAAATCTCAGTTCTCTGAGAGCAAAAGAAAATCGATGATAATTAAGCTGCTCTGTAAACGCTGCCCTAACTCTCAGGAGTGCTATTATAATGCAACATTGTCCAGAAGTCAAACCTCTATTACAGAAAAAACACACGGGCCATTTTCTGGGAGAAGACCAGATCAAATAAATCTTTATTTTCCTAACCTTTGTTAAGTTGCAAGTCTCCTTTTTTGGAAGAAAACTGAACTAACAACCTCTGAATAATCAGGAGTGAGCATTTCAGTCAGACAGGGGTGCACAGTGAATACACAGTGTTCATTCAAGGCATATCAAGTAACGCAACTGAGAAAATCAGAGGAGGGGGGAATGGTTCCAAAATACATGTCTGCTTTGGAGAGGGGCTTTTTTTTTTTTAAAAAAAAAAAAAATTTACCTAATGTCTACACTCAAAATTCTGTACAGCTCTCTATGGAAAAAAAAATGGACTCAGTATGCAGCAGGGATTACGGTGTGGGAGAGGGTAGGTCCTTAAGTTAAACTGAGCATAAAGGTTTGATGCATTTGACCACACAGCCTTTTGCTGCTCATAAATTTGTTTGCATTTCTCTTTATATACCAACTACCACATTAGCTTTGTTGTGAGCCTACGACTGCGTATGGAAATGTCATGATATTAGCCACCAAACCCCAAACTGTTGGAATTGTTGCTGTTTGACAATGCACAAAACACTGACTTGCATTATGGAAAACACAATGCTCGACTGTCAGTGAGCTCTCAATCCCTCCCTCATGCAGGTTTGCTCATGTATGTACCTATACTAACGAGAAATCAACCAAAAAGCACGTTTTTTGCTGACATTTTTTGGAACTGTCTGCAAAGCACTAAGAGAAAATTCTGGGGAGGAAAAATTCCCGCTTGGTTTTCCATGAGAAATGCTCCTATGTACCTGGACACACACACAGAGTTTTATATACTGCCCTGTGGGTTTTATTCAAGTGCCAAACAGCCACTGAGAGGGGACTGTCCCCTCTGAGCACCTGTGAGCAGGCTGCTGGCCACAGGAGAGGGGCAGCGGGGCACCCTGCCCTCTGCACAGCCACCGGTCACAATGCCATCACCTTGGCCACAACCAGCAGGGAATCGGCCTCCCACAACCAGCCAGACATGTGGAACGGAGTGTGGATTTCCACCCCACCCCCCTTCTAAAACTTTGTGATTTCCCTAACTGGGGTTTTAAAGCAGATGCATCACGGCGCTTTTCTTCTCCTTTTTTTTGATCCCCTGCTCCAGGCACCTCTGATATGCATTAAGGAAAGGGGAAAAAAACCTAGCAGCTAAGTTGCTGGCAAGCCCTTCAAAACAGCCCGATTTTCAGAGACATTCAGCACCTTCAGCTGTCCTTGAGATGAATGGTTAATGTGAGTGTTAAACAACACTGCAAACCAGACCACTCATTTGCCAGCATACATCTAAATATAAGTTAAGTGTCTATCTTCGAGCTGCCAAGCCTGATTATTTTTGGCTGGTACACATAATATACAGTCCTATGAATCACTGTATGTAATGCTACAGGACTGCAGTATTATGTTGGCATGGCTTTATAGGAAGGAGGAAAAATAACAGCGCGGTGAAGGAGGGGGGTTGGGAAAGGGGCTGTGTGCGGGGGCATCACCTGTAAGGCTGCTCTCCAGTGTGTGTCCGCAGATGCCTTGTCAGGTTTGCTGAGCGAGGGAAGATCTTACCACAGTACCTAGATGGAGAGAGCCAAAGTAACCATCAGTGCACGCCAGCCCCGCCGCGCCGGACCATGGACAAGCATCACCAGCTACCATCGCCCTCGCTCCTCCGGGTACCGCTCCCAACCTCTGAATCCCTTTACGTACTGGGGGAGGACACTCCTTTACGTGGGGGTAAGGACCAAGAGAGCAACACCCACCCAGAGTAGCAGGATGCACAGTGGTGAGGTAGCAGTGGGACTCACTCCCATCCGAGACCCAGAACAACAATCGATGATGCGGCACCATCGGGAAGGGCAGGAAAAACAAAGCCCCCTCTGAGTGCACCCAGCTTATCTTGGCTTCACAGCTTATCTTGGAGGGCTGGGCAGGCACGTAAAAACACAGTACAGATGCAGTACCCCATCCCAAATATATTCTCCCAGCATCCATGCGAAGTTGGAGGGTCTCCTGAGCCCACACACAGTTCTGTTCAATGCCCTTCTGCTGAGCTTCTTCCAACTATTTTCCTAAAAGGTTTCTGAATGCACAGGAGCTTTTCACATCCCCAGCCTCCTACAGCAGTGAGAACTGTGCTGGTGGAAAGAACTCCATGTTGTTAGAACCCATCACTCAGTGACTGCACTCGATACCACCTCGTTCCTGCATCAGGATTGAGAGCATTTAATCACTGCCTATTCATACTGTCCATTGCTTTGGATTTTTACAGCCCTCCTTTACAGCCCTCGCTAGTTGCTTATTGTACAGAACCTACTCCATCATCCTTCTTGGAATTCACAGGTTGTTTTCCCAGATAAACGCTGCAGCGCTGTGCTCCTGCTCACGGGGGGCACTGCCCTGAGCCTGACAGTTTGCTCAGAGTAAGGGAACACAGCAACAGGAGATGAAACAGGAGAAGGAACCATGTTCCACAGTGAATCTGGTTTGCAGTGAACTCAAAAGGAAAGGATGTAAAAATAAAAACATTAACTGGGAAATAAAATACTAAGGTGATGTTCTGGGACTATGAAACCTGACACTGTGCAAGGAACATGTGTGCAGCCTTCCTTAACTTCAGAGGCATTCAGCACCTTCAGATGTCCTGAAGATGGTTAATGTACGTGTTAATCAGCAAGGAAATCCAAATGCTGACTTGCCAGTGTATATCTGAATGTAAGTTTAGTCCCTATTGTAGGGAGAACCCCCAGATTTCTGAATACTCCACTGAAATGTGAGCCCACAGCTTCTGTGGCAAAGGCAGTTGTGAGGAGACATCGAGCAAAACATCCACACACAGTGCACCCGGGAACAAGGCGACAGGAGCCACCTCCAGGAGCTGCAGGGAAAACTGTAGCAGCAGATACAGGGCTTTATTCCCTCAGTGATCTGCTCCAACACAAGCTCTTAGAGCTGCAACAGGTACAACTGTTTGCAGTGTGCCATTTTAACATTGCATTACTTGGTGCTGCTGAGGCCGTGCTTGCATTGGGAACTGGGGCATTTGCTGTCACACACCAGAGACTTGGCTTGGAGAAATCTGCTTGCTTGAGAATCTCCAGATCTGCTCTCAAGGTTATTAAAAATTACAAAGAAAATAGAAGATGCTGATTTTCTACCAGACAAAACAGGCTATTTCAGAGCGAATTAGTCATGAGAAGGCTCTGTTCTAATTCTGCTACTTCTTGTTTTTCCTTCCCATCCCTGCCAAGACAGTAAAGATGCCCAACTGAAGTTGCTCTGTGTCACACTGGTGTCTGGTGCAGCTTCCCAGCCGGGGTGGGGGAACCATCTCACTCCCACGGGGTGCCCAGGCCCTCACCTGCAGGTGTAGCGCTCCTTGCCCTTGCGCAGGATGGGGTCGGATAGCGTGGGTGGCGGAGATCGGAAGTTGAAGGGGTGATGTGGAAGGGGCTGCAGGGAAGTGCCAGTGTCTGCCTTCATGGCTGCAAAACTCTCCAGTTTCTCTGTCATGGTTTCTATGGCTGACATCTACAAGGACAAGGCGAGACCTCGTGTCATAAAAATCCACAGGAAGAGCAATATCTGATGCATAAAACATGTCTTTGAGCAGCAGCACATTGGGCAAAGCGGGCTGCTGCTGTGTGCTCTGCTCTCAGAAGCTGGCTGCACAGTGGGGAATGGAGCCATGGAACCTGGCCAGGGGAGTGAGAAGTCATGTGCCGGCCCCAGAGGCATCGGGACCTGGCAGAACCATGCATCTCAGGTGCTGGGCACTCCTTTACCTTCTGCCATGTGCTTGCTCCCAGTGTTTCGGATTAAAAACTCTCTCAGAGTATGTTCGGCTTCCCTTTCTCCAGGAATGATGCTGAAATCACACTCTGTGGTGACCTGCTGCATGTCGAACTCACTGCCCAAACCCTCCCCTCAAACTCAAACCCAAGTCTCAGAAAGCAAGGAGCTGGGATTTCTCTGACAGCACCCAGCACCCTGCCCAGGCTCAGAGGGATGGCAACAGTGAGACGGCACGCAGGGAGGCAGAGGTTGGAGAGGACGGAGAAGTCTTGGGCAGGAGGCAGCAGAACCATGGCCAAAGCGACATGGGAGCACAGGGGAATGCATGAACATGATCCAGGAGCTGAGACCGAGGGCAGGCTGAGCCTGGAGGGATGGAGAGGGTCTAGGGAGGAGGAGGAGTTAAGATCAGACTCAGGATGGAGCTGGTCCACAGAGAGTTTGCCTAGCAAAGAGGCCAGTACTTTAATTGCATGTGAGATGGGTTCAGAAGCCAGTAAAGGTGATGGAGAGATGGGTGGGAGATGGCTGAGCTTCCTGGAGTGAAAGGGAACTCCAGCCAAGACGCTGCGGGCGAGCTGTGGCTGGATGAGTTACGGCCAGGAGGACCGCAGCCCTGAAAAGCCTGCTTGGATGGGAGCAGCAGGCACACAGGCCCAGGGATGTGATGCTGCATTAACCATTTCTGGGTGCCTTCATCAGCTCTATTTCATGTGGATCAGCAATGGCCATGTTCCCCCATGAACACCCGGTTAAAAACCACGCCAGAAAGGGGAAAAAAACCCCTAACCTGGAGGTAGAGGAGAAAGTGGAAAGCAAAAAGGGGAAGAAAAATGTCAGCCTGTGAGCAAAAACCAAAAAAGGATACACATAAAAATCCCACTTACAGGAAACCACTTTTACTTTCATTAGAGCAAAACAGGAAATCCAGATCCAAGAGAGAAACACACCTCGAAGCAGGGCGCTGCCATCTCCAGCCCTCAGCTTTCCACACTCCACAGAGTGAGCAGAAAACAGGGATAAACCAAACGAGGCAGCACTAAAGCTGCCTCCTGGCTGCAGATGACATCAGTGGGAAAGAAGGGAGCGCTGGGGGGAGCGGGAGCCTCGCCGGAGCGTCAGCCCGAGCGCCGGGGGACAGCGAGCGAGCGGAAGGCAGTAGGAAGCCATAGATCAAAACTAGATGCTCTATTGTACAGGAAGGGCTGACCTTTTGCACGTTTACACTTTATAAAACTGGGCTTGAGGGGGGGGGGGGGGGGCGGGGGGGAAGAGAGCCAAGATATTGTTTAAAATGTATGACTATAAAAAAAAGTTGTCTTAATCACCAAAGAATACATTGTGGAAGGCTGACAACCATTCATAAGCTGTAAAAAAGAGGAGTAGTAAAACCCATTTCTCGATAATAGATCCACGGCCCCTTAGTTGGAGGCTCCCAGCCCATGATAAATAGTAAGTAATACTTAGCGCCAGCCACTTGAAAAGGTTACTTGATCATTTACAGCAAAAGCTCTGCCCCAGCTGCCAGTCATGTAACAAAACCATCATGTTAAAATGCTATCCGGATCTTTCAGAGCTATGCCACTCAGCCCTTTGCTGGAGTACCTGGAGATATCTTTTGTTGTGCCCTGTTCTTTAGGCACTTAGTCAGAGATGTTTGCTGGCTTGATAGCCGTAGGCTTATTTTAAAATTCTAAACACTGGCCATAGCCTCTCCAGTGGTAAAGGCACTTTGCTATTTAGGGAACAACCGCCTGGTTATAATAAAAAAGAAGGGGAGAAGAAAAGAAACTTAACAGGTGAGAAAAGGTTTTCCATTAAGTTATCAAAAAGTTACACCATTTATTTATGTTGTCCAGAGTTTCACTTAAAATAGACAATGTAAGAATAACTTGTGTCGGAGCAGAGAAACTCCTGTCAGCGACTGGGCAGGAAAGGAAACTCGCCTGGAATTCGTTTTGAGGGAGAAAGCATCTCCTGCACGCTCCCAGTGATCACAGCTTTGGGTTTAATCGCATCCCACTCAGGGCCCTCTGTGGAGCTGGGGAATTGTTCCCAGAAGAAAAGGCTGAGCCCAGGCTTGTGTTTGGAGTGAGGGGAAGAGAGCACGTAGAGCGTGCCTCTGATTGAGCCAGTGTGCAAGCGCTGGCCATAACGAAGAGACAGAAGCAAGAGCCCCTGAAAACAGGATTTCTTGGGAAAAGCACCAGGATAATGATGGGTAGGGATCCAGCAGTGAAAATCTCCTAAATTCCTGAGCAGCTGACCTGTCTCCCTTCACCCAATCCCCAATGCCCGGGTGGCTCTGCAGCATGGGAACGGCAGCGCTGGAGACGCAGCGATCCTTAGGCAGCAGCTCGCTTTATTGCAAGCCAGTTACCAGGAAGTTTCGGGCTCGAGCGATTGTAAATTTGAGGCTATTTTGTGTGATAAGCCATTAGAGATAACCAGACCTTCCACATCTTTTCATTGCCATGGGAAGAGGACGTGGTCAGGATTTCAGGAACAATGTTAATAACCTTCCACCCAATGCTTGCTCCTACTCAGGGTCTGTAGGCTTCTCATCGTCTTGTTGGGTTGCTTTGCCACACTGGCTCCTCCCTGCTATCAGATTCTTTACAGGCAGATATCCCCACTATTCTAACTCACACAAACACAGGATGTTCCTGGCCAGCCTGTCACCATTATCCAGCCTGTATGAAGGAAAAATCGGGGGAAGTTATTAACCAAACTCTGAGGCTGATGAGAAACAATGAGGGAACTAAGTTTAGCTGTGAAAGCAACCAGGACCCAGCTTTCACAAACCTGCAAGTTATTTATCTAAGGTGGGAAACACTATCAGGGGAGAACAATGCATGTGAATATGAAGGAGAGCACAATGACGACCCCAGAGCTCAGCTCCCATCGTGTGATGGCAGCAGGACAGACTGACCATCACACTGGGGAGACGTTGGGCAGAGCTCATTCTGGAGCAAGGAATGCTGCGGGCAAGGGGCAACATTGCTTGTCGCTGGGTTAACTGTGGCTTTTAAGATAAGGAGCTCTGTAAGCTGGGGTTGGTGCTCCTGGAAAGTCCTGGTTGCTCCAGACTTAGCCTTTCCAATGCTGTGGGGTAAGGGCCTGATAGGCTGGCGTTCCTGGTCCACGCTCCAACAGGAAAGCCATCTGGCAGCCTTTCCCATCGCTCTGCTACAGCTCGGGCCTGAAGGAGATGCAGAGGGAGGAAATACCCACGAGCTGTCAGCAGAGCCTAGAGGGGAGGAGGACGGGGAGAACACAAGCTCTCTGCCCTGCGACCCATCACCCTGGGGGTGGGCAGGGCTGAGTCCCGGCCCCCCGCTGCCCCACACATTCCAGAAGGCAGAAGGAATGCCAGGCAGGTATAAAATGGGTCTGTGTGGCTGCAGGACCATCCTTCTTCACTTTGCACTGCTGTACCCAGTCACTGGTGTTCCCCAAAACCCCAGGGCCCATGGGAGGTGCGTGGGGCAGGGCACATGAGCCGTCTGGACCCTCACCCTGTTCTGGTCACATGAAGGGAACAGCAAGGCAGAACTCCTGCCATCCTTAGGAAATGAGCCGTATCTGAATGGAGCGTGTGGAGCCCAGTGGGGTCTCTGGTGGGGCCCTTGGCTGAGACAGAGCCTGTACCAGCCCCAAACCTCCAGCATTGGCTCAGCACTGTGTGAACCGTCGCGGCCTTTACCTGGGGGTGAAAGAGCAGCGGGGAGGGGCGCAGGTACTTCTCCTTGAGGGCACCCACAGGGTCCGTCACCTTCCGCTTCTCCACCCTGCTGGACAACAACACAAGGGTTACGTACCCCACGGGGACACCACACCAGCCCGTCCCCCCTGCACCTCTGGCTGTGCTGCCGTGGGCACGAGCATCCGTCTGCCCCTTCCACTAGATAGGGGAACCATGCCCACACGTCACCCACCACAGGCACTGGGAGAGGCGTGAGATGAGCCCCTCTTTGGACTGTTTTTACAGACATTGGACTGACCGAGCACTCCGGTCTCTACATGAGAACCAACACCTCTGTGCTAGTGGTTTGTAAGTCTCTGCTGCAGGGAAGTGTGAAAAAATATTATGGGTACAGCACAAGCAACGGGGATGTGGGAGAAGCTCCAGAGTCCACAGCAGGCAGTCAGGGCATGGAAAATCCTGTCTTTATCCTACAGGTTAGCACTGCACAGCCCCCAGCGTGCTAAGGCACTACGTGCTCCACAGTCATTGCCCTTGCAGCCAAGGTACAACTGGCACTGAGTTTATATGCAGGCAATTTAAAAAGTGAGGACCTGGCAGGTGATCCCTGAAGAGACTCAGGAACACCAGTTCTCCTGATATCCCCCTGGTCCCTGCAAACACTCCTCACTTCGGGACCTCGCTGCGCAAAAACCACCCCAAAGTCAGGCTCCTGCGTTTGAAAATACAGCTCAGCTCTCACTAAATATTCCACTTGCAGGGAACCCACAGCGCTGGGTCACCCAAAAGGGGAAACAGGAAGGTCCTCCGTAGGAGAGAAGGGTGATGTAAATAACTGCAGCAAATGCAGCTGCATCTTTAAATCCCTGGCGCCGAGTCCACCCCAGCCAAAGCAGCAGACAGCCCGTAGTAAGAGTAATTTTAACTACATTAGTCCAGCATAAGTGAGAGCAAATTATTTTTGCTGCATTTCAGCTGATTGGTGTGTGGATCAAATTACCAAAGGGTTTAAAAGAAGAGTCATGCAGAGTGCTATTTAGCGAACTGTACTTAATCTGCATTTAATTTCTCTTAGGTAAAAGAGAAGAGCTGGATCTGCAGGGCGGTCGTCACTTCCACACGTTGGATGGTACGAGTTTGTACGGGCTCATGGTGGCTGTAAACCAGCACGTCACAAGGTTCTGGATGGCACAGGTCTCAGCCAGGAACACGAAGCTTTACCCTCTGTGACGTGTGGAAACGGGCCCTGATTCCCAGGGGAATCCCTTCAGCACCCGGAGAGAGACAGCCCACACCCTCCCCCAGCATCAGCCAGCCGGAGCCTGAGCGAAGCGCCAGCGTTTCAGGCAGCGTGACCAGCGCCCAGTGCCGGGTATGGAGAAGCCAACGAGCGTACAAACCTCCTCGTCAGAGCTGAACTCCACGGTGACCGGAGGATTAAGCTGATCCTTTCAGCCCAGTGCCTGAGAACATCACCTTAACGAGGCCGAGCTAAAAACTGCACTGATTTCAGGCTGTCTGGCTGCATTAAATTATATCACCAGGAGAAAATGTCAAGGATTTAAATGGCCTTTGGGAGAAAAATGAAGGAGCCAAATGATGTGAGAGAGTCTGATAAAGAGAAGTTTAGAAACAAAATATTTCCATATTTTTTAAGCTGGGACTTGGAAGCTCTGCTGTTTAGCTCATTACATCAGAAGTCTGAGTCGAGAGCAACTCCAACGCTGCCTTTCTATTTTAATGTATTACTAAAACTATATGCATCCCGTGGAATGCAACCAACGATGCCCCCATCCTTCACTTCCATCTGTCTTCTGGACCTTTACGGTTTTCCCCAGGCTGCTATTTTAACTGGCAACAGCTTTCCCAGCCCGTGTTATTTTAACATCCCCGCCGCCGATGCCCAGAGGTGGCAGGACCCTGTGCTGAGCCCAAGCTTCTGCCTTCCTATCCCAGCTCTTTATGTTTTTCCAGAGGTACTTTTAACAAAAACAAATGCCGGACTATTTACATCATTCCTTGTTTTTCCAGGAGGAGATGGCCACAGTGGGTCCCAGACAGAATACATTATGTGTCCCGGGCTGTGATGCAGCCGTTGCCATCACAGATGGTAAGCATGTAAGCAAGCAACACAGCATCAACCCCGAGAGCGCTGGCAAAGCGAGAGACGCTTTCTTAACAGCAAGCAACGAGGGCTCACTAATCCTCATCTCAGCTGACAGCTCTTTGGCCGGCCTAGACATTGACATCATTTTTTCCCACAGTTATCACCCGCACGGCAGCCGCGAGGCAGTGACATAGGTGCTGCTCTCCTGGCCTGCGTTTCCATCCCTGCGATGGCCACACCGCCCGTTGTTGCTTGCAGCCCTTTGAACCATCCCAGCGCTGACATAATCGCTCTGTGCTGACTCTTGAGTCTTTCCAGTGCTAAGACGACACTGGCTCCTGCAGCAGAGCTGTTAACTTCACTGCAGCAGCCGAGGGCAGCCGTACTCCCCGCACAGGTAACGCTGGAGCAAAGCGTGTGCCTTAGGGACTGGGCCCTGGGCTGAACCCACACATCCAGCATCCCCGGCTAAGGGAGAATTAATTGCCTTGTTAATGTCTAAATCAAACTCATTTGGGACCTCTCCTTTCACCAGCCTTTCTAAGAACAGGCAAAGACCATTTGCTACAGGACAAACCCTTCGCCCATGGCAGGAGGAGGGCAGAGCTGGTGCCAGCCCCACACGGGTCACACACAGCCTCAGTGGCACCCTTGCCTTCAGCTTGAACCGGTTTGCCTTTAGAAACAGGTTCTTTAAAATCTCTCCACCAACAAAAGGCACAAGTCTCCCCTTTACATCTCCTCCTGAAGTCAACCCTTCTGGAGGTGTCAGCAGCACTCGGATAACTTCAGATAACTCTGCTCTATGCAGGCCAAATGCGTTCAGCTTGCTCTAGGCATGACGTGACCAACCAGGCCTTCCTCAGAGCCCAGGGTGAACCTAGAAATCCCTCATGGTCTGCTAGGAAAGATCAGCCTGCAAGGAAGGTGTCTGGGAGTGAACCAGGACACGGCCACTATCCTGTACTTACACCGTACTTGTCTCCCCAGGCTTAGAAGGCTAGGCCCACAAGAGCAGCTCCTACCAACTAAAAAACTCCAAGAAAAGGAATTAGCAAGAAAAAGGGGTAGGGAGGAAGAAAGGTGAAGTGGCTCACAAAAGGCCACCGAGCCAGTCAGTGGGAGAGCTGCGTTTCCCCGCTCCCAGGGCTCCTGACTCATTCCCGAGCCATGAGAGCCAGGCTCTGAGGCAGCTGAACTCTGCATTCTTATCGAACCAAACCTCTGGAATTTCCCCAGCAGAAGTGCCATCTTAGTGTTGGCTCGTGGGAGAGTCCTTAAATAGGTCAAGTTTCTTCTTTATCAAAATAAGGATGTGCTCTTTATATGGATTGATTACGAGTTCCCCTTTCAATCACTCAGCCCTTTCGATTCAGAAAATTCAACGTGCTGTGACAAAGGAGAGAGAAGCACAATCGAGAGCGGCCCTTTCCCTGCCCCTCCCAAACAACCCACATCCCAATCCACCTCGAGCTGCAGCGACAGCTAGACAACAGGCTGGTAGGGAGGAAAGCTTAAGGCAGGGTATGTTAATACCTGTATATGGGGTCCATGAAAAAGGGTGATGGCTTAGCATAATGCAGAGATGGCTGCTGAGGCAGTTGAGACTGGGAAATCTTGGGTAAGACTTCACTTGCCATTAGCTTCCTTTCCCCATAGATGTGGTTTTTCCGTGGCTCTCGCCCCCCATTCTGGCTGGCTCGGATGCGGTTGCCGATGCTCAGATCCAGTGGCTGTTCTTCCCCCGAGGACGGGGCTGGCAGGACCTTGGGTGGTGGCAAGATTGGCTTAATCTCTTTTGGTTTCGTGGTGAGATCGAAAGGCGACTCCGAGCTGGTGCTGCCTACTTTGTGGAGGTCCCTGGGTGACTTTGGTTCTGCCTTGACCAGCAAGTTGTGATTGAGGGTCCGCTCCGTAAAAGGGTAGAGTGAGTGGGGGAAGTTGGGGAGGAACTGGAAAGGGAACATGGAATGATAGGGGAGCGAACCCATCTTTTTCTCCTGCATCCCCATAAAGCCAGGCCCAAAATACTTCTCTGCGATGGAGGCGATGGCTTTGATAGAGTCATTGGCTGCTCCTGTGGCAGGCAGCAGGTGCTCTTCGGGGGGAGGAAAGAAGGAATGCTGAGAATAGAAGAGAGGGATCTCGCTCGTGCTGTTGGCGGAACTGGCGGACACAGAGCTGCTGACGAAATCGGGCTTGCTCTCCAGTTGTTTGCTCTTATCTTTTGTTTTGTCCCTGTCGCTCTCTGCATCACTGTCCAGGTCGGAACCGGTGCCAGTAGTGGTGTCCAGATCCGTGCCCGTGGTCGTATTGACATCCTCAAAGTCACTGCCATCGGACATGTCACTGTTCCTGGCTTTGAGCTTCTCTAGGTAGGAGTTTTCCAGGCTGCCTTCACATTTCTCCTCTCCTGAGGCAGCCTGGTTGCTGTTGCTCACCGCAGAGATCAGGGGGAGTGCTGGGTTCCCCAGGGGGCTCGGAAGCTTTGCGTCTTGAGTGTGGTTGAGGGGACTTTTGAGCAGTTGCGTGGGTGGTAACAAGGGGGGTCTAGGGTACAGGGACGGTGAGAAAATCCCTGGGAATCCTGGAGTGAGGGCAGGAAATGCAGGGGGGGCAGGTGAGAACGGGAGCCCCCCTGGGTGTGGGCGGGATGGAAAGTAATCATTAAACCCCAGGCTGGCGTGATTGAGGTTGGGAGAGGGCTTGGATTTGTCCATCATGGACGTGGGCGTCAGGGGTAGGCCAGGGGCAAAAATACCCCCTGGGTTGTAATGGTTCTTGCCCTCGCAGAAGCGCCGGTGTTTGTTGAGGGAGGAGGTAGTGCTGAACATCTGGCCACAGTCCTTGCACTTGATCTGCGTGCGACAGTCCGCGTGCATCCGCTTGTGACGGCACAGGTTGGAGAACTGCGTGTAGGACTTGTGACACACCTCACCTAAAGCATCAACAGAAACCAACAACAAAAGGGTATGAAATTAACAGGAAGCAGCAGGGAAGCCCTGGGGAGCTCCACCATCCCTGCCCTGCCCCGACACCCCACTCCCCGAAGGCACAAGAGGTGAAACGTGGCTCTAGAGACCAAGCCCCCCCATTTCCCCTGCCAGGCCTTTCGGCACGCCGCGTGGTGCCCCTGAGCATCAGCTCTCCCTGTATGAAACCCACATCAGCAATCCCTGTATGAAACCCTGCTCACGAGCCTGGCTGCTCTCCTGAGTTCCCAAGCACGTGGGAAAAGCCACCTAGAACATCTCGACATGTTTATAGGGGACCCAGCCACAGCAGGGTTGGGCTCGGTGATCGCTGGAGGTCCCTTCCAACCCCTAAAATTCAGTGAACCTTCATTCTGATCCTGCAGCCCTGGGAGTCCTGGCTGAGGAGGCAGGAAGAGAGGTGAGGAGGGGAAAGCAATGCTCTGTTTGAGTGCCGGCCATCGCCCGGTTGGCACGGAGAGGCCACAAGCCCAGAAAGACCATCGCCATCCCCTCAGACTTGCTCTGCAGCCATCCAGCCATCCAGGGGGATGTGCTACTCCTGCTCAAACTTTTCTCTTTTGACTTTGCAATGCCACTAATCACGCACCATAATGATAATGCCTGTTTATATCAGCTGGCCCGCTCTCCCTCTAGGTCTGGCATGGTAGGGAGCAGGGAAAGCTGAAGGGAGAAGGACTTTGCCTCATTTAATCAAACTACCTTTTCTTTAATGCCATTAATAGCAAGTAACCACTCCATAGGGATGCTCTATAAATGCTCCACCAGCCAGGCCTCAGTTCAGAGCTAGAAGCAGGAGGAGATCCTGTATTCATTAAATTAGTAAGACACCCTAGCAATGCTACAGTGATGCTATATCAGCGTTTTCTTTAACGACCCGTAAATACCAACCTTCCAAAATGTGAATTTTTACGACCTCTTTCACCCACAGACTTCCCTGGCAAAGCAGGGAAAAAAATCCCACCCGAGCCTTGCTGAGTATCAAAACACTGTAACTTGTTACTGTCTGATGCCTCTTTCAACATAGGGATAAATTCTACTTCTCTGTGAATTAACAGGCTCCTTTCACTGGAGAGCTGCTGCTAGCACCGTTTCATAAGGGTGGGAGCTGAGACAAGGAGAGGGAAAGTAAATTGTTGGGACCTGAATCCCAATTCTCCGAGACCTCCAACTCTGTGTCCTTCCTCCCTTCCTTCCTCCCAACTTGTACTCACAGGTACACACAAGCCTGATTTTCCCTGTATTTTTTTCCCAAATCCCCAGGATTTACATCAGTGCTCGAGTACTAAATGCTGCCCTGGCAGCTCTGATAAGGGCAAGCCCTTTCTACTGAAACTCAAACCAAAGTTTAGAGAAGTTTAACAAGTTTGACACCACAGTTCTAACGAGCACCCCAAATCCCAGTGGATGGCATGGACCGGTCGGCTGTGGCTGTGCCCCAGGGATGCTCCATGGTGGTGTGGAGGGGATGGGTTCGTAGGTGGCCAATCTGCCTAAGCAGGTTGTGCTCAACTCCGTGCAGCTCCTGTGGGATTTCAGTGGCTCAACCCCGTGTGCTGGGTGCTGGTGTTACTCTTACTGCAGGCATTCACAGGATGACAAAGAAGTTACGCTGTCCCCATATGGCAAAGCAGTGTGAGAAGACCAAGGATAGCCAAAAGCAAAGTTTTCCAAGGGAATCGGGTTCCTTTGCCCCATTTCCCACCCCAGAAGAGCTGCTTGATACACAGGATGCTGCCCAAAGTTCACTATGGCACAGCGTGATGGGTATGAGAGTTCACATCCCCCTCCTACAAGGACAACTGGAAAATTGTTTAAGTCCCAGTTGTACAACAATTTAGTGACCCTGTGCATACTGCCCCCCTTGCTGCTCTGGGTTCTGTGGTTAGGGAGTTATGGTTTGGGGCTTCTCTTAAAGCCTAGCATAACATCATCAAAAAACCAAACCATCCCCAAACCACCCCCTCCACCCCCAAACCCTCTTCTTCCCTTGCACAGGGAAGGACCCGGCCTCAGGGCTCCCCCCATGTTACTAATGGGTTCCACATTCATGCAGGTGACTCCACCTGGCACATCTGAGCCAGGCAGGATCGGTCTCGAGTTGTTTTACACACTGATGCAGGCTGACAACTCCCTAATTCTTATGAGGTGAGAGTGAGGAGATTATGAGCAGGAATCATTCATCTCGATGCGGCAGTGCTCCCAGATTCCAATCCTCCCTTTCATGTGCCCGTCCTCACATGAAAGATTGCATCAAAATGAGCAATAAGAGTGGTTTTTCTTCCTCCACTGACACCCATCTGATTATCTCAGAACACATTAATGAAACGAGTCTCCCAGGATGCTGCTGCATACTGTTCCCATTAGAGCAATTGGGGGGGGAGGAAAAAGGCAGAGGTGGGTTCAGTGGCTTCCCCACCGTAACATCAAAGCCTGGAATCAAACACAGACCCTGTCCTGGGCTTGAGCTGCTCCTGTGGAGTGTCAGGAAGTCATCCCTAAACTTTCTACAGCTTTCCTGGGACGCAATCCCCATTTCAGCCCAGTTACCAAAACCTGATAGGTGCCGTGTCGATTAAAAACACACACAGGGCTGAGAGGGGCACGGGCTGAGCCCAAGCATTCTCCAGGGAAATGCCCTTTTGGGAACGTCCTGCTGAAGAGAGCACTAAGGACATGGGTAACCTGCTAGTTACGTGGCTGCCAAGCATCATCGAGCTGAAACATGCTGCAAACAGAGGGAAAAAACTCTTTTTTTAAGAAAAAAAACACCTTCTCATCTCTGTGACTATTCTGAATTCCTTACAATGGCTATGGGCTTTGAGGCACCCCTGAAAAACATTTCGCTCAGGCTGTGTCAGCTATTTATTTATGTCACCAACAGGAACGTTCAAAAATTATTAAGGGGAAAAAAAAGAAAAAAAAAAAAGAAGAGAGAAAGAAAAGATATGAGCAAAATGGCATCGCTGGGAGTGCTGAGAGCCTCAGCTTTTAACTTGTCAAGAAAGTCAAAAACTGCCACGAATGTTTACTGAAAAAACAGGGAGCATGCAAAGGAAAAAAAAAAAAACCCCAAAAAAGAGAAAAATGGCTGTGGAATTTCATCTTGTGCTCTGACCTATAAAATTACAGCGGCGGCTCACAGAGGGACAGCTCGTCCTGGGGGGCCCCGCAGGATACGTGCAATTACAGCGCAAGGCAGAGCTCGGTGATGGCCGTGACAACTTACATATGAAAGGTTTGACAGTGCTGTGAATGTGCTTGTGCTGCTTGAGGCCAGACGAGGTGGCGAAGGTTTTGCCGCAGTCCGGGCAGGCGTGGGCCCGCGCCCCCACGTGCTGGGAACGGATGTGCCGCTGGAGGTTGCTGGGGTCCGTAAACACCTGAAAGAGAAGAGGCTGTGAGGGAGGGGAAACCAAGCAGGGGGGAGAAGGGGGTGTATACATATATATATATACACCTGGAAAGCTGGACCCATGTGTGCTTTTGAGGTTGTTGATACCACCGGCCTGGGTTTGAGGAGCATGGGATGCTCGCCTCCCGCTGCGCAGGAGCTGCACGGAGCTGGGCACAACCTGCTTAAGCAGATCAGCCACGTCCTATGAACCCGTCCCCTCCACACCACGGACTGAGCAGGGCTGAGCTGTGTCTCGCTGGGCTGCTGGCCACGAGTTGTGTCTGCTTCCCACACCAGCCCCGCACTATGCCCGGCTCCCAGCCCGGCCGGCTCTCTGATACCCCGGGCTGCTCCAGGCAAAGCTGAGCTGCACACTCCACACTGCTCAGTACGGGCCACCCGCTCTCCATCTCCCCTCCTTCCCCCAGCTCCCAGCACCCTGCCCAGGCAAAGCACCATACCTTGACACAGTTTTCACATTCAAACCGTTTCCCACTGTCGTGAGACATCTGGTGCCGAATCAGGTTGGATTTCCAGTTGAAAGCCTTGGGACACTGGTCGCACTTGTACTCCCTCTCCTCGGTGTGGATCACCATGTGTTGCTCCAGGCTGGGGAAAAGAGAGAGGTGAGCCCACTGCCTGCCCAGCACCTGAACCACGTAGTGCTGGGGCATATACTGTTACAGAACCGCCCCATACCAGGGAGCTTTGAAACCGAGAGAGGCGATTGGAGACTGCGATAGAGACACAGGCTGAGAGCCCAGTGGGTCTGGGGGGGTTCCAGAAGTAAGTGCTGCTGCAGAGCACGGCTGCAGAAGCCTTCGTGGCGCAGAGGTGATGGGCACATCGGCTGTGAGAGGTGCAGCAACATGCTGATGCCATTTCTCTTTTGGCACTGATTTCCCAGACAAAGCTGCCCTATTCTGCCTCAAAACGTTGCTGCGTCTTATGATACTTCTTGTTAAATACCTGAGTCCATTTAAGAGGGGGAAAAGAAGGTAAAACCACACCTGGCCGTGCAGGTTCCTGAAGGGAAAAATGAGCCCTCTGTGACCACGACTCGGATGGCATCCCGCAGGGAAAGACAAGATACTGGCTGTGGCTGCTGAGACTATCGCATTGCCGTTCCGTGGGCACGAAGCCCACATCTCCCCAGAATGCAGCAACTCAACGTTGGGAAGAAACACGATAAGGTGCAAACACGTTTCACTTCTAAATGTCAGACATCTTTTATTACTGAACTCGGCAATTTCAGCTTCTGCCAGCTGGCAGCCTCTGCCAAACCAGGACGATGGAGCAGGGCCATGGCAGGGGCGGCTTCTCAGCGGGACACACAGGGTGCCCGAGCGCTGTCCCAGTGCATCACTGCCACTGTGCCACTGGTCCAGGTGTGCTGGGGGAGGGAAGGCACTGCTGGTGGCAAAGGGGCAGGTGTGGAGCCTGGGACACCTTCCCTTGAAGACTGAGGGCTGTAAACCAGACTGAGCCAGCTGGAAATCCTGCGCCTCTCGGGCCAGCCCTCCGATGGGAACGGAGGGAAATGTGTGTCCTTTGCTGCCTTCGGTTTAGCACGAGCTACAAACACTCCTCCTGCGACTTCAGATGAAGGACAAGCTTCTGTGAAACCTACTCCTGCCTGAAATCCCCAACAGATCAACCTTAAACTGCTCCTGGGGAACTTTAAAGCAGGGCTGTATCTTTTATAGGAACATTAAAACTAAACACTACTGGAAAACCCTGCCACTCTTCATTAAACGCTGGAGGACAGCTTCAAGCAGATAACCCCAGCACATTTCCATGGAGCCCGAGGGCTTTGAAACCCAGGAATCGATTCGGACCTGGCACTCAGCTCCTGCTCTCTTCAGGAGCCTCCTGGGATCTGCACCCCAGGGCTGACAAGCACCCCAGCACTGACAGGGATCCCAGGACTTACAGACACACTGGCACTGACAGGCAACCTGGGACTGATGGGCACCCCAGCACCAACAGGCACCCCAGGACTGACAAGCACCCTGGCACCGACAGGCACCCTGGCCCTGAAGGGCATCCCAGGACTGACAGGCACCCCAGGACCAACAGGTACCCCAGCACCTGCCTGCTCAGTGCTGGAGCAGAACAGACCTAGCATCGGGGCCCTGTGAATCCCCCTGTGTAGGGGCTGACTGAGCAGCTCCTGGGACTGCAACTTCCCCTGCGGCTCTTCAAGGAACCCAAGCAACCACCAGCCTGCTACTCCTTGAAGAACCTCCCCTTCCTTCCAGTCAGACAGTTAATATTCATGAACATGCCCCTTATAAACTGCCAATCCACTGGTTTTAAAGAAGCAATATTCATTTCACTAAAGAAACTGCATTCTTAATGCTACAAAATTTTTCACACGTACCAAGAAATATATATACCCTTCATATGCATATCCAGAAACAGGCTCCTGCTAACTGTGATTTATGAGTCTATTTAGAGCAAATATGGACAAACTAATATACTGTTTAGAGGGAAGTACCTACTGGGATTAGCAAAACATTTATTTATTTAGTCAGCTGCTAAATGCCCAATTCCAGTTCCCCAGGGGCACTCCTGGTTTGATCTGTATTAACTTCTGAAAAATGGTGAGACCATCCAGGTCTGCTGAGTGGGTGTGTACTGGGCTGGGGGGGACACTCGGGGCGATGGGCAGGGACAGATGGGGATGTCCCCTCCTAGCTCCAGAGAAAACCTTGAGAACACAGCACAGGAGCTAAGGGCTCGGGATGCAAATAAACCCAATCTTAAAAAGGGTTTGAAAAGCCCTCCACTTATTGAACCCTTGGCGCCTCACACTGCAAGGGAATCCGAAATCTCAAAGTTCTCTGCCTTAAAGCTGCCTTTGGTTACTGTCACACTGTGCTTGAAAGATGGAAATTTTCAGTTAAAACAGTGGGAGAAAGAATTTTTCCTTTTAAAACAAAGTTTAAGTCTTGTCTAGAGCATCCTGGTAATAACAACTGAGCAATTATTGCACATAAAACTAAGAGATGGAGAATATTCCATCTTTGTGTGCTCCTTTTCACATTCCCCTTACAAAACTGCTTGGTGAACACAGAACGTTTTCATGAGCATTTTCTTTTTAAAGAAAAAAGCAAAGTTGATCGGAAGAGGTGTTTTATAATCATTTCTGTAAGACCAAAGAGGAGCTCAGGGCCACGGTGTGAGCTCCCAGCATAACAATGCCTCTCTACACCCACTGCTCTCAAGCGACAGAACTACACGTAAAAGAATTCCTCCTGCAAACACTGGCAGAATGTGATCCCACTGTGATACTGCAGAGACCAGCCAGGTCTGTCCCAGCCCTGGAGAACCCACAGGGTACCAGACACAAACCACTTCAACTTTACATCACCGAGAATCTGTGGCTGCTTCTACCGACGGGTAATGGGAAAGCATCACAGCCTATGAGATCAGGGTGAAATAAAACACTGTCCAAGCACTGGGGACATTGAAGGATCCGAAAAACAACTCTCCTGAACCCAGGGGGAAAGGAAGGGTATATCCCCAGAGCCACCCAGCTCCCCCTTGGTCCCACGTTTCCCATCACTGGCTGGCACCGCACAGGAGGAACGGCGAGAGACAGGCCAGGGGAGCCTCTGGCAGTGCACTGGTACCTGTATTTATTGGGGAACATCCTCTCGCAGTCCTTGCACTCATAGACCTGACCATCCCCAAGGCCTTCCTGCTTGATCTCCTCATTCAGGGTCTCGTACAGGGAGCTGACGGCGTTGCAGGCGTACTTCTTGTGTCGCCGCAGGTCGAGCTTCGACTGGAAGAGCTCATCACAGTCCTCACAGCGAAACGTGTGCTCTTCTGCAACAGAGAGAGAGGGGGTTTGTGCTGGGGGATCGGGGCGTGCAGACCCCCAACACCAGGCTGGTACAGAGAACACAACGTTCTGTGAGGGTCTAGGAGACAAACAGGCAAATGCAGAGGAAACCTGTAAGTGAGAGGAGACAGAAACTGAGGCAGTGCTGGCAGGCTGCTTTCACTTTAAGCATTGAGAGAAAAAAAAATAAAGCCCACAACCAGGGGAGATGTCGTTTTCTTTGTGTCCTGGCCCCTGCTGAGACACAGAGACCGGCCACAGGTACAGAAAATACCGGGGCTGCTGCTGGAGCATCTCGTTTGGCTGCCAGCAGGTTTGGGTTTTAAATACGGATGAGATTTTCCTCAGAAGGGGCTTCCTGGGAAAGAAAAGGGGGAAAAAAGGAACAAACAGACACTGGGAAAAGCAAACTGCCACAGCACAGACCAGGAGAAGCTCCTTTCTAAGAAAACATCTTTCTAACGTTATCCTCTTAACCTGGGGGGGGCTCTCACAGCGGCAGGAGCACTGTGCGCCCTCCACCCCGAGGAGGTCCAAACCAGAGTGCCATGGAAGGAAGAAAAGGGAGCAAGGGAGCCAAGCTCTTTGTTGTTTGTCCTGTTTGTTTTTTTTTTTAAAAAAAAAAAAAAAAAGAAGAAAAGGAAAGATGTAATGCACATAATAAATTACTGTAGTCAAGGTCAAACAAATTAAAAAGAGGGCAGCTATTATTAAGTTTACAAGGCAGCATCCTGACCACGGTGCCAAGCCAAACAATCAGCTCAGAGCTGTAAATTTTCCAGGAGAACGACTGACCTCTGTGAGGGAGTCGGGACAGCTCCGGGTTCCTCCACCCAGCAGCTTTCCAGCCACCACTTAGTCACTGGTGCCGCACTTCCCTGAGCTCCTCTCCCCTCTTCCTCTGGACTCCAGGGCTCTGGTTTGGGTTAGGTTTTACTCTCTTTTCCTGATGACTTCACTTGCAAAAGCAAATCTCGTGGTAAAGGGCATTAGCTCAGAGGGAAGGGTGGAAATATTCCTTCTAGGAGATGAGGCCAAAAGCCAACGCTGTGATGGAGCTGACCCATCCCTGAGCGCTGCTGCCCTGAGAGAGGGGATGCAGGGCAAGAGGTGGGGGGTACCCGCTTCTCTGCGGCTGCTACCTGCAAAACTCGTGACCTTTCAGCCCACCCAGCTTCGAGCACCCCATGTACTGCCCAAAGTTCTGCACAGTTACAGCGCTGAGGCCGTGCTCTCAGGCCTGAAACGGTGTTTGCTCTAAATCAGGGTTAAGGTTGTTTGAAGTGTGACTCGGGGCTAGGTGCAGGCAGCATCACACCCAGAGACCACTCGGGCAGTGATCTCCCTTCTCCAGCGCTCTCGACGCAGCCTGTAGCAGTGCAGGCTGTGGTTTTCCACCCGTGCCCCTGCACGCCGGCGAGCCTGAGACTTGCCTCTGTGGTGTCTGTGAAAGACAAGACCCCATAAGCTGCTACAGCAAGCTATGTAGGCAGATGAAACCCAAAGTGGCTCAACACCTACACATGGAAAGTATCGACATGCCCACAGACTGGAAAAAGTCAAACAGCTGAACCCAGAAAGTGCCGGTGAGGCACTGGCAGCAAAGCCCTGCCACGCATCCAGGTAGCGTCTGCACGAGGAATGAGCCAAACACCGAGATGCTGCAGGACTTCCCAAAGAGAGGGATGGGAAAAGACATAAATTCCAGCAGGTCAATGTTTAATCTGGGGCGAAAAAGGGCATTTTGACTGCAAAAGGAGACCCCGAGGGAAGAAACACCCCTAATCTTCCCACTGTGACGAGTTTTGACAGCTGATATACCCTGAAATTGCTCCCAGCAGCATCAGGCCCTGCTCCCCTTCCTGGAGGAACTCTGCTCAGCAGCGCTCTGCAGAACAGTGCCAACAGGCACCTCGTGTGTTTTATATCCCTGGGGAGGGAAACCTGGGAATCAGGACAGAAAAAGGGACCCAGCAGCACTGAGAGATCACATAGAGCCTGCCATTAGAATATTCCAAACTGCTTTATTTGGGGTGTGTGGGGGGAGAATTGCAGTATCATGTCCCGTTGCTGACAGGAGCACGGAGCATACCATGTTACCCTGCAAAACTTCAGATTTCATCTAGATGTGTTTATGGACCAAAAGCATTCTTAGTGTGAGAGCAGCAAGTGAGGAGGGGCAAGGGCTGCAATGAGGTGTGTGCAGGTACCTCCCCACCCTCCATACACCTCCCCGATAACAAGCCTGACAGCATCAAGCACTGCAGACATGCACGCTCTGCATCTGCATCCTTTCAGAGCTACAGGGTTCACAGATCTAGCCCTCAAATGCCACTAAATCCAAAAAAGCCCACCTCTGCTTGGTGCAGGCTCCAGGAGCGACATTTCCCTTCTGTCAGCAAACACAACAGCTTTTCCATAGGTAGAAAAGATGGATGATAAGAAAAGAAATTTTTGGGATGGGGAAAAAGAACATTTTCTTGAAAAGAAGAATTAGAGAATTGAGAAAATGCAGGTAAAAAGCCTCATAGTTGTGTTACAGATGCTGCCACTGGTTGCAAGTATCATTGTGATGCTCAGACTGGCTGAGCAGAGGAAGGACTGACTGGCCAATTAAGTCATATCGATACCCAGCAGCCAATTAGGTCGTATTGATACCCAGCAGCTGTCCCTCCAGCATTCCCATCTCCAAACTTCAGAGGATTAGAGATCCCAAGGCAAACCGCTGCAGGGAATGAACCGACCCACAGACCAAGGGCCAGAGCATCGCCCTGTAAAAATGAAACCTAAGCACAAAAGGAGCTCAGGACTGAGCTGAGGAGAGCTGATGTCTATTCTGTGCCTCTGCAGCAGACTTCGGGCTCCTTAAAGCCTGTGGGGTTTTTTTTTTTTGTGCTTCTTCAAGCACCAAAAATAAAAATACCGCCCTTCAAAACAAGTCCTCATTGAAAGTTTTCTTCTCTCTTTAAGCACCAGGAGTGCAAACACTGCCCTTCAGGGAAGGTTACTGCTGCAGCACCTTACAGGGAGAGGGGGATAAAAAGAAAAGAAAAACCCAGTTACAAAAAAATTGCTGCCTGTTCTCCATGTCTTGTTTGTCAAATGTATGGTTATATGTGTCTATCTTAAGTTCCATCAGTAACACTCAGGACAAAGCAGGAATGTAACAGAAAAATAAATCAGCGCCTAATAGCTTTCAGAGAAACCAAGGGGAACACAATTATGTGGCATCTACATGCTAATCTACCAGACTTGAATCTCAAAGGAGTTCAAGTGCCCTACTCAAAATTCCTGCAGTGATAAGGGGTCTGCTGTGTTTGGCTGGGGTTCGGATAAAAGATTTTTATGATAATTATCTTTGTGTGGAACAATTTTGCATTTTCCTTTCTTGTTAATTCAGAATGGGAATGGGGGTTCGAGGCAGCAGGGAGATAGCATTACTGGAAGGAAAAAGTATTAAGAAGTCAAATATTTAATGTTGCCCTATTATAATTTGAAAGCAATTATGTGGCAAAAGCACTAGACATTACCAGGAAGACACAGATAAATGTTACATAATGAGGAAGATGGAAAACAAGGAGCACTTTCTGCTTGTTCAAATGAAAGGCTGTTAGAGAGAGAAATGCAAACCAGCCCTGAGTTTGCTTTCTGATTTCTTCCCGACATCAAAAAAACACCCCACAGCGTAACTCCCTCACTGCGAGCACAGGAATGATTCACCTCCCTGTGCCAGCCCCCAGAAAATTATTAACTTTTGGAGAGGGGAGAGAACACACTTTAAAAACGATCCCAAAGCTCCTTGAGAGGAGCAACTGCGCGGGGCTGCCGGCTGCCTTCACTCAGGACCTTCTGTGGGAGAGCTCAGCATCACTGGTCCTCAAACCACTCCCCTTTTCCCAGGAATATTTCCAACCAGTGGTGCATATTGCATTATACTCTTAGAGAGTATATACTCTTAAACAGTATAATGCAATATAGGAAGAATATACTCTTTATTGAAGACTATAATGCAAATCTGCATCTGCAAATCGTGCTCATAGGCAGGTGGAAGGAGAAAAAGGTGCTGTAGGATGTCCAGGTGATAAAGGTGCTGTAGGATGTCCAGGTGAGACAGGTCTGATTTCAGCTGTTAATGACGTAGAACAGTGAGCTGAAGAAAGGCTGGTAGAGGGGAATGTATTTATAGGGATTAGTCATCAAATAGTAACACAAAACCTGCGACAGGCTCCTCGTTCCAGGAATGAACAGGAAAAGACACCAGCAACGTACCCTAAAAATCTCATCACTTGAGAAATTCGTGTCACTTTCACGTTGGTCTCTCCCCTCTGCTGTCACCAAATGCCAAGGAGCCCAAGGACACTATAATCCAGAGCAGAACTTGGCAGCCCAGACTGATTCTCCTTTCACTGCAGCACCTCAGTGTCCTTCCCGTGCCGAGAGGTTTCTGCAGCGCTGTGGCCATCACGGGGAAAGACCTGGACTCCCAAACCACCAGTTCCCAAGAGGAATCCATACAATTTCTGAGTGCTCTGGGTGGGTCAGCGCAGTCCCCTGGTCTGTATAATGTTTTGGGGCACAGTGTTCCCTACCTTTCCTAAGAGATGTGTACCACTGCACCGTGTTTGCACTGCGGGTATGATGGCTGAGTGTCAGTCATTGGCAGTGGGGGATGTGGAGGGAAACAGGCAGGATAATGCAGGGAGAAGTGAATGGGGCTTCGTCGCTAGGGAAGGGAAGGGAAAGGTAGGGAAGGGAAGGGAACCTGTCCCCCAGTTTGAGCCCCACACCGCCTCACCCCAAGGCAGGAGAGACGCTGCAGTCATCAAAACGTGACCTTTCCTTTCACAGGAAGCCTCTCTTGGCCCTCACCTCACCATTTCGGGTTTCAGAGGAGTCGTTACTCTAGCAATAATAATTATAGCCACGACTCCTCCATGCTCTGCTGGGATGCCCCTTTCCCACGTCACCTGAAGCAATACAGACCAGTGTTCCGTGAGCCTTGGGAGTGCTTTGGCCCGTTTTTATTACCCCCAAAGACACACAGTGACCCTGGGAATTGAAAAGGCACCTCCAATCGTACTCAAACCCATGTTGTTCCTCAAAGAGAAGCGGCAAATCAACCTGTTGCATGCCTGGAGGTTAATGAAAACGTGCCTGCCATCAGCAACAGCAACTCTCACCAGAGGAAGGAGTGGAAACGAGCATCGCACGTTCAGAGGGATGGAAGGGGCAGGTGCCAGGGCAGGTTTCTGTCCTGGTCCAGCCCTCCCCGAGGTTCTCAACATTCCTACTGTGCTGGTGAGGGGTGCAAAATGGTCCTGTCTAGCAACAGGAGGCCTTACCTTCCATGCTGGGCGCCATGTTCCCAAGGGAATAACCACCTTCCTTCAAATACACCAAGAGCTCTTCTCCTGGCTCAATTTCTTTAATAACTTTATAATAGATCTGGGAATCAGAAACAAAAATTGAGAGACACGTTAAATATGCAAAGACCTGCTTTTACATTTTAACCAATAACTCAAATTATCCCAGGGAACAGGAGAGGCTGTCACTCCATTTGTGTGATAATTGCTACCAAGAGCTCTTTTTTCCTGCCTTTATTTTACTCTCTGTGCGTCAGCATTTCATGCAGCTCGGACAATAAAGTGGTATTCACAGCAACAGCCTCTCTCCTTTAGATTGCTGAGATCTTCCCATTGTTTTCCCTGCCTCCTATACACTCACAGTATTTGCTACAGCAAAGGGGAGACTGAACGGGTGGGATGGATGCATTTAAGTCTCTGCTTCTCTAAGCCAAAGCTGGCTGTATAATTAGAGATGCCAACTAGCCTGTTTGCACGGACTATGACTCCCACCCAGAGACTGAGGACCTGACCCTCAAGGCAAGACCGGAACTGGTCTGGGTAAACAGTTTATCCCCATTCAGAGTCTGTGTCTCCTCACAGATCCTGGACCCTCCAGACTGCACTATGCACTGGTCACCTTCCAAACCTGTCAGCACACCGGAGGACAGACCCAGCAGCCTTCAGACGGCAGCAGAGACCACATGCCAGCTGCACGCCCTGTTCACGCTGCCATTTCGGGTGGGCAGGACGTGCCCATGAGGGGACAAGTGCCTTACCCACCGTTCCTGAACCAAAAAGGCGTTTTCCCACCCCATGGATGCATCACTTGGTACAGCGAGGGGAAATCCCCTTTACCCAAGGTGCAGAGTCATGGTGCAAGGCCTCGAGGTCTGGCTAGTGCCTGCTCTCACACACACCACACGCTCGGCCTTACTGTGCTGCCCCTGAGCAAACACAAACTGCAGCAGCACAGCCCGTGACACCCGGGCTACCTGCAAGGGGGCCCCAACAGCCCCAATCCCTCTGCAGAACGGGGAGGAGGAAGGGGCTGAGAGGGGCTTATCCATAAGAGCAGGCAGAGCGCACGGGGTTCTCTGCAACGACTGGTGACTAAATCAGTCTCCGTACCCACAGGCTGCTCACGGACACTAACAGCATGGTGCCCAGGCAGCTCTGGGTGACTCCACTGCGGGGGCGAGGGAACCCACTGAAAGGAGCATCGGAAGGCAGCACACAGTGGGATGGGAGTCGGTGTGACCGGAGAAGAGGCGCAGGGCTACACGAAAGCCAAAAGACTCAGCATCTTCCATATGTTTTCCAAAGTTTTGGAGCATGCTGGCCCCTGCCCTTCATGAACAGTAATGCTGTGCGAGTTCAACAGGTAGCAGCTACTAACTGTGACGTTTCCTCAGCACCACCTCTCACAGCAAGGCAAGAAATTACCTGTCAGGGCACCGACTGCGATTCATGCAGAAAGATTCCCTACAGCAGCTGCGCCTCAGCCTCTGCCAACCCAGCACTTACAGGGAGCGAGGGCAGGAACCTCACAAGAGGGCTGCATGGATGCAGCCGGGGGTTGGACCTGATGGTCTCTTGGGGTCCCTTCCAGCCCTATGATTCTGTGGTTCTATGAGCAGTATCGCACGATGCGTTCGCCCTCCCCGAGCCCCCCGCGCAGGGGAGCGTGAGTGAGGCCTTGGGAGACGCACGATCCCGAGCGCTGGCAGCAGCAGCAGGTGCCCAGGCTCCTCCCTGGCTCCATCCCAAGAGTCGACGCTGCCAGCGCTGGCACAGGGAAGCGGCGTCGCTCCCCGGAGCAGCCTCGCTCCGCCCGGCCGGTGCGGGAGCATCCCGTTCCCGCTCGGCTCAGGAAACTTCCCGCAGATCCACATCCCGCGGTGCCAGCCAACAGCCAAACCCGCCAACGACCTGTCCCAGCCCCGCTACGGCTGAAGCATACGCACCCGTCCGGCTACAGGCAGTGCTGCCACGCTGCAG